>CM069913.1:22816503-23208462 GCA_036172215.1 Camellia granthamiana | reverse complement strand
CCGAAAGAGCTTTTACTTGAGCTTCCACAAAAGGTGTACGTTCGAAGAAAAGGTATAAATGTTATGCCAAATATTCTTACAGAAAAGGAGTAACTTTTCAAAAAAAATATAGGCACTTCCACGAAAAGGTATAAGCTTAACCAAAAGGTGTAAATTTGATGAATTTATTTTTCCACAAAAGGTATAACTTACTTCCGAAAGAGCTTTAACTTGAGCTTTCACAAAAGGTGTACGTTCGAAGAAAATGTATAAATGTTATGCCAAATATTCTTACAGAAAAGGAGTAACTTTTCAAAAAAAATATAGGCACTTCCACGAAAAGGTATAAGCTTAACCAAAAGGTGTAAATTTGATGAATTTATTTTTCCACAAAAGGTATAACTTACTTCCGAAAAAGCTTTAACTTGAGCTTCCACCAAAGGTGTACGTTCGAAGAAAATGTATAAATGTTATGCCAAAAATTCTTACAGAAAATGAGTAACTTTTCAAAAAAATATAAGCAGTTCCACGAAAAGGTATAAGCTTAAGCAAAAGGTGTACATTTGATGAAATTATTTTTTCACAAAAGGTATAAGTGACTTCCGAAAAAGCTTTAAGTTGGGCTTCCACAAAAGGTGTAAGTTCGAAAATAAGCTATAAATGTTATGCCATAAATTCCTACACAAAAGGAGTAACTTTTCAGAAATAGTATAAGTATTTCCACGAAAAGGTGTAACCTTAAGCAAATTGTGTTAATTTGATGAATTTTTCTTCCCACAAAAGGTATAAGTGACTTCCGAAAAACCTTTAAAGTTCGGCTTTCACAAACGGTGTAAGTTCGAAGAAAAAGTATAAATCTTATGCGACAAACAGATGTAAGTAACTTCGCAAAACGTCTAAGTTCCATTTTTTCACCCGAAAAGCTGTAAGTTCCTGAAATCCAATCACACTGTTTTTGTCTTCTGGCAATGTGAGAGAGAATGGCGTTTCGGAGGGCTTGGCCTTTCTCCCAGTACAACTACGTTTCAGAGAAGACGATTCTGGGAGGGCTTGGAATAGCGACTTCCAGTCCAAATCCAACGAAGTATGTCAATGTAAAAGAGAACGGTTTTTAATATAGAGCAATGGACAGACAGAGAGAGAGAGAGAGAGAGAGAGAGAGAGAGAGATAGACTGAGATCAACGGACATAGAGACCTAGATGGACAATGATCGACAGAAGGACCGAAATCGACAGATATCGACAGAGAAGAACCCACATGGACACAGATAGACCAAGATCGCTGGAGACAGAGCGAGATAAACAGGGATCGACAGAGAGAGACCGACATCGACACAGAGAGACCAAGATCGATAGCCAATCTTTCAAAAAACCTTTCATTTGTGGCGGCCGTGCCGTGGAGGTGCCGATCTCAGAAGCCTGCGAGCACCGGAGCCCACCGACGCTTGGGTGCTCAGCAGGGGTCACGAACCCTGTGATTTGTTCAGTGGTTGTCTGAATTTGTTTATGAACACTTCGAAATGTTACTCCTTTTGTGTTTACTACTTAGAAATGAACATATGTTACTCCTTCTGTGTTTACGAACATTTTGAAATAAACCCTCTGTTACTCCTTTTGTGGTTATGAACACTTTGAAATGTTACTCCTTTTGTGTTTATTACTTAGAAATGAACATATGTTACTCCTTCTCTGTTTACGAACATTTTGAAACAAACCCTCTGTTACTCCTTTTGTGGTTAGGAACACTTTGAAATGTTACTCCTTCATACTTTTGAGATCAAAATATTTACACCATTTTTTAAAAGTTACTCCTTTTGTGTAAGAATTTTGGGCATAAGATTTACACTTTTTCCTCGAACTTACACCATTTGTGAAGGCCCAACTTAAAGCTATTTCGGAAGTCACTTATACCTTTTGCGAAAAATAAATTTCATTCGTTACACCTTCAACTTAATTTTACACCTTTTCATGAAAATACTTGCACCATATTTGAAAACTTACTCCTGTTGTGTAAGAATTTTTGGCATAACATTTATACTATTGTGCTTATATACTCTTTGACAAAACGTGTAAGTTTGAAAAAAAGTATAAATCTTATTACAAAAATTATTTCACAAAAGAAGTAACTTTTCAAAAAAAAATATAAGCACTTCCACTAAAAGGTATAAGCTTAAGCAAAAGGTGTAAATTTCATGAATCTATTTTTTCACAAAGGGTATAAGTGACTTCCGAAAAAGCTTTAAGTTGGGCTTCCACAAAAGGTGTAAGTTCGAAGAAAAGGTATAAATGTAATGAGAAAAATTCTTACAGAAAAGGAGTAACTTTTCAAAAAATATATAGGCACTTCCACGAAAAAGTATAAGCTTAAGCAAAATGTGTAAATTTCATGAATTCATTTTTCCACAAAAGGTATAAGTTACTTCCAAAAAAGCTTTAAGTTGGGCTTCCACAAAAGGTGTAAGTTCGAAGAAAAGGTATAAATGTTATGCCAAAAATTCTTACACAAAAGGAGTAACTTTTCAAAAAAAATATAAGCAGTTCCACGAAAAGGTATAAGCTTAAGCAAAAGGTGTACATTTGATGAAATTATTTTTTCACAAAAGGTATAAGTGACTTCCGAAAAAGCTCTAAGTTGGGCTTCCACAAAAGGTGTAAGTTCGAAAATAAGCTATAAATGTTATGTCATAAATTCCTACACAAAAGGAGTAACTTTTCAGAAATAGTATAAGCACTTCCACGAAAAGGTGTAACCTTAAGCAAATTGTGTTAATTTGATGAATTTTTTTTCCCAAAAAAGGTATAAGTGACTTTCGAAAAACCTTTAAAGTTGGGCTTTCACAAACGGTGTAAGTTCGAAGAAAAAGTACAAATCTTCTGTGACAAACAGATGTAAGTAACTTCGCAAAACGTCTAAGTTCCGTTTATTCCCCCGAATACCTGTAAGTTCCTAAAATCCAATCACGCTGTTTTTCTCTTGTGCCAATGTGAGAGAGAAGGGCGTTTCGGAGGGCTTGGCCTTTCTCCCAGTACAACTCCGTTTCACAGAAGACGATTCTGGGAGGGCTTGGAATAGCGACTCCGAGTCCAAATCCAACCAAGTATGTCAATGTAAAAGGGAACCGTTTTTAATATAGAGCAACGGACAGACAGAGAGAGAGAGAGAGAGATAGACTGAAATCAACGGACATAGAGACCTAGATGGACAATGATCGACAGAAGGACCGAAATCGACAGATATCGACAGAGAAGAACCCACACGGACATAGACAAACCAAGATCGCTGGAGACAGAGCGAGATAAACAGGGATCGACAGAGAGAGACCGACATCGACGGAGAATAGGCCGACATCGACACAGAGAGACCAAGATCGATAGCCAATCTTTCAAAAAACCTTTCATTTGCGGCGGCGCTGCCGTGGAGGTGCCGATCTCAGAAGCCTGCGAGCACCGGAGCCCACCGACGCTTGGGTGCTCAGCAAGGGTCACGAACCCTGTGATTTGTTCAGTGGTTGTCTGAATTTGTTTATGAACACTTCGAAATGTTACTCCTTTTGTGTTTACTACTTAGAAATGAACATATGTTACTCCTTCTGTGTTTACGAACATTTTGAAATAAACCCTCTGTTACTCCTTTTGTGGTTAGGAACACTTTGAAATGCTACTCCTTTTGTGTTTATTACTTAGAAATGAACATATGTTACTCTATCTCTGTTTACGAACATTTTGAAACAAACCCTCTGTTGCTCCTTTTGTGGTTAGGAACACTTTGAAATGTTACTCCTTCATACTTTTCGTCAAAATATTTACACCATTTTTTAAAAGTTACTCCTTTTGTGTATGAATTTTGGGCATAAGATTTACAGTTTTTCCTCGAACTTACACCATTTGTGAAGGCCCAACTTAAAGCTATTTCGGAAGTCACTTATACCTTTTGTGAAAAATAAATTTCATTCGTTTACACCTTCAGCTTAATTTTACACCTTTTCATGAAAATACTTGCACCATATTTGAAAACTTACTCCTGTTGTGTAAGAATTTTTGGTATAACATTTATACTATTGTGCTTATATACTCTTTGACAAAGGGTGTAAGTTTGAAAAAAAGTATAAATCTTATGACAAAAATTATTTCACAACAGGAGTAACTTTTCAAAAAAAAATATAAGCACTTCCACTAAAAGGTATAAGCGTAAGCAAAAGGTGTAAATTTGATGAATCTATTTTTTCACAAAGGGTATAAGTGACTTCCGAAAAAGCTTTAAGTTGGGCATCCACAAAAGGTGTAAGTTCGAAGAAAAGGTATAAATGTAATGCGAAAAATTCTTACAGAAAATGAGTAACTTTTCAAAAAATATATAGGCACTTCCACGAAAAAGTATAAGCTTAAGCAAAAGGTGTAAATTTCATGAATTCATTTTTCCACAAAAGGTATAAGTTACTTCCAAAAAAGCTTTAAGTTGGGCTTCCACAAAAGGTGTAAGTTCGAAGAAAAGGTATAAATGTTATGCCAAAAATTCTTACACAAAAGGAGTAACTTTTCAAAAAAAATATAAGCAGTTCCACGAAAAGGTATAAGCTTAAGCAAAAGGTGTATATTTGATGAAATTATTTTTTCGCAAAAGGTATAAGTGACATCCGAAAGAGCTCTAAGTTGGGCTTCCACAAAAGGTGTAAGTTCGAAAATAAGCTACAAAATGTTATGCTATAATTTCCTACACAAAAGGAGTAACTTTTCAGAAATAGTATAAGCACTTCCACGAAAAGGTGTAACCTTAAGCAAATTGTGTTAATTTGATGAATTTTTTTTCCCAAAAAAGGTATAAGTGACTTCCGAAAAACCTTTAAAGTTGGACTTTCACAAACGGTGTAAGTTCGAAGAAAAAGTACAAATCTTATGTGACAAACAGATGTAAGTAACTTCGCAAAACGTCTAAGTTCCGTTTTTTCCCCCGAATACCTGTAAGTTCCTAAAATCCAATCACACTGTTTTTGTCTTGTGCCAATGTCAGAGAGAAGGGCGTTTCGGAGGGCTTGGCCTTTCTCCCAGTACAACTCCGTTTCAGAGAAGACGATTCTGGGAGGGCTTGGAATAGCGACTCCGCGTCCAAATCCAACCAAGTATGTCAATGTAAAAGGGAACCGTTTTTAATATAGAGCAACGGACAGACCGAGAGAGAGAGAGAGATAGACTGAGATCAACGGACATAGAGACCTAGATGGACAATGATCGACAGAAGGACCGAAATCGACAGATATCGACAGAGAAGAACCCACACGGACACAGACAGACCAAGATCCCTGGAGACATAGCGAGATAAACAGGGATCGACAGAGAGAGACCGACATCGACGGAGAATAGGCCGACATCGACACAGAGAGACCAAGATCAATTGCCAATCTTTCAAAAAACCTTTCATTTGCGGCGGCGCTGCCGTGGAGGTGCCGATCTCAGAAGCCTGCGAGCACCGGAGCCCACCGACGCTTGGGTGCTCAGCAGGGGTCACGAACCCTGTGATTTGTTCAGTGGTTGTCTGAATTTGTTTATGAACACTTCGAAATGTTACTCCTTTTGTGTTTACAACTTGAAATGAACATATGTTACTCCTTCTATGTTTACGAACATTTTGAAATAAACCATCTGTTACTCCTTTTGTGGTTATGAACACTTTGAAATGTTACTCCTTTTGTGTTTATTACTTAGAAATGAACATATGTTACTCCTTCTCTGTTTACGAACATTTTGAAACAAACCCTTTGTTACTCCTTTTGTGGTTAGGAACACTTTGAAATGTTACTCCTTCATACTTTTCGTCAAAATATTTACACCATTTTTTAAAAGTTAATCCTTTTGTGTAAGAATTTTGCGCATTAGATTTACACTTTTTCCTGGAACTTACACCATTTGTGACGGCCCAACTTAAAGCTATTTCGGAAGTCACTTATACCTTTTGAGAAAAAAAAATTTCATTCGTTTACACCTTTAGCTTAATTTTACACCTTTAGCTTAATTTTATACCTTTTCATGAAAATACTTACACCATATTTGAAAAGTTACTCCTGTTGTGTAAGAATTTTTGGCATAACGTTTATACTATTGTGCTTATATACTCTTTGACAAAAGGTGTAAGTTTGAAGAAAAAGTATAAATCTTATGACAAATTATTTCACAGAAGGAGTAACTTTTGACAAAAAATATAAGCACTTCCACGAAAAGGTATAAGCTGAAGCAAAAGGTGTAAATTTGATGAATCTATTTTTTCACAAAGGGTATAAGTGACTTCCGAAAAAGCTTTAAGTTGGGCTTCCACAAAAGGTGTAAGTTCGAAGAAAAGGTACAAATGTAATGCGTAAAATTCTTACAGAAAAGGAGTAACTTTTCAAAAAAAATATAGGCACTTCCACGAAAAAGTATAAGCTGAAGCAAAAGGTGTAAATTTGATGAATTTATTTTTCCACAAAAGGTATAATTCACTTCCGAAAAAGCTTTAAGTTGGGCTTCCAAAAAAGGTGTAAGTTCGAAAAAAGGTATAAATATTATGCCAAAAATTATTACAGAAAAGGAGTAACTTTTCACAAATAATATAAGCACTTCCACGAAAAGGTATAAGCTTAAGCAAAATGTGTAAATTTCATGAAATTATTTTTTCACAAAAGGTATAAGGGACTTCCGAAAAGCTCTAAGTTGGGCTTCCATAAAAGGTGTAAGTTCGAAAATAAGCTATAAATGGTATGCCAAAAATTCCTACACAAAAGGAGTAACTTTTCAGAAATAGTATAAGCACTTCCACGAAAAGGTGTAACCTTAAGCAAATTTTGTAAATTTGATGAATTATTTTTTTCACAAAAGGTATGAGTGACTTCCGAAAAGTTAAATTAGATGGACAATGATCGACAGAAGGACCGAAATCGACAGAGATCGACAGAGAAGAACCCACATGGACACAGACAGACCAAGATCGCTGGAGACAGAGCGAGATAAACAGGGATCGACAGAGAGAGACCGACATCGACGGAGAATAGGCCGACATCGACACAGAGACACCAAGATCGATAGCCAATCTTTCGAAAAACCTTTCATTTGCGGCGGCGGTGCCGTGGAGGTGCCGATCTCAGAAGCCTGTCAGCACCGGAGCCCACCGACGTTTGGGTGGTCAGCGGGGGTCACGAACCCTTTGATTTGTTCAGTGGTTGTCTCAATTTGTTTCTGAACACTTCGAAGTGTTACTCCTTTTGTGTTTACTACTTTGAAATGTACATATGTTACTCCTTCTGTGTTTACGAACATTTTGAAATGAACCCTTTGTTACTCCTTTTGTGGTTATGAACACTTTGAAATGTTTCTCCTTCATACTTTGCGTCAAAATATTTACACCATTTTTCAAAAGTTACTTCTTTGGTGTAAGAATTTTTGGCATAAGATTTACATTTTTTCCTCGAATTTACACCATTTGTGAAGGCCCAACTTAAAGCTATTTCGGAAGTCAGTTATACCTTTTGTGAAAAAAAAAGTTTCATCCAATTTACACCTTTTGCTTAGGCTTACACCTTCTCGTCAAAATACTTACACCATTTTGGAAGAGTTACTCCTTCTGTGTAAGAATTTTTGGCATAACATTTGTACTTTTGTGCTTATATACTCTTTCACAAAAGGTGTAAGTTTGAAGAAAAAGTATAAATCTTATGACAAAAATTATTTCACAAAATGAGTAACTTTCCAAAAAAATATAAGAACTTCCACGAAAAGGTATAAGCTTAAGCAGAAGGTGTAAATTTGATGAATTTATTTTTTCACACATGGTATAAGTGACTTCCGAAAAAGCTTTAAGTTGGCCTTCCACAAAAGGTGTAAGTTCGAAAATAAGCTATAAATGTTATGCCAAAAATTCCTACACAAAAGGAGTAACTTTTCAGAAATAGTATAAGCACTTCCACGAAAAGATGTAACCTTAAGCAAATTTAGTAAATTTGATGATTTTTTTTTTCCACAAAAGGTATGAGTGACTTCCGAAAAGTTAAATTAGATGGACAATGATCGACAGAAGGACCGAAATCGACAGAGATCGACAGAGAAGAACCCACATGGACACGGACAGACCAAGATCGCTGGAGACAGAGCGAGATAAACAGGGATCGACAGAGAGAGACCGACATCGACGGAGAATAGGCCGACATCGACACAGAGAGACCAAGATCGATAGCCAATCTTTCAAAAAACCTTTCATTTGCGGCGGCGGTGCCGTGGAGGTGCCGATCTCAGAAACCTGTCAGCACCGGAGCCCACCGACGTTTGGGTGGTCAGCGGGGGTCACGAAATCTTTGATTTGTTCAGTGGTTGTCTCAATTTGTTTATGAACACTTCGAAGTGTTACTCCTTTTGTGTTTACTACTTTGAAATATACATATGTTACTCCTTCTGTGTTTACGAACATTTTGAAATGAACCCTTTGTTACTCCTTTTGTGGTTATGAACACTTTGAAATGTTTCTCCTTCATACTTTGCGTCAAAATATTTACACCATTTTTCAAAAGTTACTTCTTTGGTGTAAGAATTTTTGGCATAAGATTTACACTTTTTCCTCGAATTTACACCATTTGTGAAGGCCCAACTTAAAGCTATTTCGGAAGTCAGTTATACCTTTTGTGAAAAAAAAGTTTCATCCAATTTACACCTTTTGCTTAGGCTTACACCTTCTCGTGAAAATACTTACACCATTTTTGAAAAGTTACTCCTTCTGTGTAAGAATTCTTGGCATAACATTTTTACTTACTCTTTCACAATAGGTGTAAGTTTGAAGAAAAAGTATAAATCTTATGACAAAAATTCTTACACAAAAGGAGTAACTTTTCAAAAAAAATATAAGCACTTCCACGAAAAGGTATAAGCTTAAGCAAAATGTGTAAATTTGATGAATTAATTTTTGCACAAAAGGTATAAGTGACTTCCGAAAAAGCTTTAAAGGGGGCTTCCACAAAAGGTGTAAGTTCTCAGAAAAAGTATAAATGTTATGCCAAAAATCTTACCCAAAAGGAGTAACTTTTCAAAAAAAATATAAGCACTTCCAAGCAAGGTATAAGCTTCAGCAAAAGGTGTAAGTTTTCGTTTGTTTACACCTTTGGTAAGTCAACTTAGAAAAGGAGTAGGTGTTCATAAAAGGTGTAAATTATTTCACAAAAGGCGTAAGTACTCATAAAAAGGTGTAAGTTTTTACAAAAGGCGTAAGTTTTCAAAAATTAGTTACGCCTTTTTCTGAAATTCCTTACGCCTTTCTTGAAAATATACGGCTTTTGTGAAAACTTATACATTTTTTATTATTTTATTAATTTACCTGGAAAGTGACCTGCCTTTTATTATTTTATTAATTTACCTGGAGAGTGACCTGCCTAGCAGGTCACCAATGTGTAAATTTCCAAATATTTTGATATAACCCAATACATACAAATGTGTAAATGCAACATACAAGGGTGTAAGTGCCTTGCATACCTTATGCAAGGCACACTAAAGAAAAGTCCTAAATTATTTTCTCTTAAGTGGTGGTCAATTAATTGTCAAATCAAAATTAATTACGATTTATTTTAATGTTTAATTATATCTCAAAGTGATATTGGGTATTGAAATCGACCTCATAATTCTTTTTCCCTTTTGTAAAATATATTCATATAGAAATTATGTACTACGCTTTGAAGTTTGAATGTTAGGTTCTCCACCATCTATCGACATATTTACTTAGTTATGTAGTTGTAATTACAAGCATTTTTTTAGAAATAACTTTAAAAAAAAATGGTAACAAAAAAAAAATTAAATTGAGCCTATATATATATCTGTTGATGGACTCTAGATTTATATTGTGTTTATCACGAAATATCTTGTGTATTAAAAAAATAAAAATAAAATTTATAAAAAGAATGAAAATTTGACTGGTGTGAATTACACTTAAAAAAAAAAAAAAAAATCAGATTCACACTTAATATTATTTGAAAAAATTGGCATGTGGAACTTTGATATTAGCTAGAAACGGTCAAAGCTTTCTTTGAGGTCATCATGATTGGTACTCTAATAAAATTAAAGGGTCTTGTTATGGTGTGCAACTTACAACTTGCAACTTACACCTTACACCTTACACTTATACCTTACACTTACACTTTATACTTAAAATTACACCTTATACTTACATCTTTTTTGATGTTGCATATGGTGTGCAACCCATTTACACCTTACAACTTACACTTATACCTTATACTTACACTTACACCTTTCGTGAGGTGGCATATGGTGTGCAATCGTAAGTGGGTTGCACACTTAAGAAAAGTCCAAAATTAAAATGGTGTAGGGGGGGTCTTTTTCATGTATCTATTGTGGTTTCAACCTAACACACTATTCATTGTTAGTATATAAACCGGTTTATGATTTTTTTCATTGTTAGTATATAAACCGGTTTATGATTTTAACATTTTTTTTTTATATCAACAAAGAACAAATGGTTACTTAACATTATCCATTATCAATGTTATATAATTCTGTTCGTGGATGAACAAATGGTTACAAAATTGGTTCGTAATAGATTGCATCTATACATACAGATGGCTGGTGAAGAAGCTTCATAGAAATTTTTTTACATTGAATAGTGTTACGTATAAGTACAAGAATTGTTATTAAGTTGTTTGGGAAGTGCTAGATAAGCCACCTCTTTTTTTGGTTTTTATTTTTTTATATCTTTGGTGACTTTGTTTTTTGAAATTATGTCAAATTTTTTTAAAAACTTTTTTGATCTGTCTTGTGTAGACGAATTTCAAACGTAATTTTTTTTAAAAAAAGAATTAAAAAGCTAAAATAAGCACACACAAAAAACCAAAAAAAAAAAAGAAAAAAAAAACCACTATTTTGTTACTTATTTTTGTCTTTTCTAGACTTTTTTTGAATTTTTTTTAAAAATTAATTTTTAATTCGTCTCATCGAGTAAAATCTAAAAGTGTAAAACTTTTTGAAATTTATAATTTTTTTTACTAAGATGTAAACAAGTGAAAAAAAAACACTAAAAAAAACCCTAAACATCAAATCAAATACAGTAAAAAAAGTACAATAATCAAAGAATCTAATACAATGAACATTCTATAAAGAAAAAATTCTCTTCATCTGAAATTATTTTGTCCAGCATGAAAGACGAGAATTTAAAAATAATGTAATTCTCGTATTAATATTTTCAACAAAAAATTCCACCAATTGAAAGATCTCATTAAATACTTTTAATTTGTATTAAAATAAATTTAACACAAAAAAACATTAATTTTAAGTTATTATTTTTCATACTAGATGAATAATTTGAGACCAAGGTAGTATTTGAGATCTCATAATGAAAAGGGCGTAAAAAAAATTATATATATATATATATATCTTCGCATTATGTACATTAAAATGTTACCTGCTAAGGAAAAAAAAAAGCAAAAAATTACACAAAATTCAAATATGTGGTATAAAGATTTGAACATAATATTACATTTTCTATTTTTTTATATTACATTTAGTTTATTATCTGATATAACACATGACAATTATTGGATATTGACAGGATTTACACATTGGATGGTGTGTGCAACATTATTGATAAGAGAAATGCTGTAGACCACTAATTAGTAGTGGCTCTAATGATGTGGCAGTGGATCCCACCCACTGCCACAGTGTGTTTGTGCCTTGTTTTTGGTTTTTTTTATTTTTTTTTCCAATTGTCACCTCACTAGTGGTGAGATTAGTGATGGTAAATTAGTGATCTATAGTATTGCTCTTATTGATAATCCGATAAGCCTATTCAAAGTATATCTTCCCATGAGTGGCCTTCATCATCCAACAACTTCTCCCAAGCTTCAAAGTTATTGGAAGTTGGTGATTGAGTAGAAGGGTATGTTGGGTCAATCTTGCTTTCACCTTGGTTGATACTAGGAAGTGCACTGTCCGATGATTGAGTATGACAATCACTGTTCATGTTGTTACAATTGGCACCAACAACTTGTGGTTGAAACCCATCTCCAAACCATGCAATTGCTTTATCAATATCAGCAAAGTCATTGAATTGTTGTTGAGAGTTCACATTCACATCCAAGTTTGGAAACTCCAATGGTGCTTGTTGTGGGATAGTAGCGTTGTTTTTGTTGTAGTTTCCCGAGAGACTAGTTTGAGTTTGTGCTATGTTTGGAAGTGGGGTGGTTGTGTTTATGACTTGCATCATGGTTTGAAGTAGTTGGATTTTGGCTAGTTGAGTAGTGGCATCTGAGTGTTGCCTAAAAGCATTGTTGTTGTCCCAAGGGTTCATCAAATTGGTCAAGTTTGAGGCATATAGCAAGTGAGCAAGGTTGGCAAATAAGTTGAGATCAGAGATGGGCTTGTGGGTTTGTGGATCAATACCCCTTTGGAGGAGCTTCTTCCTGAGATGGGTATTCCAATGGTTCTTGATTTCGTTGTCAGTCCGTCCTGGAAGATGAAAAGCAATCTTTGACCATCTGCAAGCGGAAACTTATTAGATACTTTTCGAACAGAATTCTTAAAAATTACTTTGATACAATGCATGGGTCCCACGTAAAGACATAATCTTTGTCATTTTTTTTTTTTTTTTTTTTGTGTGAAAAGATTCTATAAACTCTCATTTTATTATTATTTATAGGGTTCCACTTTGTGAATGTATTGTACATTTTTTGTGATACGATTTCTATATTCCTAAGTTATTAGTATCACTTGCGATGTTAAACAAAAATGTCAATGACCACGTACTTGTTTCCAAGAACCGAGTGGAGGTTGATGATAATTTGCTCTTCTTCATCGGAATATTTTCCTCTCTTAATATCCGGCCTCAAATAGTTAGTCCACCTAAGTCTGCAACTCTTTCCACACCTGTTCAAGCCCGCACGCTTTGGCAATGCCCTCCAACTCCCACGGCCGTGTAGTTGAACATAATCGAGGAGCTTCTGATCTTCCTCCGGCGTCCAAGGTCCCTTCTTGATCAAACCACTGTTTTCATCACAACACGGAACTCTAACCATTTTTCTGCAAGACACACTAAACAAACACTTAACTTGAAAGTTGAGAACTTGGGAGACTTGTTTGCGTGTGTGTGTGTGTGTGTGTGTGTGTGTGTGTGTGTGTGTGTGTGAGAGAGAGAGAGAGAGAGAGAGAGAGAGAGAAGCGAGGAGAGGAGAGGAGAGAGAGATAATTCTACGACTAGACTTGGATTATGTTGCAAGATATGGTTGGTTTTTATAAGTGCATGGGAGGAAGCAATTCACACGATGTAATCAATTTTGATTTTGTCTTTTAATATTTTAAACCAAAAGCCTCCGAGCACAAGGCAAGTGAAAGGTTTTTTCAATAAAATGGAGAAACAAAAAAAAGAAGTTGAGGAGTTGTTTGGGGTGTCCTAAATAAGTGTACTTTTTATTTTTTTGGACTAAAAATTTGAAAAAGAAAATATGGATGTTTGGGTTAACTTTTTGACTTTTTATAGAAAAATGTGTAATAAAAAATTGTAAAAATTGATTTGTAGGGAAAAATTAGTATTTGGAGTTGTGCAGCCATAATTGTTGACTTTTGGTGAATAGTGTTAACTTTTTAACTTTTTAAGTAACTTTTTGACTTTTTGATCTTTTTGATATATGCCAAACTTGACCTGAATATGATCATTAAAATTAGGGCTCGGTGTATTGCTAATGTCATTCGTGAATAGTAAAAATGACTTTGAGTTTTTCTAAAAACCATAGGTGTAGAAAGCCATCATTACGATTTACGCGTCTTCTTGTTCGAATGTTGTTCTTTCAGAATTTTTATAGTGAATCTTCTATGGGCTAGATATATAGAGATGACACACGTTCAAACGTTATTTTTCATAGTTTTTATATTGAATCTCTTTATACGGACTCCTCTACGAGCAATGGTACATGGGGACAACATGCGTTCAAACGTTCTTTCAAAAAAATTATACTGAATTTTCTATGAGCAAGGACACATAGGGGATAAAAAAAAAAAAAAAAAAATCATTCATTTTAGTTTTGAATTTTTGAATTTTCTTGTTTTTAGTGATTTTTTATATATATCTTAGTCATTTGAAAAGTAAAAATAAAAATAAAAATTTCCTAAAAAGTAAAACATTTATGGGGAAATCTAAAAAAACAAAAAATAAAAAATTCAATTTTTTTTATTTATTAAAATTTTATATTTTTTGTATTTAATAAATTATTCAAAGATTTTTTTTTCACAAATATTTTACTTTTTAGGTGCATCTAAGTTAAGTGCACAAAAAAATAAAATTATCATTAAAATATTAAAAAAATTCACTAAATACAAAAAGTAACAAAAATAAAAAATTCGAAGGGTAAATTATACTTTGTATCCTTACACATTACTCCAAATTTTACTTTGGCCCCTAAATATGAAATCGTGACACCCGTTACACTTTTGGTCAAATCTCATTTTGGTCCTTACACAAGTGTCAATGTTCCCTTTTTTATTACTCCATTATTTAAATCTTTACCAAAATCCAGTCATGTGACAAAAATATGACGAAATGAAAGTAAGTGAGGAAAATCATTCTCATTTTCACCAATGCACACTTTGTTCTAAAATTTATATCAAATTATAACTGTATTAAGCTATAATAAAAAGCAGATTATGAATGATTAAGAAGATAAACAAGCGTTTTGCATATATTGGAATTAGAAAACTCTATTTTTTATAGTAATACAGTCTTCTATCTATTTTTATTCCTTTCTATTCAATTTTCTGGCGCTCTTTTTTTATTTTAAAACCTCTATTTTCTTGCCTCTCTATCCCAATTTTCCATATACGAACATATATATATATACACACTAGTAGTAAACGTATACTATGCACGTGACTGGTTTAATAATGTGTAAATTTTTTTAATAATGCATTAAGTTCTAAGTTAATTCATAAAATTATAAGAGATCATCTTCTCAAATTTAATAAGTAAAAACAATAATATTTGAAAGCAAATATTCACAAAATGCTCTAATTATCCAACTGATCCTCTTTTTTTTTTTTTTCTTTTTTTTTTTTTTTTTTGAAATACTAAGCTTGATTTCTAACTAATGAAATAATATTAACAATTAAGAAGATGTTTCTCAATGAATCTAATGTCTATCTATATTTGATATATTAAAACTCAATAAATGTAACCCATCATGTCCAAATATCCCAAAAAGTACCTGTTAAAAATATAAAAGGAAAAAAAAAAGTGTTAACATTTTTTTCTTATCATTTTTTACATACAAACAAACTTTAAAAAAAGAAAAAGAAAAGATATATTACCTTATGATGAGGATTGATTTAATTGTCTTTATTTTTGTATTATTCCACTCCATTGTCTTCACAACTATTGTTTTGTAGGTATATATATAATAAATAAATATATTATACAACTTGCATCTTAATGTAAATTTTTGTAAAGAAAATTATAACACAATAATTTTAAAGTAAGCAAAGATAACATAATCAAATTATTGTTGTACGTGAGAAAAAGAAACACAGGAAAAAAAGGGTTCTATTTTGTAGTGTTAGTTATGGCACTTTGTGTTATGACACTTTATTTTTTATTTTGTATAAGGAGATAGGGTGAGAAGACTTGAAAGTGGAGAGGAATGATGAAAGGAGGTTTCATGTCATTTTTTTTTTTTCTCTTAAAATTATGAGAATTTAAAAATGAAGTTTTGACGTCGTCTTCTTTTTTTTTTTATTCAAAGGAAGTTTTGGAGCCTTCTAACATAACTGCATTTGCTTATATATTTGTGGATTTGTATTTTTTGTGGTATTAATTTACTTAATTGAGAGTGAAATTTATTTTAATTTATTTAAGTTACAAATATTTGTGGGTTTTTATTTAATTGACAAGTGGAGACCTGATGTGTGATATTTGTGGATTGGCTAAGTGAATTGTCGGTATTTGTGGATTGGTTAAGTGAATTGTCGGTGATAGATATGGAAGAAATTTTTATTATTTTATTTTTGTTTTGGATAGGGAGATGGAGTGAAAAAGTGAAAATGACTGATGAAAGGAGGTGCCACGTCAAATTATTTTTTTTTCCTCTTAAAATTGTGACAATTTAGTAATGAAATTTTGGAGTACTCTGACATAATAACTACGTTGGTTTATATAGATAATATAGATAGATTATATTATATAACTTTCATGTGAGCTAGGGATTACTTGTCCCAATTTCCTGTCCCAATCCCTGTCCCTTTGTTTATATGCTGCCACATCACCAATTGAATTATTCCATAAGATTTTTTTCATTTTTTTTATTATTTTAAATTCATTTTTCTTGATCTTTCCCCCTACTTCGTGGATGATTATTCAATATTTTTAAAATATGGATACGTGGTGTTTCATAAGATTTTAATTGGTAGAGAGGAATAAGAAATACGATTTATGTTGAGAATGGAATGAACAACATAACACTAATAATTAATAATTGACTTAGAGTATGATAACATAATGTTATGATATTAGTGAATAATTTTCCTTTTTTCGTTCATTCATGTATTGATTTCATTGCATGGAGACTAAGACGGTGAAGATCTGGTAAAAGAAAAAGAAAAAAAAAAAAAAAAAAAAATGAGTTTCATGAGCCAAAGAGCAATATTTGTCCTAAATTTTGCACAGATCCTTGCACATCAAAGAGAGCCAACCATGTTTATCAAATCCACGCCGTCAGTGGACCAGAGTGGCGATAGCTTTCGAAGGCTAGGTTTAGGTGATTTCCATGACAAGGGCTAATCCTGTGGTGCAAGTGCAGAGATTTACTTTCACAGCTGGTGATGTGGCAGCATATAAACAAAGGGGCAGGGGATTGGGACAGGAAATAGGGACAATGTATTGCTAAGAAATATGGTTGACTTTCTTCTCTTATTTTCATTTCATAGTTATATTTTTGTTATATAATTGAATTTTGCTAAAAAAATTTAATAGAGTAACGGAAATATTAACACTTGTATAAGAATTAAAGTAAGATTTGATTAAAAATAATTGTTCTTATATATAATATTTCTAAAAAAATATTGCCAATGAAGCAATTTCCCCCACTTGTTTTGTCTAAAGGTGGGACGGAAATAACAATTGCATTGCTTGTTTTTAGTTTTTCAAAAACACTTTTTAGAAAATTTTATTTTTTTGTTTTTCATTTTTTTTACTGAATTATTTTAATATTTTAGGCAATTTTTTTTAATTTTTAGACACACCTAACATAAATACACATAAAAGTAAATTTTTTGTGAAAAAAATCTTTTAAAAATTTACTAAATACCAAAAATACAAAAAAAAAATACAAAAATTCAATATATTTTTCATATTTTTATGTATTTATTAATTTTTTAATATATTTTTTCACAAATTTTTTACTTTTTAGATACATCTAAGTAAGGTGCATCTAAAAAGTAAAAAAAAAATACTTAAAATTTTAAAAATATTCACTAAAAACAAAAAATACGAAAAATAAAAAACTCAATTTTTAAAAAAATTTAATCCAAAAAACTCAAACCAAACACATTTTTTCCCTTTATATTTTCTTCATTTTCATTCTTCTAATTATAAAATATATATTATACTATTTTATCAACACGACACAACATGATAATTACTCATTAGTACAAGCTTTTCGCTCTTTCAAGCGTTGATTTTTAAGTTTATTTCTTTTCATTGTCTGTTAAAAATATATATATATAGTTGCAAAAATGTTTCCGACCCCCACATAAACCGACCCCCACGACCCCAGCTGAGCTGGACAGATACGTGATCGATCAGGTGATAGACAAGGGCCACGGACCTCCTCTTTCAGAATTCAAAATGAAAAATACATGCAGATTATATCTCTCATCTCTATGACAAGAGAGCCTGACAGCTCCGCTCCTCCCCTTCACTCGGGTGATAGCTCCTCAACTCCGACGGCCGACTCCCTCAGCTCCTCCCTTTCATTCTGACGTCCTTGACTCCGACACCCAACTCGCGACTCTCTCTCTCTCTCTCTCTCTCTCTCTCTCTCTCTCTCTCTTTCCATCTCATTCAACGATGGACAAGTCCTCCCCTTCACGCCGACGACAAGTCCTCCCCTTCAGTTCGACACCTTATGCTGTCCTCTTGACGCCCTACTCTGTCCTCCCGACGCCCGACTTTCTCTATTTCCATCCCATTGACAACGAGGTAATCTGGTATGTATATATATATATACGTATCTTGTATATTAGGGCAAAATTCCTCAATCTAAAAGACAGATTTTGTATATAATCTGAATGTGTATAATGTATCTTGTATATTAGGGTAAAATTCCTCAATCTGCAAGACAGATTTTGTATATAATCTGAATGTATATAATTTCTCAACAAATCCAAATAGTGATAAATCTGATACATATATGTATCTTGCATATTAGGGCTTTTGACAATATTAAGGCAATTATTAGGCGGATTTAGGGCTTTTAACAAATCCAAACAGTGATAAACAATTTGACAAATCCAAACACTGATAAACAATTAAAGCTTTTGACAAATCCAAACACTGATAAACAATTTGAATGTTGGATTATGCCCTTTTGATTTGGGAATTGAGTATGGTAATTAGTTGTTTTCAATGTTGGATTATGGCATTTTTATTTGGGAATTGAGTATGGTAATTAGTTGTTGCCCTTTTAAATGTGGTAATTAGTTCAGTATGGTAATTAGTTATTGGCCTTTTAAATTGAGTATGGAAATTGAGCATGGTCTTTTGAATATTGGATTATTGTAGTACTGTTTTTGGAATTGAGTATGACCATACTGTTCCATTCACTCTAACACATCATTCACTGTAAAATGTTGTTTTGATTAGTTATGTTTTTTTATGATTATGAACTTATTATGAGCTGAAATTATTTTTCAGTTTCAGAAATGTAAAATAATTATGAGACTAAACATGTAATAGTGTTTGAACATGTCAAATAATTTGAACATAACAGTTATAGGTTGAACATAATAATTATAGTGTTTGAACATGTCATAACAGTTATAGCTTGAACATGTTATAGTTTGAAAATAACAGTTATAGTGTATGAAGGCAATAACTGAAATGAAATGTTGTGGAATAATTTATTAGATGAAATTGCTATAATTTATTGGTGTTTGAAAACTGGGACTTACCCACAAAACACAAGTCCAATAATCTTATAAAATAATCATTCGGAAATCATTCTATTTGAATTTCATTTTTGATTCTCATATTGTCGTCGGTGTTATTTACATTGTGATAATTTAAATTTAAACCCTGATTGTTGTAGTTTAATGAGGATAACTTGTTATTGCAGATATCAAGTTCAACTGTCAACGATAGTAGGTCAGATCGGTTGACGTCCTTGAACAAAAATTGTCCTAGATGTAATAAAAAAGCCACTATTCAAATTTTTGAGACCAATCGAAACAAAAACAAGTTATTCTACTCTTGTAATGATTGTGGTACTTTCATTGGATGGCGTGTGCCTATGAATTCACAATGTAGAGATCATGAAATTCCAAGACAAGTAGAAGGAGAACTGCTAAGATCTATGACGGAACAACTTCGAGCTATGACCAAACAACAAAGATCTATGACGGAAAAACTTCGAATTCAGAGCGCAAAGATGCAAAAAATAGAATTTGTGTTGTTTGTGTTGCTTGTAATTGATGTATTATTACTTATTAAGATGTAAAGCTAGTTAGAAGTAGAAGTAGAAGTAGATTGAACTATGTTTTGTTGTAGAATGGAATATGTATTAGTAAGAAACAATTTGTTATTTTAGAGTGGAATGGAATATCTATTTTAGTGTTTGTAATTATACAGTGAATGTTGTGTTGTTGTGGAATGGAACAGTATGATGTTTTGTTATGGCATGAAATATCTATTTTACAGTTTGTTATTTTATGTTGGAATAGAATGTCCTACTGATTGTTTTAGATTATTGAGTGCATGGAACAGTGATTGTGGAATGGAACACTTATTGACTGAATGGAACACTGATTGTTTTGTTCACTGATTGTTTTAAATTGTTGAGTGAATGGAACACTTATTGTGGAATTCCAATTTAATGTCATTTTGCAAAGCTGCCAATTTAATGTCACTTTACAAAGCTGCCAACCTGTTAGGATTAGTGTGATGTTTAGCTGGGCAATTCCAATTGGTGACTGATTCTTTTTGGTGCACATATCTGCACCTGGTTAGAAGCATAAGCCTTATGCTGAAGCCTTGATGATTTAGCCTCAAATTTTTTGTTGAATATACCAACAAGGACCTTAGCAGACTCTGTCAACTATTTAGCCTCAAATATGTCAACTATTTAACCCAGTATGATGTTTTGGGTATCTACCTGAGGGAGAAGCAAAGCCTTTTAAACCTTCTTAGTGGTATTCAAAATGAACTGTCAAAAAATAATGATTTCAAGAAAGATTTTTTGAATTGTCAAAATGAACTGTCAAAAAATCATGCTTAAATACTGCCAAAATACTCAAACACTGTCAAAATAGCAAACTCAAAGACAGATTTTTTACACTGTTTTAGTAATAACAAAATAGCAAACTGTAAAAGTGGGACTTAATAGCAAACTCATGAACTTCATTACATAACATAACCAATAACAGTGTCAAAATAGCAAACTCATGAACTTCATTACATAACCAATAATAATAATAATACCAAGCTGTGTTACAAATTCATACACTGTTTTGAACTTCATTACCAATCTTGCAAATTCATACACAACATGTGTTACAAATCTAACGTGGGACTTAACATAATAAGTTTCAATCTCAAAAACAAAATGTCAACATTCAATAAACTAGTCAAACATGTCTACAATGTCCATCATTCATTCTCGATGTACGTGCATTAGAACCTGATGGGGTTAGAGATCCAGACCCAAAAATTTGAGTTGGAGCACTCATCAAACTTTTCGGTGTGCCGCTTACAAAGTCCGATGGGATAATAGATGTGCCTTCAATAACATTTACCACCTGTGATAATTCAAGTAAAAAAGTACATGTTACAAAATATTTGTAAATGAAAACAAACAATTGATGTAAAGTCGTCTTATGAACACATACCGGTGCATACATACTATTTTCTATGCCAACCATATAAGGATAATACGATGTATAAGTGTAGACCGCCCGAGAACTCCACTCTCCGCACGCGAGGGCACAAATCGCTTTGTTCATTAGCTACTACAGTTTGGACTCGTGTCACGGTTCTGAATCTAATCTCATAATGTGCAATGTGAGATCGATAAATCACCAAAGAGTCCAAATCCGGCAAATCATTTTGGAAAACTGATTTTAATAAAGAAGTGTCAAACATGGACTGCTTTGCCAAATACAGAGTCGCCACCTAAATGTTTTATTTTGGAGAAATTTAGGAAACCCTGACTCGTGCCTAAGGCCACATGTCCGTCATCACCAAAGTTGCCTCGACTCAGGAACTTGGGTACAAGAGGGGAAGGTCATGCAATGAGCACCCCCACTCGCCCGATCAAAGATCGGCCTTTACTAACATGATATTTTGTTTTTGAAAACACGTGTTCTTATTCCGGTTATTAACCTAGAATTATTATGTGATCCGCACAGCATACAAGTATAGACTAGATCGCCTAAGTTGGAACAAAACATTGCATGTTCGTTTGTGAAAATGATTTGAAGTTTGCTACTCGCAAGTAGGCTAAGTCGTAGATTTTGCCACCCTCAAGTGGGCTTAAAACTCGCATTTCGATGAATTGTTCCAATTCAAGCAATGCAACCTTCACCCACAAGCATTCAAGCAGTTATATCAGTTAAGCGATTAGCATCATGGCAAGCATGCTAACATGGCAACATACACATCTCATGCAGGGATGCTAAAGCATAAACACTCATAGTGTACTCCGAGCCAAAACAGAGAACTAGTTAGAAATCATGCATGATCCTAGTTCATGTGAAGATGACTAATGCAACACATGCAAAAATGCGACTAAAATAGGCTCAGCTATTCTAAGGTGGCATATGAAATGCAACTTGATAACATGTTGTTGAACACGTATTCAAGTAAGTGTATTGAAATACAATGCAGTTAGTATGATGCGTCGAGCCCGATACATGCAAAACAGATGAATGATGCACGCATGCAAAGCATAAGGATGCTAATTGAAACATGCCCTAAAACTAACCATCGTAAGTTGGTAAGTAAAAGGGAGAAAGAAATTGGGGTTGGAAGACATGCATCACACACACGCACGCTTATTACAACAGTTGGCCCTCTCGACGGAGGGTCCGAATAATGAGTTAACTAGCTAATTTACGCTAATTAAACTAATTATTACATCACAAAACTAATTAACTAACAAGATAACTAATTAAGTACAAAACGAAGCTAATTAACTAATCAAGTTAACTAACTAGTTATTACAACACAAATAAGCAGCTAAACGCATTAACTACTTAAATACAGCACCAAAGCATAGACTAGCTAAGGAAAGCAGTAAAGAGAGGTCCTCGGGATGAGGAGTGCATGCATGCTAGGTCACCTCGTTCGAAAATCCATCGCAATGCCCCGATTTGCCTCTGTTTGCAACTGTTCTCAGAACCTTGCACAAAGCTCCACAAAGCTTCAACTCCACCATGGGAACCTGTAGGAACATGGCCGACCAGTTTCTGGAGTTGCCAACCACCTGCCGACCACCTATCTTTGCTGCAGACCAGAAAAAGTAGTCGGCCAGCTAGTTTTCCTGGTCGGCCGACCAATTTTTGCTGCACTTCTCCAGTTCGCTGCAACAGAGAGCAAGAAAGGGCATGGCAATGTATTTGCAAGATATGTGCGCACAACCACCCTCCCTATCATTTCATAAGCTCAAGGAAGTGTGGTTCTCGCCCCTCGGGCCACCAATCATGCATCTCGATGCATGATGGCTGAGAAGCCAAATTGCACAATTTAATGTAAAATGAATGCACAAATAAACACATAAAGCCTTGACCTCTATCATGTATGATCAAGAGGGTCGGTGACCGAGAATTGAGGCACGTTTCATCACTTCAAGTATGAAACGTCCCTCGTTTCTCGTGTTTGGATTAACACTTAATCCAAACACAATGCAAGCAACAACATGGCATACACAATGCAAAGAATAACATGGCATACACAATGCAAAGAATAACATGGCATACACAATGCAAAGAACAACGTGGCATTCGCAATGCACTGTAACATAAGCATGCAAACGATATGGCATACACAATGCTAAGAACAACATGGCATACTCAATGCAATGTGACATAAGCATGCAAACAACATGGCATACACAATGCTAAATGCTAAGAACAATATGGCATACTCAATGCAATGTAACATAAGCATGCAAGCAACATGCAAATAAACATGCTAAATGGACTTAAACCGAATGTGGACAGACCTCAGCCATGCCCAAATCAATGGCCAGAACACTAAGACTTAGGCACAAAAGCATATACAAGCATGCACATACATTGGCCTATCAACTAGGCCTAAGAGCACAACCCTCAAGAGTGCTCAAAGAGTGATAAACATGGAAGTGTAACAACACTAAATGCACTGAAATAAGGTATGAAATGATGCCAAATCATTCAAACAACATAAGCAAGACATGTAAGAGTCCTTAAGGCATTAAAGCTAGCAAAGAGGACTACAAAGGAGGCATGCAATACATGGTACAAAGGCATGAACCAATCATGGACAGAACTCAAATAGGTCTAAACAAAGACCATAACATGCCAAGATGGAGGCTCAAAGGCCTAGGCACGCATGCATACAAGCTAAGCCACAAATAAGGCAACAATGCACAACACTCAAAAGCACTTAAAGAGTGAAACAAGTAAGAACATGGCAATTCTATATGCTCTGAAATGTCATGTTAAATGATGCCAAATTATCCAAACAACACAAATGAAGCATGCTATGGTACTCAAAACTCAAAGCTAGCTAGGCCAATTGCACTACAGCTATGCAATACATGAAACATATGGCCAATACAACCCAAAACAGTCCTAGAGCATGTCAACATGAGTCTAAAACATGCATGTAAGGAAGCCAAAACAAGCTAGCATAAAGGGCATAAGACATGGTGCATACAAGGCCAAAAGGAAGGATTACACTGCACCTATCAAGACCAAGCATGAGATGACTTAACCAACAAAAATCAGAGTTATATCATGGCAAAATAACCCCAAAAATACACTGAAATGATAGCTTGCCAGCTTAGGCATGAAGGCATACGAAATGACTCATTCCTAGGCATAAAGGACCAACCCTCCAAAACATGGAAAGAGTGACAAATGTGAGTGCATGAACATGAAACATGAACTGAAATCATATAACAAATCATGTCAAATCATGTAAAATAGCCCAAGCAATGCATGCTAGTGGACTTGATACACAAAGCTAACAAGCTAGAATGCATTTTAGCTATACAAAGCATGGCATGCATGACCCAAACAACACAAATCAGAGCTAGAGCATACTAAAACATGGACAAAAGCTTCTTAGAGTTAAGCCAAAATCATGCTAGGATGACAATCTAAAGCATGATACACATTAGGCTATTGAATGGAATTGCACTACAAGTGCATGGAGCATGCATGGGGCTATCAAAGCAACCCAAAATAGAGATATATCATGGCAAAACAACACTAAGAACATGTTGAGATGGGCCCAAAACAAGCTAGAAAGACATGCTACTTCATGAGGCATGCAAGACTAGTTTGCAAGATTTACACTACAAGTGTATAAGGCATGTAAGGGATGACAAAACCAAATCAAAACAGTGGTATGCCATGTCAAAATAACCCCAAATACATGCTAAGATGGAGCAAAAATAAGCTTAACAAACACGCTCACACATGAGGCATACAAAGCAAGCATATAAAACACAAGGAGAGGGGATGACCCTCTCTTATTTGGGACCTCAAAACAACATTTTCACCACTGAAATTTCTCTGAGTTTCAGTGGTGAGAAGGCCAAAACCAGGTGGTCCCAATAGCTTAAAAGGATGGTACAAAACAAAGCCAAACAAGGCCTAAAATAGGGTAGACTACCCCCAACACAGAAGAAACCTTAAACAAACATGTTAAGCATGCAAAATCAGAACTTTTTGTAGTTTAAAGTCAAACCAAAATAAGCATGCAAATAGGTCCAAGAGCTTAAACCAAAACAAGGGTTTTAAGGGTTAAAAGCTCACCCTTGAAGAACACCTTCAAAGCTGCAACTCCAGCACTCTTTTTGAACCAAAACCAATCCAAAGACTCCAAAACGAACCTCAAAGAGCCTCAGCAACAAGAGTATGGTGTTTGAGTGTGTGTTTGTGTGCAATAGTATAGAAAAACTGCATTTTCAAGCACAAATATAGAGCAAACAAGAAGATATAAAGACAAGGATGTATGTATAGCTCAAGCACAATTTTTTGAACCTAAGGCATGAGGGAGGAGGCTCCCTTATATAGAAAAACATGCAACAAGCTTGTTGGACAAGCTTTAGGCCTAAAGCCATCCAGCTGTAATAGCTGGCTAGAAAATATCTCCGAAAAAGTGATGGAAAGCTGCCGACCACTTGAAGTGGTCGGCCAGCTACTTACACTGGTCGGCCGATCAGTAGAAGTGGTCGGCCAGGGAAGAAAGTGGTCAGCCATGGGGGGGAGATGGTCTGCAGCATGAAAGCAAGGCAGTGGTGTGGTGGCCGACTAGAAAAGGTGATCCAAAGACCAAGAAAACCAGTTGGTCGACCAGAAAACTGGCTAGTAGGAAGGAAAGTGGTCTCCAAGGGGAAGAACTGGTCTTCCACCCCTGTACCACCTTCCAAACAAGAAAAACAAGGTTTGTACCAAAAACAAACCAAAAAGGATGCAAGATGAAAGTCCGGGAGGCAAGGCACGCAGCCGAGAGACCCGAAAACTAGTCTACGAGCACCAAAAGTGGTCAACGATCCCAAAAGTGGTCTCCCAGACCACAGTGTCCCTCTAGGAAGAGGCAACAAGGCATGGTTCGAAAACCAAGCCAAACAGAGAACATTAAGCGGTCCCGAGACAAGGCGCGCGGCCGAAGGCTCCGAAAATCAGAAACTAGTCTCCAAGCGGGAAAAAGTAGTCTACGACCACAAAAAGGTGGTCTACAGACCTCCCACTCCTTCTAGGGAAGGAAAACAAGGCTTAGTCCACAAACCAAGCCAAAACACAAAGAGTTCAGAGGCCCGGAGGTAAGGTACTCAGCCGAAAACTCCGGAAACTCGAAACGAGCTCAAACATGCACGGTTACCGAGTGCTCAATCGATGACGTCTGAGTCTTAAGGTCAATCAAAAATGGGGTGTCTACAGTAAGTGTAACAAGTTCGCGAGGGACCTCGCTACAGTTCGGACTCGATTTGTGCCACGGTTCTAAATCTTGAACCAAATAGTCCAAATCCGGCAAATCGTGTTGAAAACAGATTTTTTTGAAAGAAGTGCCAAACATGGACTGCTTTGCCAGATACAGAGTCGCCACCTAAATATTTTTTTTAATGGGAAATTTAGGAAACCCTAACTCGGTGCCAAAGGCCACGTGTCCGTCATCACCAAAGTTGCCTCGGCTCGGGAACTTGGGTACGATTGGGGAAGGTCACTTCGTGAGCAACCCCGCTCGCCCGGTCAAAGACCGGCCTCTACTAACCATGATATCTGTTTTTGAAAACATTGTGTGTTCTTATTCCGGTTATTAGCCTAGGTTACTACGTGATGCGCACAGCATACAAGTATAGACCGAGTCGCCTGAATTGGAACAAAACATTTCATGTTTGTTTTTGAAAGATGGTTTGCTATCCGCAGGTAGGCTTAAAATGCGGATTTTGCCACCCTCGGGTGGGCTTAGGAAACATGATTTTGCCACAATCTAGTGGGCTTAAAACAAACATTTGATGAATTATCCCAATTCAGGTAACACAACCTCCACCCACAGGCATTCAGGCAATTATATCACATAAGCGCGTAGCCTCATGGTAAGCATGCTATTCATGGCAACACTCACACGCATGCAAGGATGCTAAAGCATAAAACTCACCGAGTACTCCAAGCCAAAACAGAAACCGATTAGAAATCTATGCATGATCCTAAGTATGCAGAAATGCCTAATGCAACACATGCAAAGATGCAAACTATAGTAGGCTCGGCTATCCTAAACATGGTATATGGAATGCTACAACTAACACGTATTCAATTTGGAATTGAAATACAAATGCAGTTTGTATGATGCGCCGAGTCCGGTGCGTGCAAAACAGATGAATGATGCAAACATGCTGTCATACTGTATGCTAATTGAAATATGCCCTATATCTAACCATCATAAGCGGGTAAATAAAAGGGAGAAAAACGTGGGGTTGGAAGACATACATCACACTCACCCACACTTATTACAATTATGCCCTCGTGCAGAGGGTCCAAATAAATATACAGTCCGAATGAAAGAATAATACAGTCCAAATGTTACAGTCCGAATAATATACAAATTCCTAATTAATTAATAGATTTAACTAAAAAAAACTGTAAACTGGCATGCAAGCCAGGGACTGCCTTGCTTCTGATGAATGTTGCATGTCGGAGCTGCCTTGCGCGGAAATCCACTGGGATGCCCCAATTAGCCTTTGTTTGCAATGTTTCTCGAAATGCGTGCCAGACTCCGAAAAGTTACTGATTCTTCATTTTGCTGCGACAGAGAGCAGGAAAGGGGCACAGCAATGTATTTCACAAATATATGCATGCCTCGATCCTCGTGCCACCAATCACGCATCTCGATGCATGATGGCCGAGGGGTCGGATTGCACAACTCAATGTAGGATGAATGCATATGAATGCTACAATAAAACCTAACTCCATCATGGATAATCCGGAGTGTCGGTGACTTGGGAATTGAGATCCGTTCCGTCACTCAGAGTACGAAACGCGCCTCGTTTCCTGTGCCCGGGCTAACCCCTATCCCGAACACGATGCAATATGCATGATATGCATGAAATGCAGCTAATATGCAATCCTAACATACACAATGCTATGAAAATGAAATGCCTCGAAATGCGTGCACACGTGCACGCAAACCGAGGAAATGATCCTAAGGCATGAAATGGCATATGCAATGCAAATTGGACTTACACTAACACGAGTAGACCTCAGCCACACTCACATAAGAAGCTGTCGGATAAAAATGAAGTGTCCCGAAATGCGTGCACGCGGGCACGCAAACCGAAGCAATGACATAAAGACATGAAATGGCCTGAAATATGATATACAATGAGACTAAAATGAGATGTCTCGAAATGCGTGCCCACGGGCACGCAAACCGAGGAAATGGCATACGGAATGCAATGATGCTAAAATGACATACAGAATGCAAAATGGACTTACACTAACATGAGTGAGCCTCAGCCACACTCACATAAGAGGTCGTCGGATAAAAATGAGATGTCTCGAAATGCGTGTACACGGGCACGCAAACCGAGGCAATGGCATACGCAATGCGATGAGACTAAAATGGCATATATAATGCAATATGGGCTTACACTAACATGGGAGAGCCTCAGCCGCACCCACATAGGATGCCGTGAGATGAAAATGAGATGCCTCGAAATGCGTGCACACGGGCACGCAAACCGAGGCAATGGCATACACGATGCAATGAGACTAAAATGACATACAGAATGTAAAATGGGCTTACACTAACATGGTAGAGCCTCAGGCGCACCCACATAGGATGCCGTCGGATAAAAGTGAAGTGCCTCGAAATGCGTGCACACGGGCACGCAAACCGAGGCAATAGCCCTAAGGCATGAAATGGCATGCGAATGCAATGATGGGCTTATACCAACATGAGAGGGCCTCAGCCAGACTCACATAGGATGCCGTCAGATAAAAAAAGATGTCTCGAAATGCGTGCACGCGGGCATGCAAACCGAGAAATGGCCCGAAGGCATGGAATGACATACGAAATGAAACATGGCATATGGAATACGGAACACGTAAATTTCAGCAGCCAAAATGATGCAAAACAGCCCCCGAATTATAGCAAAATTACACCCGATGCCCGAAATAGGCCCCGAAATGCAATGGAATGGCTTACAGCTATGTCAAACATGCACAATATGGACATGAAGTGTAAATACAGATGCTAGGCAGTCCCTAAACTAGCATTTTTTCAGTACAAAGCATGGCCAAACAACAATCATAGATGGAGCAAAAACAGCATGCAAAAATGGGGGAAAAAGGGGAAATAATGAAGTAAGTGGTATATGCAATGCTCAAACTGAAAAATACAGTTCTACAACACTGAAGGGGGACCAAAAATATGAACATTTACAGCTTATGACAAACCCCAAAACAGTATGTAGATATGCTCAACATAGCATGCGAAATATGAGCCAAAAGAGGGCTATAAAGAGAGGTATACCAAGCATTCATAAAACAGCCTAAGACCCTTAATGAAACATGTCCAGGGGGTCAAAATATGACCCATTTAAGTTCTGAGGATGGCCCAAAAATAGAAGTAAAATAGGCTAACAAAGCATGCAAGAATGGGGGCCAAAGAGGGATATAAAGACAAGCACAACATGGAGACCCCCAACAAGGTTGATCCCTTCTACAATGTTGTAGAGGGATCCAAAATAAGCCTACTCACAGTTCATGATATGCTCCGAAACAATTTACATGTAGGCCAAACAAATCATGCAAATTTACGGTAAATTGGAGGAATTGTGAAGTAAGTGCAAGATAGGGGGCCCGAACAGGGTTGAGCCCTTCTTCAATGTTGAAGATAGGCTCAAAATAGGCCCTCTTACAGTTTACATCATGCTCGAAAACAGATCACTCATAGGCTAGAAATTTCATGCAAAAAAATGGCATATAAGATGATATTGAAGCAAGTGCCAAATGGAGGGCTCAAACAAGGTTGAGCCCTTGAACAAACATTAAGAATAACTCAAAACAAGGCCCCTTTCAGTTCTGGTCGGAGCCCAAAACAATAAGCAAATAGGCTTAAGAAATGAGACAAGAAAGTGCTGCAAAAGAGAGAAATGGAGCCTTACCCTTGTAGACAAGTCTTGGCTCCCTTTTGCTTGAAGAATGGATGCCTCCTAGCTGCTGGAAAGCTCTCCTAGCTGCTGGAATGGAGTTGTGATGATAGGGCTTGGAGATGATGAAGAAATGGCCCCAAAACTTGAAGGAAATGGTGTAATATGTAGGTATATGCTCCAATCAATCCATGTAACCTCTCTTCTTGAGTTGGGAGGACAGCAATATGGCCAAGAGAGGGAGAGAAGAATCCATGCCAAAGTGGAGGGAAATGAGCCCTTATTTCCCTCCAAAAGAGTCCCCGGATAGAGATATTTTTAGGGAAAAACCGAGACACAGCTGGAATGCACACATCCCAAGGAAGCAGGCCGGCTAGGCATTTTTATGGCAGGTGGCCGGCCGGCCACCCCTTATGGCCGGCCGGCCAAGGGGCAAAAATGAAAGGTTGAATTAATGGCCGGCCATAGCATGTTAGGGTCCTCCCATGTGTCCTCAACACAACCCTGTGGTTGAAAATTAGCAACTGTGAACCAGGAAAGAGAACAACCCACTTTAAAGAGGGGTTTCAAAATGAAAAAAAGAATTAATGGCCGGCCATGTGTTTTTAGGGTCCTCCCATGTGTGTACAACACAAATATGTGGTTTTGGCTCAAAGAAAATGGCCCTAGGGTGTTCAACATTAGCCCGGAAGTGAGAAAAACGGGCCCCGGGGGGCGCTGGAGGAGCATAACTGGTTGTTGCTGGCCTCCCACCCTCCAGTGATCTTCCTGGTGATAAAACAGAGGTACCTGCCAAAAATAAACAAAAACCGATGCAAAACGAATGCTCGGGGGCCAAAACACGCAGTTCGGGGTCCCGAAAACCGGCCGTTAAGCACCGAAAGCGGTGTTTGGCCACGAAGTGGGTATCTAAGACCCCAGTGTCCCTTGAAAGGGAGTAAATGAGATGCATGCCAAAAACCGGAGGAATCGGAGATGGTTGGGTGGTCCCGAACCGAAGCACACGGCCTGACGGTTCCGAAAACCGGTAACCGGGCTCCGAAAAGGGCAAAACGGCCTACGGCCACGAAATGTAGCCCACGGCCATTGAGAGATGGTGTACGGGACCTCTCCCTCCCCTCAGGAAAGAAAACAGAGAAAACCGAGTCCGGTTCGCAAACCGAGGCAAGGCACAAAAGAGAGTTCGGAAGTCCGGAGGCAGGGCGCACGGCCGCGACTCTGAGACTTCTGAATGAGCACAATATGCAACATCACCGAGCGCTCAATCGGTGACGTCTGAGTCTTAAGGTCGGTCAAAAATGGGGTGTCTACAGTAAGCTTGAGCTTGAACTTGAGCTTGAGATTGAGCTTAAGCTTCAAATTGAAGCACCTTAGCAGCCTATATTTGTTCAAGAGTTTGTAAAAATGTATTTGAAAAGAGTTTGTTGAAAAAAATAAAAAACAAGTTCAATTCAATATACAATTTACCTTTGCTTTTGTTTTTTTTTTTTTTTGTTGTTGCCTTGAACCGATTCACTATTTGATCTACTTTGGCAACCTTTCGTTTCGTAACTGGACGGCCTTTTCGCCGAACAACCAAAGGACTAATCACCTTCCTAGTACTAGCTCTTTCTATACAACCGGTGGCAATCAGACTTTTTATAGAAGATGGTATCATATTAGTAGAAGGTGGTAAATTACTCCCATCACCCGATTCATCGTACATGACTTTATCCTTCATTTCATCCAACCCAAGGTCTATAATTTTAATTTTCCCTTCCGAATTACCAGCAAGTTGTACAATGGCAATCAATTTCTTATTCATCCTCTCATAGCAACTTTTATTGAAATCATCCCCAAAGCCAATGTACGTGGTTTTGATGCATGTGTACTCTCGAACCAAATCTTTCCTCCAAAGTGGCAGAATGTATTTACTTGGCACCTTATTTATGCATCTTCTCACAAGCACCACGAGTGAGCGAGCACACATTATGCCTCTAAACGGAAACAACCGACACATACATTGAACTTCACATTCAATTGAATTAAAATAGACAACAAAGTCCACATGCTTCATCTTGTCACAAACTACCATCGCTTCTTGGACATTATATGTACAAATTGCTCCCTCCTCTTTGACAATCAAGGCCTGACAGTAAACTAATCTCTTCAACTCTCCTTGAACTTCTTTGAATTTTGCATTAGTGTAGGCTTGTTGAAATTGATTCTCACAGCCATAATAGTTAGACAATCAAACAATTTGTGTCAAGACTTGAAGTCTGATTTCTTCTCTTTCTCTACCTTACTTTTCAACGCATTGTTATATTGTTCAACAAATTGTTTTAATGTAGTCTTCGGGTTGACATATCCATCAAAAAATGCATTCATACTTTCACTTCGTTATGTAGTTGCCATGCCAGCCCAAAAAATGTCTTTAACATATACAAGAACCCATCGATGCCGCTCATCATATAGTACCCCTAACCACTCATTATCATAAAGATTGAATTTCGTAAGCATCTCTTCCCATTTTTCCTCAAATTCATCTTTTGTCAAACAATCATAAACCGCATTTTGCATAGCCAACTTTATGGGTTCATACTGAGCATATCCTTTCAACTTCTCTGGTATTTTCTTCATTATATGCCATAAGCACCATCAATGCTGGGCCTGTGGAAAGACAATTTCTATAGCATTTTTCATAGCTCTGCACTGATCAGTTATGATACCTTTTGGAGGATGATTTGACATGCAACTTAACCATGACTTGAATAGCCAAATAAATGTGCCGGTGTCTTCACTAGATAATAATCCACAACCAAGCAAAATAGATTGTCCATAGTGATTAACTCCTACAAATGGAGCAAATGCCATGTCATATTTGCTCGTCAGATAAGTTGTGTCAAATGAAACAACATCTCCAAATGATTCATAAGTAGCCCGACTCCTTACATCAGCCCAAAACAAGTTTCTAATGTGAAACTCCTTATCAACATCAATCACATAAAAGAATCTCTCACTATGTGCTTACATCCTCATAAAATAACTTTGAAGTGATTCAGTATCACCTTCACCAAGCCTTAATCTTCTAGCTCTATTAATGTAATTCCTTGCATCTCGCTCATCAAATGTCAATGACTCGTATCCCCTCGCTTCAACAACCATTGAATGATAGTTCCTAGACACTCCAATCCCTGCTTGATCATTGATTTCTAATCTTCTTTTCACAGGAGTACGAATTTTCTTATTCATTGCAAAATGACGAGAGTCGGTGGGAATCAAATCATGATTATGCTCAAGGTTAACTGTGGTTAACATATATCTCCCATTCTTTTGTAGAGTACCTCGTACCCTTGCTTTGTAACCAATTTTTGTGGACAAAGATGGCTTCAAAGGGTTCACTTCTAATTTCTTTTTTCTCTCCCCTGCTCGAGAACATTCAATTGCAAAGTTTTTTAATTGGCCATCATCTCCAAATTGTTGTTCTCTATGAGCTATAGAAAAGCCAACATGCTTAGCATATTTGGCATAAAATGTGTACACTTCTTCCCTTGAGCTAAAACACATACCCTTCTTAGGTTCTTCAACTTGTTCACCCTCATTTACTAAAGGATTGTCACTACCATTTGAATCAACCTCCATTCTATGAGAATCAAAAATGAAATTCAAATAGAATGATTTCATAATGATTATTTTATAAGATTATTGGACTTGTGTTTTGTGGGTAAGTCCCAGTTTTCAAAAAAAAATTATAACTATTATGTTATTGCCTTCATACAAAAATTATAAGATTATTTTATAACACTAATAAATTATAGCAACTTCATCTGATAAATTATTCCAACACTATTTCATTTCAGTTATTACCTTCATACACTATAACTGTTATGTTCAACCTATAACTGCTATGTTCAAATTAGTCTACATGTTCAAACACTATTACATGTTCACTCTCATAAATTTAAATTTAAACTTTGAAACTGTTATGTTCAAATTTACATTGTGATAATTTAAATTTATGGTATAACTAAATTATAGCAACTTCAATTCCTCACATAGTCATGGTATATCACAGAACACATATTAAACACTATTAAAATGTTCATAATAAGTTCATTACATTTATGAAACTGAAAAATAATTTTAGCTCATAATAAGTTCATAAACTAGTTCATAATAATTATTCTACATTTCTGAAACTGAAAAATAATTTTAGCTGAAAAATTTTCTAGGGAAATTATTTTTAGCCATCTGCCACCATAAATTTGAGTGAAGAGTTCAAAATAACAAAAATGTTTCAGACCCCCATATATTTATAAGATTATATACAGACATTTCGCAAAGATTGATCAATGTATGTGGATAAAGAGAGAAGGAGAATGAGGGGTTTTGGAGTAACATTACTTGAGAAAATGCTATTGGAATGCAATTGAAGATTAGTAGAGCGAGAGACAGAGAGTTATGGCTGGAGAGCTATGGCCATCAACGGAGGAGAGCTATGGAGGACGCACGATGGAAGACGGAAGAGGGACAGGGGTGAGGAAGAAGGAAATATCAAGTTAGGGCTCCCCCCTCCCCCCCCCCCCCTTTTTTTTTTTTTTTTTTTTTTTTTGGTCTTTGTTTTCAAGCTATATATATATATATATATTTTTTTTTTGGTCTTACAGGTGCGTATATCACACCTTCCTCACAGTGCAATTGTTTTTCACATGGCTTCAAGCAGGGGCCACCTCAGAGGGGGTCGTGGGGATGGTTTTTGGAGGGGGTCCGTATCACTTTTGATATAGTTGTAGGTAAATTTTGTTGCAATAGATCTCAGAGTCTGTCCATCTACGAAAATGATATTAAAGAATGATTTTATTTTATTTTTTTCATTCTTTCTCAGGGCTACTGGTTGATCCTAAGTTAGGAAACAAAGGACTCTTCTTAGCAAGAGGTTAAAAATTAATTTTTTAGCTTTTATCCTCTTTTGAGTTACATCACCTTTCTATTTTTTTATACATTTTTTTTTAAAAAAAATCAAAAAGTTAGCTTTTAACCTACTTTTCAAAACAATCCAAAAGGTCGTGTTGTTGGAAGGAACGGCATCACTGATATTAATTAGTTCTAATCAAGTCTAATTTACATATGTGAACTAGTCATGCCATTCTAACTATGGCACGATATCTAAAGTCTTTAGTTTGAATTTCTTAAAGAGTTATTAAAAATTAAAAAATTATACAATAGTTTTGGAGTACCACGTGGTCATACTCCCTTATCAATTACCATTCATTATGCTTCCTCATATTTTTCAATCACTCGATACAAATAATTAATATTTTATCTTATTCATCAATCATACTATCATGAAGTACTACGTAGCCATATTCCCGAATTACAGAATAATCATCCAATTTGTTTAATTGTTAATTTCAGAAATCTTCTAGAACAATTTTTAACTATCTAAATACGAGGTAATTGGGTCCCATGGAACTAAATTGGATTGAACATGACAATTCACACATACAAAAAAAAAAAGTCAAATTTGTGAGAGCATCTCCAACGGTGTATTTTTTTTTCACCAAATTTGAGTAAAAATTTGAGTAAAACCTCCATTTGATACCAAGTACTCCAATAGAGGTTTCTAAAGCTTTATTAGAATACTGGTCGTCCAGGTGGATGACCTAGTGGATGTCCGGCAAGTCGACCGACCAGTGTAATTTTTTCACGGCGGTCATCTGAGGGGACATTCGGTGGTGAAAGTCCAACAGTTATGAACAGTGATTTGATAAAATGCACTTCCATCCTCAATTTGATGAAAGATTTGGTGCTGGATTAGAGCAGCAAAAAGTGAGTTTTTTTCATCAAATTTAAATTTTGATGACCCATTGGAGATGGTCCAAGTAATTTAGACAATTCCGACCTAGTGAGAGTTTAATTTATTATGATCGGATTTTGATAGACAAGTTTAGGTTGGAAGTTAGGCAAGGACAGGCCTCGCAACACTCAGCATGATCGAACTTGCTCGAGTTACACTCTTAATATTACTGTTGTTTTAATAACATGGACTCTTTAATAAAAATGTTAGGTTTAATAAAATAAAAATAAAAAAAGTTTTATAAAATTTTTAGAAATAATCTAGTATGGTAGGTAACGAAATAAGAAAAGATAGTATAAATTTTGTTTATCTTATAGTGCTCTATGATTGATAAGTTGTAACTTTTAGTGTATGTGATTGCATAACATATAATAAAATACTTGGTTTACAAATAGTATAAATTTTTGTTTTGTCTTATAGTACTCTATGATTGATAAGTTGTAATTTAGTGTATATGATTGCATAACATACAATAAAACACCACAAACTAATTGAATGGTAGAAAATCTTCATGACCATCTTCTGAAAATTTTTAGCATTACTCACTCGTTAATACTTCAAAGTTGGAGCCATATGTTTCTCAAACGGAAAGTGTTTGGGTGTGCAACCCTTACCATATGCACAATTTACAAAATTACGTAAGTTTTTACGAACTTACACATAATTGATCTCGCAAAAATATATAAGTTGAATATAAATTCGCGTAAGTCTATTCATAAAAATTTTAAAATTTACAAAATCACATAAGTTTTCAAAAATTTACATAAGTCATCTCACAAAAATTTATAACTCGAACCACAAAATTACATAATAAAAGTGCATTCATATTGTTAGGATTTTTATCCTAAGTATTTGTTTAGAAAATTCCTCCCTCGACAAAACATGGGTTTACTTTTCTATATTGATTATTGATTTTACAATTTTTATTTTAACATAATCAATTTGAGATTTTGTGGAACAAGTTGTCAAAAGCATTCTTGAAAGATGAAAACATGATTTTGAATATCTTTCTTGACATAATCAAATTGTTTTGTTGAAATATTTTGCAAAAGATTGGTTATAGATTTGATAGGCATCATGTGTAAAAAGAAGTGCAAAAGAAGGTTGTAGGGTGGCTGTTTGTCTGCGGGATAGAATGGCAAAGCATAGGAGAAGTCGTGGCTCAAACTGTGGAAGAAAAAGTCTAAAAAAACTACTTGACAGTCATGCTTCATCGTGCCCGCGAATATGCTCATCATGCCCGCGATTCGAAGCCCAGCGACCGTGACCAAGCCACGCTTAGGCTGCGATGAAATATGCTCTCAGTATCTTCACATCAATGCAGCTCTATGCCCGTGAACATACCATCGTACCCGTGATATTAAGGCATGGCGGCCACAAACAGGCTGCTGACAATATACACTCCCTGTACTTTTCTCTGCTGCTCGCAAAGGAGTTTGGCACTCGCGATGATGTTATTCCTGTATATAGTTTGCTTGTCCGGTCTTGTGTTTTGATCCTTGGAGTCTGCATTTTAAGTGTTTTTCCTGAGAGAGTGTTGTAGTAAGGCTACATTGTATATTTCTCTCATGTTTACTTGATGATTCATCTACATCATTAGTTCTTTTGTAAAATCATCAAGTCACAAACAAATCTCCAAATAATTCATAAGTGTTCTTCATGAGTGAGTGTGTCATGGATTCTGTTGGAATTATGGTTTTTTATAGGCTTAATTTGGGCCAACTTTGAGCCCAAATTTAAGTGGGGCCTACACGTCTTTTGGAGTGGGTCCAAAGAGGTGACGTGTTTCTTGTCGCATGGCAAGTCACACGCTGTAGATGGTTCGTCAAAACCATTTATGAGTGAATGGAAAGTTGACGTCGTTTTCGGGTTCGTGGAATGGACTATTAAAGAAGTAAAATGTGGGTTTCCTTGAAATGGTTATCCCACATTGGAAACTTAAGAGAAATTATGTGTGTATATAAATTCGAGGTAACAACACTTGGGTTGGGCCCCAAGGAGCACCCCAAGTTTGTAGAAGGGAGGAGTTATGGACAATGTGACATTTGGCTCAAACCACCACACACGTGCGCGCGCCGCCACAGCCGACCGAGCAGAGCGCAGGTGTGGGTCGGGTCAGTTCTAATATTAATTTTTTTGACAAAATTTATTTGGATTTTTTCAAATTCTTGCGGGAAAATTAATTAAATTTCTTAACGAAATTAATTTAAGTTTTGCGCCAATTTTTTCTATATAAACAAAGCCCTTCTCCGGTCCAATTTCCAGCAAGTTCAAACAGTTCAAGTTCCGAACAGTTTCAATCTATTCCCAGATAGATTCAAATCTCTTTCCTACCTGTTCAAATTTGAACTATATCTATCCAGTTTGATTTTGCACCAGTTCAGTTCAAAATCATATCTGTTTGGCCCTATAAATACCAGGACCTTTCCAGCAATTGTTTGATTCTGAAATCTTATTGTTTCCTTCCATTTTGCTCTCTTGCATACATATATTCTTCATACTAGTTTTAGAGAAAATTTTGAGAGTATAGAACATAGGTTCTAGTTCGACGTACAGATTGTTTGGAGTGCTACTAGAATCTGTGTAAATCATTGTATTTTGGGAGATAGACGCCATTAATACGTAAGCACCGAAGCAGGGCAAATCTTTCTTAAGGACAGAGTGTTACACATTCGACTTGATCTATTTTTGTACTTATTCATTTTGGTAAAATAAATTATGTAAATCATTTATTTTTGTTTGTTTGATTTGTTTCAAGTTATTTATTTTACACAGAAGATTGTTCCAACAATCTTAAGACAAATTCGAATTATTCTGTTTATACAGAATTTTTCATTTGCTTCATTTTCTTTTTTTCTTCTTCTTAAAGAAATTTTTTTTCTGTGGTTTTACAAAATAATATTCTGATTGGAAAATACAAATAGTAGTAATATACTGTTTGAAAAATAGTAGTAATATACTGTTTATTTTCTTTGACAACTAGTAGTAATATACTGGTAGTCATTAACAATTCAGAATATTTATTTGTGAAGTTGGTCATAAATTAATTTTGGTTTTTAGAAAAAATTTCTGAGTTTTCATTAATTAAAATTCTGTTTTCAGTATTTTAATTTTTGAAGTGTCATAGAAATATTTTTGTGTGGAATTAATTTGTTTAAATAAAATTTTGTTTTCAAATTAATTGGAAATAAAAGTTACAATTCTTGTTTCTTTTATTTTTACGGAATTAAATTCTATGTTTGTGGTTTAAATTTTTTATGTAGTATAAAATTCTAATTATAATTTTATTTTATAATTTAGAATTCAAGGCTACTGAAAACTAATGCTCAAACAAATACTGATATAGTGGTTACAATTGCTCTAACCCCTTCCCCTGTTGTGACTGTGCCAGTCAACCACGGTGAAAAGCTAGAAAAGTTCTTAGGAACTGATTTTAAAAGATGGAAGCAGAAAATGTTATTCTATCTTACTACTCTAAACCTGGCTCGTTTGCTCCGTGAGAATGCTCCTACTCCGAAAGAGGATGAAATCGACCAATAAGTGGTTGCAGCGGTCGATGCCTGGAAATAACTTGACAACGCATTATACAACGTCTACAGTCCTATCAAAACGGCAAAGGAACTTTGGGAGTATTTGGAGAAAAAGCACAAAACAAAAGATGCTAGTTCGAAAAAATTCATAGTAGGCAAATTTCTGGATTTGTAATGGTTGATTCTAAGACAGTGATCAGCCAAGTTAAAGATCTTGAACTTATTCTGCATGAGATTCATGCAGAAGGCATCTCTTAGTGAATCCTTCCAAGTTGTTGCCTTAATTGAAAAATTGCCACAAGGCTAGAAGGAATTCAAGAACTACCTCAAACATAAGTGCAAAGAAATGACTTTGGAAGAATTAATTATGCATTTGAGGATTGAGGAGGACAACCGCAATTCAGAGAAACAAGCTAGTAAGCATCAAATGGAGTCTAAGGTAAATGTGGTGGAACATGCTCCAAAAGTAAAGAAACGGAAGTATTCTCAAGAAAGTTTCTCACAAGGCTCTAAATGAGGAGAAACTAAGAAGTACAAGTTTAATGGCAAATGTTACATCTGTGACAAAGAGGGACATCGGGCCAAAGATTGTCGTAGCAAACGCAAAGGTAAAAGAAGATCAAGTAAAAAGTCTGCTCAAGCCAATATGACCGAAGTGGACTAAATTTCTAATGGTGTTGAGGTCATAAATCTTTCTGTAGTTATTTTTGAGGAAAATCTTGTCTGAAATCCTAAAGAATGGTAGGTGGACACTGGTACTACTCGCCATATCTGTGCGGACAAAAAGATGTTCACATCCTATTCTGTGGTGGACAACGTTGAACAACTTTTTATAGGCAACTCCTCAACTTTTAAAGTTGAAGGACAAGGAAAGATTATTCTGAAAATGGCATCTGGAAAGGAACTCACTCTCAACAATATCCTGCATGTACCGGACATTCACAAGAATCTAGTCTCTAGATCTCTGTTGATTAAAAATGGATTTAGGCTAGTGTTTGAGAGTGATAAATTTGTACTTACTAAAAATGTGATGTAATGTTACATGTCTGATGGCCTTTTCAAACTAAATCTAATGACTATTGTCCCCTCTGTTATTAATAATAATACATCTTCTTCTTATTTGCTTGAGTCTTCAAATTTGTGGCATGGTAGACTAGGACATGTTAATTATAGATCTTTACGCAGATTAATTAATATGGAATGTTTACCTAAATTTGACATTGATTTAAATCATAAATGTGAAATTTGTCTTGAGGCAAAATTAACCAAAACTCCATTTCATTCAATTGAAAGAAGTTTGGAACCACTTGAATTAATTTATAGTGACATTTGTAATTTTAAATCAATTCAAACAAGAGGTGGGAAAAAATATGTAATCACTTTCATAGATGACTATACTAAATATAGTTATATTTATTTAATTCGAACCAATGATGAAGTTTTGGAAACTTTTATTCAATATAAGAATGAAGTTGAAAGTCAACTTAGTAAGAAAATTAAAAAACTAAGAAGTGATAGAGGTGGTGAACATGAATGGTGAACATGAATCGCCTTTTGGTGAGGTTTATAAAGAATATGGAATAATTCATCAAACCACCGCTCCTCACTCACCTCAGTAAATGTAACAACCCTCGTACTGATTACTGAATTACGTACTGATTACTGCTAAACTGAACTGATAATGACTGATAAGTGAATTGGAGGAACTACTGAACAGACTTAATGAAACTGAAACTGAAATTGAATGAGTTTATATATTGAATTGCATATTGTATCTGTTTGATTGATTGAATATCTGTTTGAATCCATATGTTTGAACTGTTAATTGGAGGCCTTATCGGCGGCCGAATTAGGAACCGTTTAGAGTTTCATGTTCAGTAGAATATTTGCGATTTAATGGTATATTTATCTGAAAACTGATTAGGAATGATTAAATTAGATTAAAACGAGTTAATTACCAAGATTGACTTATTTACCACATTGCCACCTAATGGACCTTTGTTTAATCTTATTATTTGAGCCTTATACACTTGAATGAAAACATTTCTTCTCCCATTTCCTTGCTCCACCGAATTATAGAGTGAGAGAGGGAGTGAACTTGAGCTCATCTTGCCATTGTTGAGAATTGCTAGGAGACTTGAAGTAGATTGAAGTATACTTGCTAATCTAGCCTCCTTACCTTTAAATTGAGACTTAGGTAAGTGTATTCATCTCCATCTTGTTGTCTTTGAGCCTCATTTTGCATGGTTCATGCCCAATTAGAGAGCTAGGCCATGAATTTGCTCATACATGTTGAATTGAAGCTTGGTTGTTGCATGCATCACCATTTTAGTGAGTTTGGAGTTGGTTTCATGGTCAAATGCCACATGCATGTCCATGTTTAAGTTAAAGTCCATGTTTTCACTTTGTTTTCCAACTATTGAGCTCTTGAGGGCAAGATTTGAAGCTTGAAATTGGTTTGAAACTCATGCATGTCATATTTGAATGTTGTTCATGCATGTTCTTGAAAATTGGTTTGGAAATGAGTTTGTTTAAACACCCTTGGGCTTTGATTTCTTAAATTGAGTCTTGAAACATGTTATTCTATGTGTTTAAAAGAGTTTTCCAGAAAATAGCCCAAGAGGATCGAAAACATTGCTTTTGAACTTGGTTTTGAGCTTGGGACTCAAATCTGGGATTTCCAGATTTCTGTTGTCCGCTCGAGCGGAGGAAGTAGCGCTCGAGCGGAGAAGTCGAGCTCCCAGCATCTTGCATTGTGCATCAGTCCGCTCGAGCGGATAATTGGGCGCTCGAGCGGAGGACTGGGTGACACGCTCGAGCGGGCGTCGAGCGGAGATTTCACCTATCCAGTACTTTTTGGTCCGCTCGAGCGGGGGATGTTGCGCTCGAGCGGGGACCTTTGTTTGCCTGTGAGCTCGAGCGGGGAAACCTGCGCTCGAGCGGGGCTCTGTTTAACTGAAAATTCTGTAAATGTTTTCTAAGTGCATCTTTGCATCCTCATTCCATCCTAGGCATTCTTAGGCCTAGTTTAAGACATCTTAATGAGGATATAGATGTAGAACACACAGAGGCATAATAGGAAGTTAATTATTGTACTTCCCCAACTGTTAAACTTAGAGTGTGTTCAATTTGTTTACTGTTTAGGGTTGGCACTCGGGGACGCGCTCTAGCATACTGTAGCCCAATCTCTGTGAGTAACAGATTGTGTAAAGATATGTTCAAAATGGTTATCTTTTGAATACTGAACTGAATTGTTTATTGAACTGATATTGTTTATTGAATGAATGTATGTCCTGTATTGTGAACTGTATTGTGGCATCCTTAGCATTGACTGTTACTGTTACAGAGCTCTGTCGGTTCCCTTGTGGAACCATACTGTTTACTGACTGATGGCCATCACTACTGTTGGGTCCGTTGAGGCCCGGTCCTTTTGGACCTACTGTTTATAGGCTAATGGATGTACCACATATGATTGATTGACTGACATACTGAAAGACTGAAATACTGTTTAATGAACTGTTTTCATTAATGTAAGGACATTCATTCATAACCTCTTTACACTTATTGTTATTCACTGGGCTTTAGCTCACTGTTTATATATATATGTAGGTTCTCAGCAGCCAGACCGGAGCTAGAAGCGTGGGTTAGTCCCCCAGTTTTGTCAAGCCAGCCTATGTGCCTCACCGCGAGGTTCCGTGTTGCCATGCTATGGCTTGGGGTGTTTTTGTGTCCCCTACTGTATAGACCGTCTACTGTTTACTGTACTGTTATCGAGGGATTTAATTCCCGTACTGAATGTTGTATATGATTGTATATAGACTGTACTGTTTGAACTGAATGAATGCATGGAAAATGTTTTTGGCATACAGATTTTCACAGCTCAATGGACACTATTTATTTACTGTATTGGCTTCCGCCAGGCCCTGTACTCTGTTTTACTGTATTACTGTTCTACAGGCCTTCGGTAATCTCGGATTACTGGCCAGTTACGGTGCTAAACCCATAGGGCCGGGTTTGGGTCGTGACAGTAAAATGGAATTACTGAAAGGAAAAATAGGACTTTAAAAGAAATGATGAATGCCATGTTAATAAGTTCTGGATTACCTCAGAACTTGTATAGGGAAACAATACTTTCTACTAATTATATACTTAATAAAGTACCCTGAAAGAAAGTGAATCAAACACCTTATGAAATGTGGCATGGGAGAGTACCATCCTATAAATATTTAAGTGTGGGGGTGTTTGGCTAAAGTGACTATTCCTAGTCCTAAAAAGACTAAGATAGGTCCTAAAACAGTTAACTGCATATTCATTGGTTATGCCAAAAATAGTAGTGCATATCGATTTTTGATTTATAAATCAAAATATTTCGAAATGCATATAAATACTATTATTGAATTTCAGAATGTATCGTTCTTTGAACATATATTTCTGAATAAGACTGGATAAGAGACTAGTAATAATAAAAGATCTCATAATGCTATTACTAGTCATGATCAATGATAAGATCGAGAACAAGAGTAAGAGATAGATCAAAATGAAGAAGAGGAACCTAGGCGTAGTGAACGTGCTAAAACCTCAAAATCTTTTGGTTCAGATTTCCTAACATTTTTGTTAGAAAATGAGCCTTTAACTTTTAAAGAATCTATGTCCAGTCCTGAGACTCCTTTAGTTGTAAATAGTGAAATTGAATCCATCATGCAAAATCACACTTGGGAATTGGTGGATTTGCCACCAGGTTGTAAACCTCTTGGGTACAAGTAGATTATTAAGAGAAAAATGAAAGTGGATAGATCAATTGACAAATATAAGGCGAGACTTGTGGTCAAAGGATATAGATAAAAAGAAGGTCTTGATTACTTTGACACTTACTCACCAGTTACTAAAATGACATCCATTAGAATGTTAATTGCCATTGCATCTTTGTACAATCTAAAAATTCATCAAATGGATATGAAAACAGCTTTCTTAAATGGTGAGTTAGATGAAGAAATTTATATAGAACAACCAGAAGGCTTTTCTGTTCCAGGAAAAGAAAAGAAAGTGTGTAAATTGGATAAATCATTATATGGTTTAAAACAAGCGCCAAAGCAATGGCATGAGAAATTTAACAAGGCAATGATATCAAATGGATTTAAAATTAATGAATATGACAAATGTATTTATATTAAAAACACAAACAAAGATTATGTTGTAGTATGTCTTTATGTAGATGATATACTCATCATATGTAGTAATAATGACATGATTAAAACTATCAAGAAAATGTTAAATAAACATTTTGACATGAAAGACATGGGGATTGCTGGTGTAATGCCTGATATGAAAATTACCAAAACATCAGAAGGTAATGTTTTGTCACAATCACATTACATTGAGAAAATACTTGACAAATTCAACAAAGATGATGATCATCTTGCTAGAACACCTGTGGATGTTAATTTGTTTCTTTCTAAGAACGTACGGGAAAGTATTTCTCAATTAGGGTATGCCCAAATTATTGGAAGCTTAATGTACTTGATGAACTGCACTCGTCCGGATATAGCTTATGCAGTAAGTAAATTAAGTAGATATACGAGTAATCCAAGAGTAGAACACTAGAAAGCAATTATAAGAGTTCTAAGATATCTCTGATTTACTCGTAACATTGGGCTAATTTATACTAGATATCCAACAGTACTTGAAGGATATTGTGATGCAAATTAGATATCGGATACTAAAGACTTAAAATCCACCAGTGGGTATGTCTTTACACTAGATGGGGCGGCTGTATCTTCTTCCAAACAGACTTGCATTGCTAGGTCTACTATGAAATCAAAATTTATCGCTTTAGATAAAGCTAGGGAAAAAGCAGAATGGCTTCGTCACTTCCTTGAAGATATTCCAATATGGCCAAAATCGGTGCCTGTTATATGCATACATTGTGATAATCAATCAACAATAGGTAGAGCAGAGAGTCATATGTATAACGGTAAGTCACGACACATTCATCATCGACATAACACCGTGAGACAACTACTCTCTAATGGAATTGTTTCCATTGAATATGTAAAGTCTAAAGACAACATAGCGGATCCACTAACCAAAGAGTTAGCAAGAGAGTTAGAAGAGAATTCATCGAGGGGAATGAGACTTAAGCCTATTAAATAAGAGTTACCACAACGGCAACCCAACCTAGTTGACTGGAGATCCCAAGCTCTAGGTTCAAAAAGACAACCGAGTTGTGTATGACTCATAAGGATCACTGGGGAGTCAAACTCCTACCCATTTCTATGATGAAATAGTGATGTCTGCAGCGTTTTAGGTTAAGTAATACTTTTAATGATTCTTATATCTACGAATACGTAGTGGAGTATGACAGGATACTCTTCATAAGAATCCCCTATATGAGTGTGAACTGGGCCAGTTCTATGAGATTTGTAAAGAGCTACAATTCTCTAGAGCACTCATGAAAAACCAGGTTGTTCAGGGTCAAAATGAACACAATAGTAAGAACTAAACTATGTCTAGTAATATATTGTGTGAGTTCTATTATCTTGATTTACACAAATGGCTGAACAGTTCAAGACATCATGTTTACTGGTTAGCTAGTAAATCCGATAGTGTCTTACAAGGAAAGGTTCAAAGCCAAAAGCTATCTATCATTTGCAGAATATTTCCAATTTCTGTACTCTCTGTAATTAAATCATGTTGTTGCATTTTCTCTCCGTCAAATTCTATTCATGTGGGGGATTGTTGGAATTATGGTTTTTTATAGGCTTAATTTGGGCCAACTTTGAGCCCAAATTTGAGTGGAGCCCACAAGTCTTTTGGTGTGGGTCTAAGAGGTGACGTGTTCCTTGCCGCATGGCAAGTCACATGATGAAGATGGTTCGTCAAAACCATTTATGAGTGAATGGGAAATTGACGTCGTTTTCACATTCGTGGAATGGACTATTAAAAAAGTAAAATGTGGATTTCTTTGAAATGGTTATCCCACATTGGAAACTTAAGAGAACTTATGTGTTTATATAAGTTCTAGGTGACAATACTTGGGTTGGGTCCCAAGGAGCACCCCAAGTTTGTAAAAAGGAGGAGTTATGGACAATGTGACCTTTGGCTCAAACTATCACACATGCGTGCGCGCCGCTGTCCGTCCAACCGGCCAGCCAGGCGCGGGTGTGGTCGAGTCGGTTCTAACATTAATTTTTTGGACAAAATTTATTTAAATTTTTTCAAATTCTTGCCAGAAAATTATTTGAATTTCTTAACAAAATTAATTTAAATTTTGTGCCAATTTTTTCTGTCCAAACAGAGCCCTCCTCCGATCTAATTTCTAGCAGGTTCAAACAGTTCAAGTTCCGGATAGTTTCAATCTGTTCTGAGATAGATTCAAATCTGTTTCATACCTGTTCAAATTTGAACTGTATCTGTCCTGTTTGATTTGTACCTGTTCAGTTCAAAATCATATATGTTCAGCCCTATAAATACCAGGATCTTTCTAGTAATTGTTTGATTCCGAAATCTTCTTATTTCCTTCCATTTTGCTCTCTTGTATACATATATTTTTCAGACTAGTTTTAGAGAAAATTCTAAGAGTATAAAACACATATTCTAGTTTGCCATACAGATTGTTTGGAATGCTACTACAATCTGTGTAAATCATTGTATCTTAGAAGATAGAGGCCATTAATCCGTAAGCACTGAAGTGAGACAAATCTATCTTAAGGACAAAGTGTCACACACTCGACTTGATCTATTTTTGTACTTATTCATTTCGGTAAAATAAATTCTATAAGTCATTTATTTTTATTTGTTTGATTTGTTTCAAGTTATTTATTTTACACAGAAGATTGTTCCAACAGATTCAATATCTCTATTGTAAAGACGAATATCCACGGATTGAATGATAAAGGTTGAGTTACTTGTAGGTCTCGAGCAAGCGTGTGTGCCTGGATTGGTCTTTGTAAGAAATCTCTTATACTACTCTTCTTCATAGTGGATTATTCTTGTGACCAAGGACCCGTGATTTTTTATCACATGTTGGTGGATTCTAACTGTGATTTTTCCACGTAAAAAATTCTTGTGTTGTGATTATTCCTTATTGTCTATTTTATAGATGTGCTTGTTTGGTTTGGAACTCTTAAATTAATAATCACAAGATCATAGGACTATAATTTTTCACATATGATATGCAGTGCACACCTAAGAGTTTTCCTAATATGTGAATACCTTTTATTTTTTAATTCCTAAAATATCCTCATACAAATTACATAATTCCACATGTATTTATATTTTTAATCAATTACAAAGAGGTTACAATCCAAAATTTAGGACCTCAATACTCTAATATATATATATATATATATTTTTATAACTTGGTATGTGGTCCACCGGACCAACCAATCCCATTATCCACTAGTAGGAGACCAATTAGTGGAGCCCAATTAAAGCTAGGACAAAACTCCGGCCTAATATTCTAATGTAAGTAGTGTGTCTCTTGTAATTGTCCAGATCAAAGAAGCTTCCTACAACTAATACAATTTAAATTCAGATCAAAATTTGTAACTTATAATAGCACAACCATTGAGTGTGGACACACCGCCACTATTGAATATATTGAGACAGACAATCAGAAATTTAGAAACAAGAGGATATCCTCAGCCTGGTTTTTCTGGTTTACCTAATAATCATTGGAAATTCATTTATTCCGTTTACTTTCTTCTGTGATGTAAGTTTGAGGCAGTTTAGTGACTTTTTCCAAGTCTTAATTTGTATTATCGTTAAGAGTGACATATCGTATGGGTATTATCGTTAAGAGTGACATATTGTTAATCAATTAATGTTACACGTATCACACTTTTATATAAGGGTAAATTATACTAACATCTTTTGAGATTTACTCTAATTACATTTTGTCTTTTGATGTTTGAAAAATTACATTTCTACTCCTGTGTTAATGGTCTCATTTCACAACTCCTGCTTATATAAAAGGCAACAACTCTTAGTAGAAAAACAGAGGAAATTATATTGGGGAAAAAAAAAAGTAAAGCAAAGGAAAGGAAAAAAAAAAACAGAGAAAATAAAGCAAAGCAAAGCAAAGTAAGAAAAGAGAGAATGCATGAGTTCAATATTTTCGTTCCATCTAAATAATTACAATGATATGGATGTTAGTGTAATTTCCTAAATATTAGAGAAGATATATATTAAATTCAAATGTCAGGAAGTATAAGTGTAATTTACCCTTTATATAAATTTAATGTATTATTTTATGTGTGGGCACATTATTGATGTAATGATTCTCACTGTTAATTTTTACGGTAGTACTACATGCACCCATTAATATACACACTAGTGTATCAATTAGTGTTATATCATTATTATTAACTCTACCTATTATACAAATTACAAATATCTAAAATTTTTAAAATTATGTCACATTATCTATTAATATACTAGTCATTACGTTAATTAATACATATAATATTATTCTAATTTTTATGATTGGGTCCAACATTATTAATACAATTACTTGTGGTTGGGTCCAACATTATTAATACAATTACTTATGTCATTTACTTTTGCATTGGTGCATATTTTGACAATTCCAAGAATTCAGGATGCATATATATATATATATATATTAGAGAGGTAAGTAGGTTAAATATACCCAAAAATAAATAAATAAATGTTATAGTGAAACTTAGTACACTCTCATGGGGAACAAAAAAGATGGCAAAGCAAGCCATCGAAACAAAGCATTCAAAGAGCTGGCACTAAAATAGACTTCTACAACTCGAGAGCTAAGCCAAAGAAACAAACAACATGTAAAGTTAGAAGACAACACCTATTATTTCATAGAAGGCATATGACAAGATTTCTTACACTTGGTAGAGAGGTCAGCATTCTCTCACTAGCAAGTTTAAGATTTGTAATTCTCTCAAAGAGTTACCTCTTGTTTTCACTTCTTGAAGATGGATTCGTCCATGGAATAATAAATGTTTTTGCACATAAAATATGATACACAATCTAAACAAATTTATCTGCTCAAAAAAAAAAAAAAAAAAAAAACCTAAACAAATTTATAATTCCACAACTAATAGTCCTAGAAATGTTAAACTCATCTATTTCAATTTGTTCAATTAAACATGGGCCATAAGTAATTACTAATCCCGTGATTAGTAGTAGCCAGATTAATTGTCACAAGTAATAAATTCCAACGAAACAAACATTTAAGAATGAGAACTAAAATAACACAAAAGGTATATTTTAAAAATTATATACATGTCTAAAAGTTAGATAATTTGACTTAAATTTTTAATTTTTAGATGCCGAATTTGACTCAAAAAAAAAAAAAAAGGTATATTTTAAAAATTATATACATGTCTAAAAGTTAAATAATTTGACTTAAATTTTTAATTTTTAGATACCGAATTTGACTCAAATTTAAAACTTCATAAATTAAAGAGGAAATATCATTTTATCCCAATCTATTACGTCAAAATTAATTTGGCATCTAGACTTCACATTATTTTAATTTGACCCATAAACTTTTTAAATTTGATCAATTTACCACCTGTGGAACTTGCTGATGTGCTATCAAATTTCATTTGTCACTTCATTTTACCCCCCCAAACTATACATTAAAAATCAATTAACCTTCCAAATATAAAAAAATTAAATTTAAATATTTAATAATAATTTTTTATCTAAATAATGAAAAAATTAAATTTTAAATAATATACTTTGCAAAAAATAATTACAAAAAATATAAAAATCATCATTTACAATTATCTCTTTAAGTCTCAAATTATCTCGAGTCAATCCTAAAGAAACTTATTAAGTTAAAAAAAATTTGACTACTTTATGTGTGTGCGTGCGCATAATTGTAACAAGTTTATTTCCCAAATTAATTTCAACTGAATTGATCAACTAGTAGTAATTTCAAAATTAAGTGAGTAAAAAAAATTTAAAATTCAATCACTATCTAAAGAATACTAAACATGACTAATACTCAATTTTTTTTACTTAAAATTTTTGTGTTCCAATTTTCTAAATTCAATTGTCTGAAAATTGAGTTTTTTGTTTTTCATATTTTTCTGTATTTAGTGAATTATTTTTTGATATTTTAAGCAATTTTTTTTACTTTTTAGATGCACCTAACCTAGATGTACCTAAAAAGCAAAATATTTGTAGAATAATATTTTAAAAAATTAATAAATACAAAAGAATACGAAAATGTACCAAATTTTTATTTTTTTTTTATATTTTGGGTATTTAGTGAATTTTTTAAAGATTTTTTCAAAAATATTATACTTTTTAATTGTATTTATATTAAGTGTATCTAAAAACTAAAAAATATATATATATATATTTAAAATATTTAAAAAAATCAGTAAAAAAATTTTTAAAAAAAACACAGAAAACAAAAAACTTAACTTTCTGAAAATTAAATTCAAAAAATTGGAACCAAACAACGTGAATAATTAAATATTTAAATTTATATATTTTTTAATATTTGAGGGGCTAATTGATTTTTAAGGTATAATTTGGGAGGTAAAATGAAATTCCAAATGAAGTTTAGTAACACGTCAGCAAGTTCTATTTGATTGTGAACGGAAGCATACTGCGAGGGATAAATTTATCAAAGTTGAAAAAGTTTAAAGGTCAAATTAAAATAATAAAAAATTTAAGTGCCAAATTAATTTTTACGTAATAATTTGAGAGACAAAATAATATTTCCTCTAAATTAAATTGATAAAATTGATTTTGATAGTTTGACAAAACGCTAGGCACGCCAAGTGTATTTTGTCCTTCATAAATAATATATTTATAATGTAACCATCTATTATTTCATTGCTTTTGCAAGAGTAGTTACTCATAATTAATTCCATACTAGCCTATCACCCGTGCTATGCACGGGATAATTTTAGATATTTATATTTATTTTAATTTTTTTTAATATATAAATTATGTTTTTAAAAAATTTTTATAAAAATAATTTAACAATCTTATCACTAACCATAGTGTACAGGAGAAATTAAAAAGGTTACTGCAGTAACTATGCATGGACTGTATCTATAATTATTTGTATAAAGGGATTTTAAATGCTAATCAAGGATTTTGACCAAATCAATAAATGCAGGCATGTGGATTAAAAAAAGTTAATAAATGCTGATCAGAGATTTTGACCAAATCAATAAATATTGAGATTTGAAGGAATTTAATAAGTGTTTTTTTTTTTTTTTCAAAAAACAAAACAAAAAAATTAAGAGGAAAAAAAATTAAGAGCCATTTACACAATAATTACATGGGCCTCTTAGAGATGCAAAAAGTAATGGCGTGTAAATACCTGGGGTTTGACCGAGGAGTTTGAAAGAATTTAATAAGTGTTTATTTATTTTTTTTTCCAAAAAACAAAACAAAAAAATTAAGAGGGAAAAAAATTAAGAGCCATTTATTAAATTCTTTCAATATAATATTGGAATTGCTTGGTGATTGGTTCAAAGATTATAATTATACTATTGATAAATGAAGGAGATAGAGGGTGGGGAAATAAAACAATAAATGAAATGTGAGAGAGAGAGAGGCTATGGCTCTTAATTTACACGCCACCACTTTTGCTTCCCTAAGAGACCCATGTAATGATGGTGTCAATGTAATTATTATAATCTTTGAACCAATCACCAAGTCAATATTTTTTTTTAAAAAAAAATAAAAAATCAGGAAATTAGGATTGGTATATTGGAGCTTCCACAGGCCTTGAGGGTTAAAACACCATTTTGCTTAATATATAATATAGATATCTTGCTTCTTACTCTGTATAAGTTCTCATTAACTATATTAATTATAATGTAACTATCTATTAAATAACGTTATATGCATTAATTAGTGTACCAATTGATAATATGACGTAATTTAAAAGGTTTTTAATATTTGCAATGTGATTAATTAGTGAAGTCAATAATAATATCATGACTAGTGTTGATATACTAGTTAATACACTAATTGGTGCATGTAGCACCACCGTTATCTATTATTTCATTGCTTTTGCAAGAGTAGTTACTCATAGTTAATTCCATATATCTTGCTTCGTACTGTATGAGTTCTCATCAACTATATTAATTATAATGTAACTATCTATTATTTCACCGCTTTGCAAGAGCAGTTACTCATAATTTAATTCCATATATCTTGCTCTTACTCTTTGTAAGTTCTCATTAACCATATTAATTATAATGCAACTATCTGTCTATTATGTCATTGGTTTAACAAGAGTTGTTACACATAATTAAATTACATACTAGAATAATACCTGTGCTATGCACGGGTTAAAATAAATAATTAAAAATTATTTTTGAAATTAAATTATAACAAAAACTTTGTTTATAATATAAAATAAAATTGATTTAACATTAATTAGTTCCCATACAATAATTACATTTATGATAAAATATAAATATATTTCGTCTTAATGAATTTTGTAATTTTAGTTTTTCAATTTACCAATTATCTCATATCTCTTATATAAAATCAATTACCTTATCTATTTTGTAGAATTCAATCGATCAAAATTGAAGAATAAATAAAAAATAGAAAAAAAAAAAATTTTAAAAATAGAGTATCAATGACTCTAATCTTTAACCCACTCCTCAAATAAGACTTCAATGATTTTGATCATACTAGGCTACTAGGTATAACCTCTAAAATGTCTCATTAAATATTAATTTATTATTTTTACTAATTTTTTAGAGGTTAGACCAATTGAATATTTCGTAAACCCTAAAGCCATGTTCTTAATTTGATTACCACTATAGATCATTTTTAATTTTTGATTTTTTATATTTTTAATTGGTTTATATTAAAAAAATTTAGAACTAACATACTAAACAAATAAATTAAACTAAATATGTATATAAAACAACTTAACTCTAACCCATAGGCCTAAGTTTTTTATTGTGTATTTGATTGAAAATGTATTAGACCATTTTAATGACTAATACCTAAACCTTGATATGTATACAGTCAGTACCTTGAGCTAGAATAACTACTTGGCCTATAGTTAGCATGGTTCAAATCAAATATAATGTATGTACTATATGTGAATTTATAATCTTTTTTCTCATTTGTTAATAGATTTTTGCATAATCCACATTCCAAATAAAAATTTTATAAATTTTTAAGAGCTAATCACAAACTTCAAAAAAAAATGGCCGTGATCCATTATAAATATGTATGACATAACTTTATCAACCCCGCTACAGACCCCCAGTGACCCCCAGTGACATGGCAGCTGATGTGTAAACACAGGTGGAAAATAAAAAAAAAATAAAAAATAAAAAAAGAAAAACAAAATCTGGAAAAAGCGAGAACTCGTCTATCCTCACCTCTCGCCGCCATCCTCGTCTTCCCTCGTCTATCCTCACCTCTCGCCGCCATCCTCCTCCTCCACCGACGACGGCCATAGCTCACCGGAATTTCTGCAATCTTCGTCACTCTCATCAATCTGGTAATATCTCCATAGCTCGCTCTCATCTATCCTCAATCTTCGTACCTCTCATCAAACTGAGTTTCAAACTGAATGGGTTTAAGGTTCCTAAATGGGTTTAAGGTTCCTCTCATCAAACAAAGATTAGGAGGAAGATTGAGAGGAACCTACAGGGGCACAGAACTATAAATTACGGTTCCTCTCAGAAAATGGGTTTAAGGTTCCTCCTCAGAAAATGGGTTTAAGGTTCCTCTCAATCTTCATACCTCTCATCAAACAAAGTTTTCAACCATTTTCTCATTAAAGGAAAATTTATAGTTCTGTGCCCCTGTAGGTAGTAAACTGAATGGAGATAATTAATTGTTGCTGTTCACAATTTTCAGGAACTACTTTTAGTTGAAACAAACAGGGGAAAACAAGTGTTAGGTGTAAAGAGATATCTTTTTCTTTTTGTTTAGCTCACTGCAGAGGCATTATAAATTTTCTACCAAAGTATATGTTGAGATATGACAGTAGATGTGCTACTTTAAGCAAATGGAATGGAACCTAAGGCATTATGTCATATCCAAATCCATTGGGTTTTGGTTTTACTACCCTATTGCCTTTGTAGTATAACTTCATTGATGATCTGGATTGGAGTCTGTTATGTGATTAAAACATCTTAATTGTGCCAGGCAATTCAGATGTTGTAATGAGCTTTTCGCAGTTCACAAGTAAATTTATCCAAAAAATGTTGAGGACTTACTTATAGACTCTGTAGGTACTAATACCATTTCACAGATTGAATTATTGGATCCTCTTCGCCTGTTAATTGGTGGTGACTCCTCTGAAATTCAAATTGTTAGGTGCTTTAGATCATTCTGTACTGGCAGTGGGGATGTTTCTCATTTTGGTGCACCATTAGTTTTGAAGCCTTATATATAATTATTGCCACTTTTACAGTTCATTCGCTTCAATCAAGTTTATTTTCTCTGTGCTGCAAGTTAATTGTTCTAATTGTTGTATTTGTTTAATTGCTATTTCAGTACGCAAAGTGGAAGAATGGAGGTTGATTCAAATGTTGGTGAGAATCCTTTAATACATGAGGGCGAAGATATTGAAGAACCTAAAAAGGGTATGAGTTTTAGCTCAAGGGAAGAGGTGTACACATTTTATGGCAAATACGCTAAGCATGTTGGATTTTCTATAGCTCATAAAGCACAACATTTTGGAGATGATGGGCAATTGCTAAACTTTGCAATTGAATGTTCTCGAGCGGGGCAGGAAAAAAGAGAAATCAGAAGTCAACCCTCTGAAGCCATGTTTGTCCACAAAGATTGGTTACACAGCAAGGGTACGAGGTAGTGTACAAAAGGATGGGAGATATAAACTAACCACAGTTAACCTTGAGCATAATCATGATTTGATTCCCACCGACTCACGTCATTTTGCAATGAATAAGAAAATTCTTACTCCTGTGAAGAGAAGATTAGAAATTAATGATGAAGCAGGGATTGGGTGTCTAGGAACTTTCATTCAATGGTTGTTGAAGCGGGGGGACACGAGTCATTGACATTTGACGAGCGAGATGCAAGAAATTACATTGAGAGAGCTAGAAGGTTGAGGCTTGGGAAAGGTGATGCCAAATCACTTCAAAGTTATTTTATAAGGATGCAAGCACATAGCGAGAGATTCTTTTATGTGATTGATGTTGATGAGGAGTTTCGCATTAGAAACTTGTTTTGGGCTGATGCTAGGAGTCGGGCGACTTATGAAGCATTTGGAGATGTCGTTTCATTTGACACAACGTATTTGACGAACAAATATGACATGCCATTTACTCCATTTGTCGGAGTTAATCACCATGGGCAATCCATTTTGCTTGGTTGTGGATTGTTGTCTAGTGAAGACACTAACACATTTGTTTGGCTATTTAAGTCATGATTAAGTTGCATGTCAAATCATCCGCCAAAAGCTATCATAACTGATCAGTGTAGAGCTATGCAAAATGCTATAGAAATTGTGTTTCCGCAAGCTCGACATCGGTGGTGCTTATGGCATATCATGAAGAAAATTCCGGAGAAGTTGAAAGGATATGCTCAGTATGAAGCCATAAAGTTGGCTATGCAAAATGTAGTTTATGACTGTTTGACAAGAGCTGAATTTGAGAGTAAATGGGAGTTCAATCTTTATGATAATGAGTGGTTGGGGGTACTATATGATGAGCGGAATCGATGGGCACCTGTCTATGTTAAAGACATTTTTTGGGTTGGCATGTCAACTACACAACAAAGTGAAAGTATGAATGCGTTTTTTGATGGATATGTAAATCCAAAAACTACATTGAAGCAATTCGTTGAACAATATGACAATGCCTTGAGAAATAAGGTAGAGAAAGAGAAGAAAGCAGACTTCAAGTCTCGACACAAATTGTTTGATTGCCTAACTATATATGGTTTTGAGAAGCAATTTCAACAAGCCTACACCAATGCGAAATTCAAAGAAGTTCAAGAAGAGTTGAAGAGATTAGTGTACTGTCAGGCGGTGATTGTGAAAGAGAAGGGATCAATTTCTACATATAATGTCCAAGAAGCGATGGTAGTTTGTGAGAAGATGAAGTATGTGGACTTTGTTGTCTATTTTAATTCAACTGAATGTGAAGTTCAATGCATTTGTCGGTTATTTGAGTTTAGAGGCATTATGTGTGCTCACTCACTCGCTGTGCTTGTCAGAAGATGCAGAAATGAGGTGCCAAGTAAATACATTTTGCCCCGGTGGAGAAAAGATGTAGATAGAGAATACGCATACATCAAAACCACATACACCGGCTTTAGGAATGATTTCAATGCAAGTACCTATGAGAGGATGAACAAAAAATTGATTGTCATTGTACAACTTGCTGGTAACTCTAAAGGCAAAAATAGAATTGTAGACCTTGGGTTGGATGAAATCAAGGAGAGAGTCATGAAAAAAGAATCCGGTAATGGGAGTAATTTACCATGTTCAACAAAAAGTCCGATTCACACCGGTTCTACACAAGGAGGTACTAGTAGGAAGGTGATTAGTCCTTTGGTTGTTCGGCGAAGAGGTCGTCCAGTTACAAAACGGAAGGTTGCTAAAGCAAATCAAATTGTTAATCGGTTCAAGGCAACGGCAAAAAAACAAACAAAAGCAAAGGTAAAATGTCTATTCAAATTTTTTTTTTTTACAAACTCTATTCAAGTATGTAAAAGCAATTCAGAAATTTCAATCTTTAATTATTCTTCAAAACATACAGGCTGCTAAGTTGCTTCGATTTGAAGCTGAAGCTCAAACTGAAGCTCCAGCTCAAGCATATACACCGTATTATCCTTATATGGTTGGCACAGAAAATAGTATGTATATACCGGTACGTGTTCCAAAGAGGTCTTCATGTACTTTTACAAAGTGTATTCCAAAGAGGACTTCATGTACTTTTACAAAGTGTATTATTCTAACATGTACTTTTTGCAATGAATTGTAACAGGTGGCCCATGGTATTGGAGGCACGTCTCTTACTCCATCGGACTTCATAAGTGGCACACAGGGAAGTTTGATGAGTGCTCCAACTCAGATTTATGGTTCTGCATCTCTAACCCCATTAGCTTCTCATGCATGCACACCAGGAAGCTTGGATATTACAGACTTGTTTGACTAGTTTCTATATATTCAAACTGTTTGTTTTTGAGGTTGGAAATTATGTAGTCTATTAATCTGAGTTTCAAACTTTGTTTTTGAGATTGTAGTTTATGTTACATGTGGATTTGTAAAACATGTGGTGTACTAATTATTAATGAAGTTATGTTATTATTATTATTTGTTATGTAATGAAGATGTTGCAATATTTAGTAATGAACAATGTTTATTTTGCAGTTCTTTGTATTGAATAATGTTTATTGAACAGTTTTCATGTATTCAACCATGTGTATTCAAGAGGTTTCCTGTGATGAACAATGTATATTCAGTAATTTCCATGTATTTAACAATGTATATTCAATCGTTTCCCTGTATTCAACAATGTATATTAAATAGTTTCGCTGTATTCAATCATTTATATTCAATAGTTTACTTGTATTCAACAATAGTTACCTTGCATTCAACAGTTTCCTGTATTTAACAAAGTCGATTCAATGAGTATTGAAGAAAGTATACAAGTTTGAATAAGTCATTTTCCATTCCATTCACCACAAAAGAGGTACAATAATTAGATTTCAATACACAACAAAACATAACTTCCTCGAAAACATCACAAAAGTATTCAGTCTACTTAAACTTGTACATTGACATCTACTTTTACTTGTAACTTACATATATGTATATATATGTTATTACATATTCATAAGTTTAAAGACACCAATTACAAGCAACACGGACAATATACATATCAACTTTTGCATCTTTGCGCTCTGAATTCAAAGTTGTTCCGTCATCTATATTTGTTGTTCGGTCATAGCTCGAAGTTGTTCGATCATAACTTGTTCACCGACAGTTGGCACTTCGTCTCTTGGAATTTGATGACCTCTATATTCTGGATTCGTAGGTAAACACCATCCGATAAAACCACAATTATTACAAGAGTAGAATAACTTGTTTTTGTTTCGATTGGTTTGTGATATTAAATGGTGGCCTTTTTATTACATGTACGACAATTTCTGTTGACGTATGTCAACCAATCTGAGCTACTGCCACTGACACTTGAACTTGACATCTGCAAAAACGGACAAATATTAACATGACAGCACTTGCATATATTCATTATAAAGCACATTAAAAATACAGGTTTCTCAGTCTACAAAAAAGCTGTTACAAGCTTTATGACAGCCCTTGGAGATGATTATGAAAATCAGCTTATTCACCCTCCAAAAAAGCTGTTATAAGTTGTAGTTGGTGTTATAAAGCCGTAACAAACAGTTAGATTCTGTAACAAAGCTGTTATTTTTGCACTTCATTCAATCATTGGATGCTACTAGCACTCATTCAGATAGACGTGTTATTTCTCAGTCTACATTGACCAACTGTCATGACACTAGCCCCTCAAGCAGTGACTTAGTTGAGGATGGGGATTTCAGCCAACAAGGGACAGGGTGTTCATAAAAATGATCAAGTAAAACCTGTAAAACCTGTTTCATAAAAAATCTGGACAGGTTTCACGTAAAATCTGGACCTGTCAAACCTGTTTCATAAAAAATCTGGACAAGGGACAGGGACAGGGTGTTCATAAAAAATCTGGACACATTAGTCTTCAAAATGATCAAGTAAAACCTGTTTCATTTTAGAAGATAGATAGATAGATACAGGTTTTCATTATTTACCTTTTCATTTAATGGGAAAACCTGTTTCATAGATAATGGGAAAACCTGTTTCATAGATACAGGTTTCATAGATTATGAATAGGTTCACTGTGTCCTTTCCAGAAATTATATAAGATGATGATTAACACAAAGATATAAATATTGACTCTGAGGACTCACAGTATTCATATGTTATGTGCTTGGGTGTTTAATCTGAATGTCAAACATTGAATTAATGTACATATATGGATGTAAAGATGTTTTACATGTTAGGTTTCTAGTTAGATGTGGCATCTAAAGACATGCTTGTGATTAAATAAAAGCTACCATTCAAAGTCTTGAATCCTGAGGCAATCTAATGAACATGTCAAAAAAACATAAATTTGCATCAAGGAGGAACTAATTGTGTATGCTTATAAATGAACAATCTCATTGACTTTATTTTGTTTTTTTAGTCCACAATTCAGAAAAGCACCTGCTACCTAAACACCTTAGGACTTTCAACTACGAAAAATACCATACAAACTAAAAAAATTTACAACTTTTTTTTTACTCATTGATGTGGTATGTGAATTTCATGGTGAAGCAATCCAATACTGCGTAAATCAGCTTTATAAAGTATTCAGTATTTTGTAATCCAAATTCAGCTTATGAACAGGTAACCTGCGTAAATCACAGATATACATCACTGTCATAAAGCGGTTTATAAATCACTGTCATGAAACTTTATAAAGCTAATTATGAACAGGTTTAACATTTCGTTGAGGAATTTCATCGAACAAGTTTATGGCAATGTAAGACCAAATTCAATCCCCAAGATCAGATAGCATGACAGAGAAAATCAAAAGACCAAATGAAGTCATTTCACAGATAGATATATATACAAATATATATATATATATATCCAGATAAAATTACCTCTTAATCGGAGATTCGGGAGAAGCGGGAACGAGCTGTGTCGGAGTAAAGGGAATGAGTGGTCGCCGGCGTCGGAGTGGGGGTTAGGCATCGGAGTGGGGTCATGCGTCGGAGTGGTTACCGTTGGAGCTGGAGCTGGGATGGTTACCGTTGGAGATTTCAAAATGAAATGTGAAGATGTGTTTAGGTCTTAACGTCACGTGACAATCACGTGACGTGCCACCTCAGCTGGGGGTCTCCAATATTGGAGGTGCAAAGCATTTTTCTAACTTTATTAATAAACTATTTTTATTATAAAAAAAAAACTATACTTAATCAAATAATCTTTTAGCATTTGAAAATCTAATATTTATGAATAAATTTAATATTTTTCAAATACTTCTAACATTTTTCACATTGAATATTTATGAATAAGTTTATGTAATTTAAAAATTTTATGACTTATTAAAACTTTTAGCATTACAAAATCAATAATTAAGTTTTATTAAATATGCTCTAAATCTAATCATCAACCTATTTTTTAAGCAAAATTTTTTCATTCAAAATTTTGACAAATATTTATTTAGGAAAACTATCCACATATTAGTGCACCATATTCACGGTCATTATTAAGCTTATATAACTTAAGCTCTAACCTAAATGCACCTTGCATTTGTTAAACTTTGTTTAATATTTGGCATGACCCATATAATGGTTACAAATTTTAAGTAAAATTTTAAATGATTAACATAAAATAAGTTGTAAATTTATTTGATGCAGTGTAACTTTTGATAATCTATATAACATTTTTATTGTGTAAATATTTATGATGTCTCAAAAGTTATTACTAAGACGAAAGATATGAGACTCTTATATTTATATATTCAAGGGTTTCAAATAAGTTTTAAAAAAAAATAAAAAATAAAAAATAAAAGTTACAAATTGTAGTTTAAAGTAAGGGTGGGCGCAGGTCGGTTGCGACAATGGACCCTTCAATCCGCCATCCGTTTGCCAGATTAGCGGATTGGAGAAAATCAATCTGTATCTGTCTGCCAATCCGACAGATGTGGATTGAGCGGATTGATGGATGGAAATTTTCAACATAATTCAACTTATGCACTTCAAAAATATATATATATATATATATTACGGTCAATGACTTAAAAAAGTATTACAATCATTGCATGCCTTATCCAAAGAAAAAAAGTTTGAAACTTTAAAATATTACAATCATTGTATGTCTCATCCATATATTACAATCACAGTACGCCTCATCTACATAAAATATTACATAAAGTATTACAATATATGGTTCTTAAAGTATTAAAACAATTCAAACCATCAAAACCATGAACAGAGCAGTAGTAGAGATTGTATATGCCTCTGTATTGTTACATCTATATCTATTTTTGAAAATAAAAATCAACCAGTATATATCATCTTTTTTATCTATTATTTTTAGAGTTAGATTTAAAAACCAAAAAATATAGATAAATAATACATTTATTTTTTTTAATTCAAAAAATATATTCAAATTGAAAACTCTTTTTCAATAGAATATATTCAACAGAATATTTAAACTCTTTTTTCAATTGAAAACACAAATAGAATATCTAAACAAATTGAAAATACAAAGTCTTACAAATTACTAGAGGTGCTCGCGGTTTAACGGTTCGGTTGCAGCCAAAAGAATCTCAAATCCGCCATCCGTCCAAAACTAGGTGGATTGAAAAAATCAATCAGCAACCGTCCGCTCGTCATCACACATCCGTCCAAAATGCGGCAGATTGGATCGGTTCGGTCTGTTTGGGCTAATCGGTATATCCGCTGCTCACCCATAGTTTAAAGAACCTCCATTTTTTAGCCAAATAAGCTATAAAAATATCAAACAAATTATAATATAAAATTACAACCAAATAAACTTAGTCACACAATAAAATATAATATATAATATAAAAATATAATAAGTATAATATTATTCAAGAAAAAATGCACAAGTTATAAAATTTGAAAATTAAAAACAAACCTTAGATAAATTTTGAAATATGAAATCATGAAAACTACAAAACATAAATGCATAAATAATATTATAACCAAAAGAAGAACAAACTTACAATGAAAATTTATTACTGGCTATATTGCGAATAAATATGTACATTTTCTCAATAGCATCTGTCATCTATATTTATGTACTTGATAAATATAGATTTTAAACCATTGAACCGCGACCGAAGAGATTTATTTTATAAAAATACACTTAGATTAAATAAGCATGCAATAAATTTTTAGAAATTAACATAATTGTTAGATGTATAATAGAAATAAGGATGCGGGAAACTAAAGATTAGAAATTGATCTTTATAAAAAAGAATAAACTTACAGTGAAAAAATTTATCAATTGAATTCTTCACAATTGCTCCCATTACCAACAGTTACAACATTTGATGAATACCAACTCTAATTTGACTTGAATCCAATGAGTGCAAGAGAGAAGATTTATGGGAGATGTGAATTGTTTCTCATTATTTGTGATACACAATTTAAATTTTTAAAATTGATTTAGTGTTCTTTCCTTTTAAGAGTCCTAGATTATAAGAAAATTAGATTTTTTTTTTTTTTTAATGATTAGATGGCACACTTATGAAATTTGAAATGGGTTAGTATACTTTCCTTTTAAATTTTATAAATCATTAGATATTTATATTTTTTTTGTTGAAAAAGTGATACCCAATAGAAATTTTTTAAAATATTTTAATAATAAATAAAAATTAATCAAAAAATTTAGTATGTGACTTTGAAAAAAATATAAATAAAAATACTTTTGATTTTTTTTTTAAATGTAATTTCGAAAGCTTACTATATTGAATTTTGAAAGAAACTTCATTATAAATTTTGAAAAATATTTCTATATTAGTTGTGGCATAGATAACGTGACCATTTGAAATGTTTTTATAAATTTTAGATTCTATTGAATTGTTTATCATATTTAATGATACATAATTTAAAATCTTGAAATGAAAAAATATATATATATATTTAAAAATCATAAATTATGGAATAATTATAGTTTTTTTTTATGATTATAATTAGATTTTAGTGAATTGCTTCCATATTGGTAATTGTCACAACCCAAACAGCCCCTATAATTTTAGTGTCGTAACCAGCCAGTAATCCGAGATTACCAAAGGCCTGCTTAACAGTAAGCAGTAATTCGGGCTGGCGAAAACCAATATTAAATTAAATCATCTAATGAGCTGTGGGACTACATAAAACAAAACAGTTTCATATATTATAGACAGATATTCACATAAGCCAACTTATATATGAGTACAAAAACATTTGCATAACCTAGGGAATTAATCCCCATTAACAAAATTAAACAAGATAAAAATTCTAAAACCAAAACTTCATAACATTGACCACAGTGCAAAAGGGTGAATTCCAGACTACCCAAAAGCCTTGACACATGACGACTTGGAACCTCGCGGTGAAGCATGAAAGTTGGCTTGACAAAACAACGCTAAGTCTGGTCCGGTGCTTGATTATCTACATATATATATGTATATATAAACAACGAGTTAGAGCTTAGTGAATAACAATTATAAAAAAGGATTTGTGAATGATGTCCTTGTAATAATTTCAAACAATCAGTTTTAGTAGTGAATCAATTCACAAAGCAGTATCTCATACATTTCAGAGTCATAATGAAAAAAACAGCACTGCACAGTTGAAAAAAAAAAATTTGTCAAAAAAAAAAAAAACAGCGCTGCACAGTTTGTGCAGCCACGCATTCTAACAAAATTGTCAACGTGGCAGTTTGTGCAGCCACACATACCATAATAAATAAATAAATAAATAAAAATTTTGAAAAGTGACAAAAAGTCACTGTGCAGTGTCAGCGAGGTTAATAAGATAATTTTACAATTTTATACAATATTTTAATACATATTTTTTCATAAAAGTCAAAAAATTAACCCAAACATCTATATTTTTGTTCTCTACTTTTTAGTCCAAAAAGACAAAAAGTGTACTTATTTAGGACACCCCAAACAACCTCTAAATTTTTAAATAATTGAACATACATTCCTTTTAGAGATCATAATTTATGGAATAATTAGAGTTTAATTGTTATGGTTAAATTAGAGTTAACCAATAGACTTTTTTTAAAATAAAAAATAATTAGATTTTAGTGAATTGCTTCCACATATAGTGGCACACAAATTTAAATTTTGAAATAGTTGAGAATACTTTCCTTTTAAAAATCTTAATTTATGGAATAATTAAAATTTTATTATTATGATTAAATGATAGTTTAACCAATTGAATTTTTTTTTATTATTTAAAAATTAAAAAATCATAAATTTAGTTTGAGGGTTTAGAATTCCCACAAGCTTTATCATTAGAAACTCCTTTTTGCTTATATAACATATATATATATATATATAGATATATAGATATCTTGCTTCTTACTCTTTATAAGTTCCTATTAATTTGTATTAGAATAATTTACACTTAGTATCCCTCCACTTTTACTAAAATCTTACTTTGGTCATTTCATTTTCAATTGTAATAATTAACTCCATAAACTTTAAATCAAGTTCCAATCTCATTTTTCATCCATCTACTATTAAGGAAAATTGAAAGTGAAGGGATTGAAATGAGATTTTGGTAAAAGTATAAGGATTAAAATAAGATTTTAATAAAAGTGTAAAGATACTAATGAGATAACAAAAATGTCACACATGTTTCAAATGATAAGCGGATATAAAGGTGAGATTACAACTTAACTTAAAATAGGGATGCTCGTGGGGTGGATCGGATGACCTTTCATCCGTCTTCTGTCTGAACTTAAGCAAATTGATTCCGCATTCGTCCGCTTAGTTAGCGGATGTGAATTGAATGGGCTGTGCATGTGGATGCGGATCAGTTTGGCGATTTTGGTTTTACTATTTTGGGCATTATTTTGAACTATTTTCAGTAATTATTTACTATTTTGACCTCAAAATTTTTTATTCTTCATTTTTTATAATAAAAATAAGGGCAAATTACAGTGGTAGTCCTTGTAGTTTACCCATTTTATCATTTTGGTCCCTATTGTTTCAATTTGATCAATTTTGTCCCTAAATTTTACGGATTGTGTCATATTAGTCCAATAAATAACAGCGGTTAAGTTTGATAGACAGAAAATCAAATGATGTGTCAATTTGATCTCTGTTGTTTTGACTTTCCTATGAACTACAAGGATCAAATTGGCATATCCTATAAACTATAGGGACCAAATTGACACATCATTTGATTTTCCGTTCATCAAACTTAACCGCCGTTATTTATTGGACTAATATGACATAATTTGTAAAATTCAAGGGTAAAATTGATCAAATTAAAACAACAGAGACCAAAATGATAGAATGGGTAAATTACAGGGACCATTTGCATAATTTGCCCTAAAAATAAAGGCCCAAATTTCATATTTTATAAATAGCAAATATAATTACTAAATAAAAGTTCTTTTTTTAACACAAAGCAAAAAAGCGTAACATCATTTTCTTAGGGGTGTTGGCAGATCAAGTTAGGTTCGGTGTCCTCTCATCCGACATGCGTCCGAACTTAGGTCGATTTCACATCGTCTTTCAGACCATTGAAACCGTCCATTCTATGATAAATTGGTTTTGGCCATTAGTATGGCGGATAGAATGGATGTTTGCCCATCCTTAACTTGAAATGTAAAGAATTGACTGGTACAATTAAAAATGAAAAGACTAAAACAAGATTTTAATAAAAACACAAGAATATTAAAGTGTTATTACCCCTTTATATTAATTAATAAAATAAATCTTTGAGAGCCATCGTCAAATGGTCATCATTTGCGTCACGTTGTTTCCCATAATTTTATTAATTTAAGATTTTTACAATACTTTTTTTTGTTATATTTAATGTTTGAATCTCTAACTGCTCTTTTTGAGTTTCCCTGCTCACGGTTCATCTCCCCCATCCATTCCACCAACATAATCCATTTTTAAATTCTTGAAAACATCAGTCATTTTGTTCTTATTATTTTTTTTAAAAAAAATTAAATTTTTTTTCAGAGTTGTAACCTTAGCAACTTTTAACGTACATTGAAATTCAACGCCCATGTAACAAAATGGTAAACATGCAATTGAATAATGAGATTTATTAGTACAAACGAGTAAGATGAATTAAAGTTACGTTGATCCTTACGTATATTTGCATGTCAAGGACTGTTTTTGAATAGAAGAATTTAGACATGAAATCGACAATAGGGGAATCTAGGTATGAAATCGACCTAAAATCGATTATGTTGTATCCAATCGAAAGCGGTTAATTAAGCATGGTGAGTGGTAGGCCCGTTTGTTTTGAAGTAAATATTATATTTAAAAATTTTGTAAGTTAATTCTTATAAAATTTGTAGAGATATATTTTCCGAGCACCAACACGTGGCAAGGTGACGCCGACGTGTCAACCGAGGTGCCACGTGTCGTGGTAGTTATGCCAAGGTGATCTCGGAGTTGCTGAGGTTATCTCCGAAGATACCGGAATCCGAGATAAGCGGATAAGGGACAAGAGTCCTAGGATGAAGAAAGACTTCAGGATGGATAAGGATAATATTCTTAGGGAGATTATCCTTATCTCTTGAAAAATCCAAAGTAAGCACTAAATTGGAGTCCATAGAAGTCAGGCTTCTAGTAGGACTAGGATTAAGTAAACTATAAAAGAAAGGCACCCCCGTGGGTCTAAGGTATGCTTTTTATACTCAAGCTTGTGAGTTAAATAATTGATTATCTTTGAGAGATATACTGACTTGATCGTCGGAGTGCCCCCGGGTGGAAGAACTACCGCCGGAGCCTTCTCTTTCTGTGCAGGATAGTAGGGTGCCATCTATTCTGCCAGTGTTCTACAGCTGAATTACTATACGGACAGTGTGATCGGAAAATCACTCGCACAATTTGGCGCCATCTGTGGGAAAGAAAGACGAATAGATGGCCAGTAACGCACAGAAAGAAAAGATTGGGGACGACACTCCCGCTGGGAGCGAAAGACCTATTGACCTCGATATTGAAGGAGACAACCGCAACACAAAAACTCATCACGGAGCGAAAGACGTCAGCCAGGAGGGCGACACTTCAAAGAAGACGGATCAGAGCAGATACTACAACGAAGGTATGGAGGGACAGGTGCCTATGGAGGGATGAAGAGGTAAAAGAGATGGCAGACAAGCTGGCAAACCTACAATTAGTCGTCAACTTCATGATGCAAAATAACGTCATGCAGCCGCCATACCTGCTGCAGGACATACCAATGCCCAGAAGCAAGGGCAGAAAACAATTCCTGAAGCCCTTCAGCACACTAGGAGCGGAAGGCACTCTCACCGGCCTTCCAGGGAAGTCGGACGAGAGGAGCTGAGAAGAGAAGAGTCCCAAAAGACATATCACACAAAAGACGCAGAACCCAAGAAACATCGACATGATCAAGGGCAGGCGTTATGCTTTGACACAACTCATGGGGAGAGATCGAAAGGGCCCACCACGAGGCCGAGAGCAGTATGCCAAAGAAACTGAAGTTAGCAGATAGCCGAGCTCCTGGACAGAGCAGAGAGGACTTGAGAAACTACCTCAAGAGGAGGCAACAGAACGGAGATGCCGAGATAACCTCACCCGACAAGCCGAGGACGCCATTCTCGGTAGAATTAGACAAGTTCGAGATGCCGAAGAGATTCAGTATGCTGAGGTTTCAAATATACGATGGTAAGTCAGACCCTAACTTCCATGTTGGATTATACTTGAACTCAATGGCATTATATAGCGGAAACAAGCCGTTGCTCTGCAAAGTGTTCCCCTCATCCTTCGGGGAGATTGCATCAGATTGGTTCCACAAGCTCCCAAAGGGAAGCGTGAAGACTTGGGAAGGCCTGGCCGAGATGTTTGTGGCCAGGTTCGTGACAAACAAATTACAACCATTGACGGTGGACGCATTGATGGCTCTAAAGATCAGCAAGGATGAAGGCCTTAGGGCCTATGCAAAAAGGTACTACAAGGTGTTCAACCGAATACCCGAATGCAACCAGGAAGTAGCGGTCGTTTCTTTCAAGAACGGCCTGAAAGATGATTGTCCACTTCGGAAATCTTTGGCAAAGACATTGCCAAAAAACATGGAAGAGCTCATGGCAAGAATCGAGAAGTATGCCAAAGCCGAGGAAGATACATCAGGGAATAAGGAGGTAAAGCAGGAAAAAGGGAACGGCTCGCCGAAGCGAGGCCGAGGTAACAACGGATTCAACAAATCGGAGACAGAGTTTAGGGGTAAGCAAGCAGTGACGACTATATTCCGAATTCCCGTCCACAAAGTCCTAGATCAAATTCGAAATCAGCCCTATTTTAGGGCACCGGCAAAGACCCCAGGAGAATACATGGGAAGGAACGTTGGTAGGCGTTGTGCCTACCACAATGAAGAAGGGCACCCAACTCAGGGCTGCAGAGCCCTAAGAGCACACTTAGAGGACTTAGTGAGACAAGGCCATCTGAGGGACCTTGTCGATGAGGCCAGAACAGGAGAGAAACAAGCAAGATTGCCTCAAGCACCAGCAGCCCCGCCTCCCCTAGCACAGCAACCACAGGCAGGGGGTCCACGGGTGGTTAATGTAATTCACTCACAGGTGAACGAAAACGACATACGGGGGGAAACCCAAAAGGCAAGACACCTACAGCACGTGAACCAGGTCGGACAGAAAAGACCTCGGTTTGAAGAATGCCAAGGACCGATGATAGCTTTTACTGAGGCTGACCTAGAGATGGTCCAGCATCCGCATAATGATGCCTTGGTAGTATCCCTCCAGGTTGGGGAGTGGCAAGTGAAACGCATCCTGATTGATCAAGGCAGCTCTTGCGACATCATGTACGTTAGATGTTACAAGGAGCTGGGCCTTCACCCAGATGACATGGAGGGATCCAATGGCCCAATGGTCAGCTTCAATGGAACGCCGACGTGGCCACTAGGCGCAACAAGCTTGGAAGTACAAGCCGGCACAAAGAAAATCAAGACAGAATTCATTGTGATTGACACGCCCTCGCCATACAACATCATCTTGGGAAAGCCATGGTTGCATGCAATGGGGGCAGTTCCCTCAACATTGCATCAACTATTGCGGTTCCCAACAGAGCTTGGGATTGAAGAAATCAGAGGAGATCAACCGCAGGCAAAAACTTGCTCCATGGCAGCAATGAAATCAACCTGCAACATCTGAGAGCCAAAGAAGGCAGAAATCGAAGACGAGGACATGGAGGTCCTAGATGATGTCGGCAAGGAGCCGGCCGAGAAAAGTGAAGAAGCACTGAAAAAAATCCTCGTCCAGGAGGGCGATGAAGAACGCTTCTTTCTTCTCGGCTCGGGCTTAGCCGAAGAAGACGAAAGAGAGCTGGAAGCTTTTTTAAGAACAAACATTGAGGTGTTCGCTTGAACACCTTATGAGATGCCTGGCATTGACCCCGAGGTCACATGCCACAAATTGAACGTCGACAGGTCAGCCAAACCTGTAATACAGCGAGCCAGAAGACCGACGTTGATGCACGTCGAAGCAGTGGAGGAGGAAGTAGACAGACTTCTAGAGGCCAGGGCCATCAGAGAAGTCAATTATCCGACATGGCTATCAAACACTGTGGTAATAAAGAAAAAAAACGGTAAATGGAGGGTCTGTATAGATTTTACAAGCCTAAACAAAGCATGTCCCAAAGACAGCTTTCCTCTACCCAAGATTGACCAGTTGGTGGACGCCACATCTGGACATGGAAGGATGAGCTTCCTAGATGCTTATAGGGGGTACCACCAGATAGCCATGTACCCCCCAGATGAAGAAAAGACAGCGTTTATCACCCCAAAAGGCCTATACTGTTACAGAGTAATGCCCTTTGGGCTGAAAAACGCAGGGGCAACTTACCAAAGGTTGGTAACCAAGATGTTCAGACACTTGATTGGCCAAACAGTAGAAGTCTACATCGATGACATGGTCGTAAAGACCAAGGAGCCTAGGGGTCATTTTTCCGACCTAAAAGAGGTCTTTGAAATCCTCAAAACATATCGGCTCCGACTCAACGCATCGAAGTGCGCATTTGGAGTTGGATCTGGTAAGTTCTTGGAGTACCTGGTGACAAGAAGAGGCATTGAGGTCAGCCCAGATCAGATCAAGGCCATCCTAGATTTACAGAGCCCGACATCGGCAAAACAGGTACAGATGCTTACCGGAAGGGCCGCAGCCCTAAACAGGTTCATAAGCCGAAGCTCAGACAAATGCAAACCTTTCTTCAACCTGGTAAAGAAAGCCACGGATTTCCTTTGGACAGAGGAATGTGAGGCCGCGTTGGCCGACCTAAAAAAGTATCTGACTACGGCTCCAGTCCTCTCAACACCTGAACCTGGGGAAGAGTTGTTTTTGTACTTAGCAGTTTCAGAACACACAGTAAGTGCAGTGTTAATCCGAGAAGAAAAAAGGGAGAAAAAGGTTGTTTACTATGTAAGCAAAACCTTGGCCAACGCAGAAACAAGGTATCTACCACTAGAGAAATTAATGCTGGCCTTAGTGATGGCTTCAAAGAAGTTGAACCACTACTTTCAGGCGCACAAGATTGTAGTGCTAACAGAGCACCCCCTGAAACCCTTATTGTAGCAAGGAGACTTAACTGGAAGAATAGCAAGATGGGCAGTGGCTTTGGGCCAGTATGACCTGGAGTTCAGGCCAAGAACAGCAATTAAGGGCCAAGTTTTGGCCGACTTCGTGGCCGAGTTCACCCCGGAATCCATCGAACATCAGGCTCCGTTGAGCCAAGATAAACGTTGTCTAAGCAAGCAAGGAGAAGCCCAGCCAAAGGCAAAAGAACAAAGAAAGGAAAAACTCAGACCCTGCAGCATCTACATCGGCGACTCCTTCAGACTGTTTGTCGATGGAAGTTCAAACCGGCAAGGAGCGGGGGCAGGAGTACTACTGATATCTCCATATGGAGAAATAGTAGAACAATCCATCCGTTTGGGGTTCAAGGCCTCAAACAACGAAGCAGAATACGAAGCACTAATTGCAAGGCTGAAGCTGGCAGCAACAGCAGAAGCTGATGAGGTAATAGTCTTTTGTGATTCACAACTTATTGTTAACCAGTCAACAGAAGAATTCACAGCCAGAGACGAGAGGATGTCGGCATATGCAAAAGAAGTCATCAGATTGGCAGCCTTATTTCAGAACTGCCGACTACTTCAGGTCAGCCGAGATGATAACAGCCACGCCGACGCATTGGCCAACCTAGCAAGTTCAATACAAACTGGAAAAAACAAGAACAATAATGATTGATTATTTGTCGGGCCCGAGCATAGAACCACCGAACACAGAGCAAGAAGCAATGTGTGTGGACATGGGACCAAGCTGGATGGATACAATTGTTGCATTCCTAAAAGAAGGAAAGCTGCCAGAAGACCGCAAGGAGGCACACAAAGTCAGATTAAAGTCGGCACGATTCAGTCTGACAGCGGACGGACACCTCTACAGAAGGTCCTTCACTGGACCCCTTTTAAGGTGCGTACACCCTTTGCAAATTGAGGATTTTTTATATGAAATTCGTGAAGGAGTTTGTGGAAGCCACGCTGGGGGCAGATCACTAGCTCACAGGGCCATTACCCAGGGGTATTGGTGGCCCTACATGCAAAAAGATGCAGAAGCATACGTACAGAAGTGCGAACAATGCCAAAGGTTTGCACCTTTGATACACCAGCCAGCTGCTGACCTGAATCCAGTATCCAGCCCTTGGTCATTTGCCCAGTGGGACATAGATCTTATTGGGCAACTTCCCCAGGCAACTGGGCAGAGAAAATACTTGCTGGTAGCAACAGATTACTTCACGAAGTGAATAGAGGCAGAACCTCTTGCCAAAATCCGAGATGTGGATGTCAAGAACTTTATATGGAGAAACATCATCACCAGATTTGGGATTCCAAGAGCTATAGTTGCCGACAATGGAACGCAGTTTGACAGCAAACTCATCAAGAACTTTTGTGCGAAATTCAAGATCAAGAATTACTTTTCAACACCAAGTTTTTCCCAAAGTAATGGGCAAACAGAAGCATCCAACAAAGTAATTTTAGATGGAATAAAGAAGAGGCTGCAGGCAGCAAAAGGAAAGTGGGTAGACGAATTGCCCAACGTGCTTTGGGCATATCGGACTATGCCGAGAAGATCAATAGGGGAATCCCCCTTTGCCATGGCTTATGGCACAGAAGCAGTCATTCCACTAGAAGTCGGCATCCCAGGGATCCGAACCCAGGGAGTTGAGAATGGGACTAATGATATACTCTTAGCCCGAGATCAGGATCTTTTGGAAGAACGAAGAGAGAAAGCTGCAATTCAGCTCGCAGCATACCAGCAACAGCTTGCCAGAGCTTACAACAAGAAGGTCAATCCAAGGGATTTTCAAGTCGGCGACCTAGTCCTAAGAAAAGTCGTCGGCAACAAGAAGGATCCCAGAGAGGGCAAGCTTGGCCCAAACTGGAAAGGACCCTACAGAATTACTTCGGTATTAGGCAATGGAGCCTATCGGCTTGAAGATAATGAGGGCAAAGCATTGCCTAGACCCTGGAACACTTGTAATTTGAAATTTTTCTATCATTAGATATGCATTGTTTTTTGCCGATGTCATCAATAAAATCTTTTCAGAATTCTTCAACACATGTGACTGATAAAGATACAAAATATTGTTTCTGGAAGATATGAATAATGAGAACCCATGTGGAACTCAGGTTCACATTGGGGGCGGAAAGAATACAAAGACGCTTAACACTTGTTGAAATTTGTAGCAATTTACAAGTTGAAGTTAAGCTGAGATTATTCCTTATCTTCACTTGTTGAAATTTGTAGCAATTTACAAGTTGAGGTTAAGCCGAGATTATTCCTTATCTTCATTTGTTGAAATTTGTAGCAATTTACAAGTTGAGGTTAAGCCGAGATTATTCCTTATCTTCACTTGTTGAAATTTGTAGCAATTTACAAGTTGAGGTTAAGCCGAGATTATTCCTTATCTTCACTTGTTGAAATTTGTAGCAATTTACAAGTTGAAGTTAAGCCAAGATTATTCCTTATCTTCACTTGTTGAAATTTGTAGCAATTTACAAGTTGAGGTTAAGCCGAAATTATTCCTTATCTTCACTTGTTGAAATTTGTAGCAATTTACAAGTTGACGTTAAGCTGTGATTATTTCTTATCTTCACTTATTGAAATTTGTAGCAATTTACAAGTTGAAGTTAAGCCGAGATGATTCCTTATCCTCACTTGTTGAAATTTGTAGCAATTTACAAGTTGAAGTTAAGCCGAAATTATTCCTTATCTTCACTTGTTGAAATTTGTAGCAATTTACAAGTTGACGTTAAGCCGAGATTAGTCCTTATCTTCACTTGTTGAAATTTGTAGCAATTTACAAGTTGGAGATAGAAAGAGATCATTATCTAACACTCGTTGAAATTTGTAGCAATTTACAAGGATAGTATCTTGCCGAAGTAAAACTTGCAGTTATCATACCCGAGGTATGTAACCCCGAGAAGATTGCACAAAAAAGAAATAATATTAAAGGCATACAAAATATTCTAAGTATAGAATCATGCAGAAGCAATCAAGAGAAGATAGAGGTACAAATATTCAAAGAAAGAAAGTTGTGTTAAGCATTCAACAGAAAACAGGGGCACGTCGGCCATGTGAGGAGCTTGCATTGTTTTTAGAACAAAAAAAGTACAACAGAAAAGAAAAGAAAGACATCGGAATTAGGATTCTTCAGCATCAGCAGGGGGATGGGTTGGGACCTCGGAAGATTCTTGCGAAACCACATCGGCAACCTTCTCTGCCGCCAGCTCAGCGTCAATTTCTGCAAGAGTTTTGTCAATACTTTTGTCGGCTGGAGGAACGTCAGATGATGCTTGCTCAGGAGTAGCCTCCTTGACAATCTCCTCATCCTCCTCCTCATGAGTCAAGTCTAGGACTTGATCATCTTGAAGAGGGGACTTGGTCTCAGTCGCGTCCTTGGGCTTCCTTACCAAAGCCTCATCATCATCCTTATCCTCGTCTTCAGATTCAGACTCAGATTCATCTTGAGATTGAACTGGTGGAGGTAGAGGAAAAGGAAGAGGAATGGCGTCGGCCTTTCTCAGAGGCGAATCCTTAGGAACATTAAGTTTTTTGGCAAGGGACATCCAACCAAGGGAAAAGCCCCTGTTGCATGCCTGCCTGACATCGGCCATGCCCTGAGCGTAAGCCTTTTCGTCGGCCGCCTTGATTTCGGCATCTTTAGTAGCCAGGGCCTCCTGAAGCTTCTTTTCAGCTTGAGCCATTTTTTCCTCGGCCTCTTTTTTCTGCGATTCAGCAACCTTCTTTATAGCATCGGCAGATTCGGCCTTCTCCTCGGCTTCAGTCTGAGCTTTGAGAGCAGCCTCAGCCTGGTCCTCCAACTTCTTCATTTTTTATTAGAGACTTTTATTAATCTTTTGAAGCGCAGAAAACTCCCTCTTCATGTCGGACAACTTCTCCCTATTCTCAAAAGATTGGATGGAGAGTGAATGAGCATGTCAAATGGCCTGGAAAAATACAAGGCAAGAGTCATTAAGAATTTTATAAGTATGGAAAAGGAACAGAAAGACAAATTACCAAGTAAAGAGACTTACTTGAACGGAACGTTGAAGCATGAGGGCATAGTTCTCGTACTCACTCATCTTGGCATTCCGTTCGAGATCGCCTGGGAACAATAGAGCAGTACTAAGGGCTATGCTGACATTAATGTCATTGGCACTATCATTGGCAAAAACGGGCTTATCTTCAAGAGTGATTTCAGGCGTCCAGGGGACTTTTGATATTTTTAACCCCGAGGTCGTCGCAGATGATGACCTCAGCTTCTTTGATTTTGTGGATTCTGATGGCTGGGTTTCTGCACGCCTCTTCCCAGCAGAGGGTTGAGACTTGTCGCTCTCAGCCAGTTTGGAGATAGGTAAAGTGTCCTCAGATTCAACCTACGTTACTTTAGCCTTTGGTTGAGCTTTCTTGGTTCTTTTCGGCTTCAGTGGGGGCATGGTTTGCGATGGTTGAGCGTCAACATCGGTAGGGAGGTCGGCTAAGAGATCTTCGGCAACAAGTTTTGGGTGACCCATCTCAGCAGTTCAGACAAGTCTGCGCCGCCATTTCCGTTCAGGTATTGGGATCAAGTATGGAGCCGAAGTTGATGGCTGATCAGCTGGATCCGATGTTGATCCTTGGTCTGTTCGAGATACAGACACAGTTTGGGTTGTGGCAGAAGGTGGAGAAAGGCTTTTCTTCTTCTTTCTTTTAGGGACGTCGGGCAAAATCGACTTGTATGTTGGAATAAAGTTAAGAAGCAAAGGCGCTTTCCTTTTCTGGACTGGTAAGTCCAAAAGTTTCTTCAAATCCTTGCTAGGGACGTAGGATTGGCGAAAGCTTTTCGGTGGCTTACGAACATCTGCAAAAAGAACAGACATTAGAAACAGACAAAGTATTGAAGACTTGAAAAGAAACAACTAAGTGTTGACACTGGGCTCTTACCCTTACCCTCTTTAACTGATCGAGGAAGAGGGTAGAGATGGGCATCCTCGTCTGGGGCAAACTCCCAATTTCCCGAGGTAATGAAGCAGTCATCTCCAGCCCCCTTGTTGGAGTCTGGGAGGTCGGCTACAATTTTGAACTCTATGGACCTCGGCTTAAGATAATAGACGTAGCCTTTTTCTTTCAAATTGAGGGCACACATGGTATAACAGTATTGGATATCAGCTAAGGTGATCCTAGCATCTTCTTGTTTGGCTAAGGCTATGATACCATTAATCACTCGATAAGAGTTGATGGTAAGTTGCATGGGGTTCAACTTATAGTAGTGGAGAACTTCGCGAAAAAGGGGATTAAGTGGAAGCCGAAGTCTACATTCAGTAAAAGCTACAATAGGAAAGGGCATCGAATTATCTGTGGGCATGATAGAGTCATCATCCCCAGCCAGCCTCAGATGGACATCGGCAGGAATGGCGAACTCTTGCCTAAAGTACTCAAGTTTAGTTGGGGTATCTGCCCTATGTTTCCACATGCCCATGATGTCGGCGTAAAGGTATTCGACTTCAGAAAGAGGATGTTCTTAAAGGGTTTTTTGGAACATCGGCAAAACCCTAGGTAAATGCCGGTAAGGGTTGTTTCAGTTTCTCCTAAGGATTGGTGAAATCTACAGACAAATCCCAAAACCTAAATCTATGGAAACGAAGATTGAAGGCGCAAATCTGGAAATCAGAGAAATAAGAATGAAGTTTTAGAAATCAAGAACAGAGGTGGGGCTCTCAAAAGCATAAAAAATACAAGAAATACAAGGTCAAGAACAGTGGCAAGAAAGTGGTGAAACAGTACAAGTGTTCAAGACATAAGCAAGATCATGGAATAGACACATCCAGATGAATAGTTCAGCAAATCGAAGGTTTGAACAAAGCAGTAATGGCAGCAAGTAAGCAAAGAACATAAAAGAATTGAGAAAGGAACAGAGGCTTACCAGGCAAAGTAAGGCCGAAATAAAGTTCGTCGAAGACAGACGATGGTTACAGAAGTGACCGAGTAGCGAGAGCTTCACCAAAAAGACGAATGAAGTTGCAGAGCTTGGAGCTTGAGCAATGGCGGATTCGAGAGAAAGAGCTTAGAGAGAGAAAAAACAAGTAAATCAAAGCGCAAAGTGAAGAGGCAAAAAGAGGGAAAACAAGTTTTGTCAAAAACTTGAAACGGCGGCAAAACAGAAGCATTTAATGCACCTAGAGTAACGCATACGTCAGACGGCGCACGCAGGAAAAGACGTGGTTTACAGACGCGTCATAAGACACGATCCAATAAGGATAAAACACGTAAGTAAAAACAGTTGAAAAATGATGCATGACAGCTCATGCACAAGAAGGAGTTCACTTGAGTTATTGTTCTTGAAAGAAGACATGTCGGCCTAAAATGAATGATCTCGGCTGAAGAATTCTTATACCGACGTACTGGAGAGAGGAACGATATAGGTTCCATCACTTCAGAATGCCGAGGTAATAGAACCTAGGGGGCAGTTGTGGGGATATATTTTCTGAGCACCAACACATGGCAAGGTGACGCCGACGTGTCAGCCGAGGTGCCACATGTCGTGGTAGTTATACCGAGGTGATCTCAGAGTTACCGAGGTTATCTCCGAAGATACCGGAATCCGAGATAAGCGGATAAGGAACAAGAGTCCTAGGATGAAGAAAGACTTCAGGATGGATAAGGGTAATATTCTTAGGGAGATTATCCTTATCTCTTGAGAAATCCAAAGTAAGCACTAAATTGGAGTCCATAGAAGTCAGGCTTCTAGTAGGACTAGGATTAAGTAAACTATAAAAGAGAGGCACCCCCGTGGGTCTAAGGTATGCTTTTTATACTCAAGCTTGTGAGTTAAATAATTGATTATCTTTGAGAGATATACTGACTTGATCGTCGGAGTGCCCCCGGGTGGAAGAACCACCGCCGGAGCCTTCTCTTTCTGTGCAGGATAACAGGGTGTCATCTATTCTGCCAGTGTTCTACAGCTGAATTACTATACGGGTAGTGTGATCGGAAAATCACTCACACAAAGTTAATTCCCACCTATTATTTTTTCAACACATTTAAACTTTTCAAATAAATATCTTAACTCATTAAAAAATCATAAATGATGCTTTTTTTTTATCAGCCAAAAAAAGAATTTATTGAATAAATGACACTTTATTGAATTAAAACTTCCCTTTTAGGTAATAAAATGTTTTTGTTTCAAGTGCCAATCAAATATCGAAAAACAAAAATAAAAATATTTTTTTTGCGTAAAATCAATTTACAAGAAAAATATTTTTTTGTGTAAAATATTATACGTCGAAACAAACCAAACTTTAATCTCAAACGTTTTGCTAGTGTTTTTTTGGATAGGATTATAAACAAGTCAAGTACAACTAAGTAATAAGTTATGCTCGAATTGTGTTTGGTGAAACATATTTATTTAAAAAAATTCTGAAATTATTTTTCTATAGAAAACGTTTTCTTATATTTGGTTGCATTCTTAAAAATAATGTACTACTAGTGGCATTAGTAGTGGTGGTAGTGGTGGCAGCAGGATGGAAGTGGGGGTGGAGGTGTTGGGTGGCAGTGGCGGTAGTGGTGATGGTGGTGATAATGGAGTGGAGGTGGTAGTAACAGTGGCTATGGGGCAGTGGAGACAACAATGGTGATGGTGGTCGTGGCCATGGTTGTTGAGATGATGGTAGTGGTGATAATGGGATTGTATTAATTAAACTTTGGTCTGAAAAATATTTTTTACTTTTTAAAAGTAAAAAATATTAGTTTAAATAGACTTGTTTTCTGTTGATTACTGAAAAATATTTTCTGTTAATTTTCGTGTTTCGTTATACCAAAAGTCAATAAAAGGCCGCCCAAACAAACAGGGTGTTAGGCTCCGTTTGGGAAGAAAAAAGCCAGGCTTTTTTGGCTAAAATAGTCACAAAAAACAAAATAAGTTTTTTAGCCCAACAAGACAAAATATCACATCCAACCTATAATCATTACATTCTCTCTCACAAAAAAGCCAAAAAAGAAAAAACCCTTCTCAAACGAGACTTTTTAGTCCTAAGCTAAAATAGCCAAAAAGGTCAAAAAGTCAACCCATTTCCCAAACGAACCCTTAATTGAAAATTTAACGAATTTAAAAAAATGTTTAAGCGTTGCTTGTTTATATAATAAGCTGATCTCAAATAAATATTTGGGCTATTTTGGGAAATGGGTTAAAAGCCACTTCTCAACTTTTAACCCACTTCCCTCTCTCACAAAAAAGTCAAAAAAACAACCTTTAACCATTTTCCCAAAACACCCCTTAACAAGTCAAATTGAATCAAACCCAAATAACTTGATTTTTTTATAACATATAAAAGTTTATTGAACCAAATAGTAAGATATTTAAATTTAACTTAAAATTTTATAGAGTTTTAAAATGTGTCAAAATTAACTTCTTTACTCTAAATTTTAGCTTTTTATACTTGTATAGAAACGGTTCCAAAGCTTACTAGGGTGGATTGCTTGGCTCCACAACTTGGCAATCTCTGCCAAAGAACCACCCTTAGTGACTCTAACACGAAACTTGGACTTTTCTTATAATTTAAAGAGTAATATTTTATTAAAAAATAAAACATGACAAAGATATGAAGGAAAGAATGAATAGACATTAATTAACAAACTTAAGAGTCTAATACCACTTTTTAGTTCACTAGTTCACCTAAAATCAATTTATATTTAAATTCGTATTCATGATGGTCAGTCTACTGTTTGATGTTAATCCGCAGAGCTCACTAGGATGGATTGTTTAAACTAGGGTTTTAAATCTCAGCAATAAAGTATTCTATTGCTTTTTATATATCAAAATTATGAATTTTTTATACTGTTATATGGCTAATATATTTCAATATATGATTGTATCGTCAATCAGTATCAATACATATCTCGATACCATTATTTAAACTTATTGACCATGATTATCAGAATCCCAATCCAGATCACATTAAGATCTTAAATTTAATAGGATCTTAAAATGATTATGATCCTATTCATAAAATTGTGGAGAATTGCATACGATCCCGATTCTATTACAATTCCGATCTTGCAATTTCTTTTTTTGTTATTATTTATTTGTTATATATATGTATGTATAGGAAAAAGGGGTGACAATTGTGCGGAGCAGTCACCGTTGTAGGGCTATATGAGCCCATTTTGGGGCCCGTTTCAATAATCCAAACCGTTCATTTTTTAGGTTATATCGAGTAAAAAATACCTGGAAAAAAAAATCAAGTTGATCGGATATCGTTAATTATTTTATCGAATTGCATTTGTATCTAAAACATAAATGACAAATGTGATTTAAATTATAAAACTAAATAAAAATGTGAGTGAATGAAAGGGTTAACGATATTCGATGAACTTGATTTTTTACATATATGTTGTATTCTTTATACTCTAAAAAGTGGACGATTTAGGGGTTGTTTGGGATGACCTAAATAAGTGTACTTTGATTTAGGGGTTGTTTGGGATGACCTAAATAAATGTACTTTTTGTCTTTTTACGAAAAGATGTGCAGAAAAGTAGAGAGGTGATGTGATGAAAAAACGATAAAAAGATGAATTATATTGGAGTTGCCAAACTTGGCCTTAGATTATTGAAATGGACTTCAAAATTGGCCCATATGGCCGCACAAAAGTGACTATTGTGTGAGAGGCACAACAGTCACCCCATTTCCGTATGTATGTATATATTTATATAAAAAAAAATTGATTATAAACTCTTTTTTCAATCATCTCTTCCAATTTATATTAACATAGAAAGTGCATTATATCACATTTATCATTTTTTTTTAAGTCTTTTTAAAATTATGTAATATACATTATCATTATCCATAACTTCATATTTTATTTTGCAGAATGTAAAATCTTACAATTTTCTATCCGATTTTACGATCCGATCACAAGTCCTTCCCAACAATCCCACTTAAAATCTCAATTTTAACAACCTTACTATTAACCCCTAACCGAATAATACTAACCAATATGGGTTACAAAAGAAAGTAGTAAAATACATAAGAGTAATTAGTCAAGCTATGCAAGTTTTGTTTTTTTAATCATCCCACCAAACTTTCATTGGCCGAACCTCATCCATGAGATCAGCATGCTCTACTTATTCAAGATAATTAAGTCAACGCCAAAGCTCTGTTTGTGCTCAGCAAACCTATGAGCACAAATCCTAATCCCATGTCTGATAATTACTTGATACATACGTAGGGATGATAAACAAATCAAAAAGTTTGAGTTTGACTCATATTCAGTTAGTTAAAAGTCTGTTCGAATACAGTTTATTAAGTAAGTTAAACTCGAATATATTTTGAAATTTGTTAAAATTTTCAAAGCAAACTTAAACAGTTAATTGCTCAATCGACTCGGTTCGATAAATCTAAAACTACATAGAAATATCAAACTACTTGAGTTTGACTCAATAAAGACTCGTTTGAGATCAGCTCGAAAGTTTAACAAATCAAACCTGAATAAATTTTGAAACTCGTTAAAATTTTTGAACCAAACTTACACAGTTAACTGTTCAGCTTGTTTCTTTTCATTCTAAAATTAAAATGGAAGATTTTCATTACATTATCCAAATATTTGTAATAATTATTTTTAAATTTAAAATAATATTAAATTTTCTTAATTATTTTATAATCATTAAATAATGTAATGGACTATCTAATGGAGATGATCTCTGTCCCTATAGAAGACCAAGAATGTCGGTGGACAAGGAATAGATGGATATGGGCAGTATAATTCTGAGAAAATGATAAAATGTGTATAAATGGTCTTATATTTTTTAATTGGTGACTTGTTTGTTTGTGACTTGTATTTTGAGTCTTTGACCTCAAAAAGTTAGGTCAAGGTGATCCATTCATTCGTTTTAAAAAAAAAAAGGGTGATCCGCTCACAATTGTCACACTTACATCATTCCCTCCCATTTGTCAATGGGGAAGTTAAGAAAGGCATTAGTTATGCTAGGAGATTTTCTGCCTTGCTTACCTCATTCACCGTTAATTAACGAGTTTACCAAATCAAATCTGTGTACGATTTAAATGGGGTTTGTTAGATCTTAGGTGAGATTGGTGGGAGGTACTTGTGGATTAGATCGTACAATCGAATTGAGTATCGTAATATTTTACTATCAATGTAAAATAAAATGAGAAATTATTCAAAATGATAATGTATCTTAAATAATTTTAAAATAATTAAGGAGAAATGATAAATTTGATATAATTCATGTTTTATGTTAACAAAAACATAAATTAGAGGAGATGTTTGGAAAAAAGAGTTTATAGTTAAATTTCTTATATAAATATACACATATACGTGTATATATATATATAAGAAATAAATAATAAGAATTTTTTTTTTAGTATGATCGGGATCTTAATAGAATCGAGATTGTAATGTGATTATACCTGATTTAATGACTAGAATCGTAATAACTTTAAAATCTTACTAAATTTAATATCCTAATGCAATTTAAATTGTTTAGCCCAAAATTGTACGATCCTCATCGACATTCTGATAACTATGGGTGGATTATATGAATTGGTTTTAGTCATTTATTCTATCAGCAGTACTACATTCACATAAAATCTTTCCCCACAAACCTCCTTAATGACGTGGCAAGGTTGGTCGGAAGGTTTTGAGAGAATAGAGAAGCGTAAGAGTATTGGTCCTTAATTTACTTTTTTTATTGCCACATCATTCAAGAGTTTGTGGAGGAGAAATTATGTGGATGAAACATTTTTCTTATTATACTAAGGATCATATTGTCAATTAAATTAAGTATATTTTTATCTTTTTTTCAATGCCATATCTTATATTGGCTTAGGTTTTCTTCGCCTAACAAATTTATCGCTATTTTAAATATTAGTAATATGTATGAATTTTTTGCCTTCTAATAGTGATATACCTTAATTTGTTGGTAAAATAAAAATCGCATCTGCACTTCATAATATATTCACAATTTGATTCAAAAACATACAGCCAGTTTTACAATCATAAAATTCTTTATTGCCATTGATGATTTTAAAAAGAGTAGTTTTATATAAACAAAAAGTTTATACAAAATTGTGTTCCAAAATGATATGGCAACTATGAGTCATATCTCTTTTAAAATAAAAGTTCATCAACGTGACTAATATTTTTTAGATTGTCATTGCTATATCATTCCGGTATGAAATTATGTATAAATTTTTTACATAATGATCATTTTCTTTTTTCAAAATTCACAATTACATTTTAAATACATATTACTTATTACTTAATACTTGTGAACCACTATTTAAAACTGTAAGTTTATTAAGTTATACAAAAAAGAACAACGATGTGCATAAAGAACATTTTCACAAAGCTTTTTCCTATATACAAAGGCAACAGGGTTCATATTAACAAATACATGTGAGACTTTGCCCGGGTGCTATTGCATCGCTCTAATTTTGCACCTCTAATTTCATCCTTAATGACGTGGCTTACTTCCATATGAAGCGGTCTCACACTGTAAAGAGAGTTGATTGGTTGTTATTATTTGTCACCTTATTAGAGGTGCAATTGGGGTAATGAAATCGGGAAGATGAGACATTTCTCTTTTTTTTTTTTTTTTTTTATTTACTTGAATTGTACATGGATTGCATGTGTCTACTCACCTAATAGAGGAAATATCATTTTGCCCCCTAAATTTTTATGCATTTTTCAATTTGATCTCCAGATTTCGATTAATGTCAATTTTTCATCCAAACTTTCAAAATTTTGATCAATTTGGCCCCTGCCGTCGCATTCTATCTACAATTGGATGGAATGTGCTGACGTGGCACTAAAATTCACTTAAAATTTCATTTTACCCTCCAAATTATACTTTAAAAATCAATTTGCCCCCAAATATTTAAAAAAAATTAATTTAAATAATATGTACTTTGCAAAAAATAATAAAAAATATAAAAATCCTCATTTAGAATTATCTTGAGACTATGAAGTATGGATAATTCGACATACTTGTCATACCCGTACCAAGTACTTATCGACATATGGTATTTCTGTATACGTACCAAGTACACAAAACACATACTAAAAATTTTCGTCTTAATTTTTGGTGCACCTAAACATATCTAGTATATACCCAAGCCGTGCCGTACCTCAGTCGAAATAATATTTTCTTCTACTACAAAGATAAAATTCTTTTTACTAGGCTTCTTTTTGATTTTTAGTTTTGTGCTTAACACGGTTTTAAAATTAGGTTATGGTTTGTAAGTTATTTGATATAATGATATTTAATTTTGGTTTTATCTTATACATGTACTTTTGACATTAAATGTCAATTGTATGTTGCCTTTAACAAATTAAATTATTTAATCAATTTTTGTATTATTCCAAATTAAAAACAAATATTTTTTTACAAACTTATTAAGCCGTACTTGTACTCTACTTTGTTTTTTTTGGATTTTACCATATTGACTTACTCGTATTGTACCAATATCAGTACTCATATCCGTACTTGTGTTTCATAGGTCTCAAATTATTTCAAGTCGATCTTGAAGAAACTTATTGAGCCGAAAATGTTATGGCTACTCTATGTGTGTATGCGCGTGCAATTGTAACTAGTGCATTATCCAAATTAATTTCAATAGAATTAATCGAGTAATAGTAATTTCAAAATTGGGTGGGGAAAAATTTCAAAATTCGGTAATTTCCCAGTACGGATACGACATGTTTTTCGAAATACCCATACTTCATAGTCTCAAGATAATTTTAAATGAAGATTTTTATATTTTTTATTATTTTTTTGAAAAGTATATATTATTTAAAATTAATTTTTCTCATTATTGAGATAAAAAATTATTTATTAAATTTTTAAATTTAATGTTTTTATATTTTGGGGGTAAATTGATTTTTAAGATATAATTTGGGGGATAAAATGAAATTCCAAATGAATTTTGGTGCCACATCAGCTCATTCCGTCTAATTGTAGACAGAATGTGACGGCATGGGCTAAATTGATCAAAATTTTGAAAGTTTGGATGTAAAATTGATATTAATTGAAGTTTGAGGGTCAAATTGAAAAATGAGTGGAAGTTTAGGGGGCAAAATGATATTTCCTCCACCTAATATTTCAATTGATTTTCGTGCATAGAATGGATAAAAAAATTGTGATTTTCTTGTTTATGCATGCAACTATATTATGCATAGGTACAAGCAACCGAAAATTAAAGATAGTTAGGCTTCGTTTGGGAAGTGGGTTGGTTTTTTGAATTTTTAGCATTTTTTACTATTTTAGCCTGGGCTAAAGAGCTTGGTTTGGGAATGATTTTTTTTGCTTTTTTTACTTTTTTTGTGAGAGAAGAGTATAATGATTATGGGTTGGATGTGATATTTTATTTTTTGTAGCTAAAATAACATATTTTGTCTTTTGTGACTAAAATAGCAAAAAAAGCCTGGAAACCAACTTGCCAAACAGAGCTTAGTATTATTTTACATATATATATATATATAGATTCGTTTGGAAAGTAGATTAATTTTTTAATTTTTTGGTTTTTTTTTTTTTTTTTGGCTATTTTAGCCTTAGACTAGCCTCATTTGGGAAGGACTTTTAATTTTTTTGACTTTTTTTGTGAGAGAAAAAATGTAATGATTATGGGTTGAATGTGATGTTTTGTTTTATTAGACTAAAAAATCTATTTTGTTTTTTGTGACTATTTTAACCAAAAAAACCCAAAACCCTTTTCCCAAAGGAGCTCCATATATGAAGGCCCTCTTTTTTGAGTTGATTCTACTTGTATTTGCGTGCAGTTATACGAAAATCCAATAAAAAATTTCATACAATAAATAATAAGCACATGATAGAAAAGAAAGGAAAGAAACATTTTCGGTTGGCTATAATCCAAAACATGTGGTTGAGATTTTACTTAATCAAACTTTGAATCCTTGGATGAAGAAATTCTTCGAAAGCTTTAAGAACCTTTTCACTCTTTTCATCGAACCTTCACAAAAGCAAAAACAGTTTGTTGGAGATGATGATGTGATAACCTTCCTTGCTTTGCACATTCTGTTTTTTTCAACTAGAATTTTTCAACCCATTTTTGTTTTTGCAAGTTGCTTTGAATAGAGACGCTACACATCAAATTATTTTTTTTGTGTTTTTTTGCTTTTGGATCATATGGAGAAGCAACAACTACTATTTGTTTTCTGTTAGCCTTGATTTGACCATAAACTATTGTTATACTCTATTGATTAATAATTGTTTTGTGCTTTCATCTTTTATAATTTTTCTACTAAATGTTAAAAGCCAATCTTAACTACCCCTCTGTTTGTTAGCCAATTGCTTGTAGATGAAAATAAGAGAGTCCACGTTAGAGACCAGTGATAAATTTTCTCTATTTTTTAAGGAAAATGATATGCAAGCCTATTTTCTAAATTCACTTTTTAAATCTTATGTAAACAAGATGATTAGTGGATAATTAGAAAATAAATTAGAGAGATAATTAACTTAGATATTTAATAGAGTGTCACATTATTGAATCTAAAAAGTAGGTCTAATTTTTTTGCCTAAATAGCAATACTCATTTTTTAATGCCAAAATTTGTGCATTGAGAGAGAGAGAGAGAGAGAGAAATAATTACATTTTAAATTCAATTTCACTTTACTCTTGACTTGTTTGTTAATTGTCTCAGTCAACTCCCTAATTTTCAAGTAAAATTACATTTAGGCTCAATTATATAACATTATTTTAAAAATTAACGAAGACACTAAAATGCTGGCACTAAAGTGAGATTTTGATAAAAATATAAAGATGTTAAAGACTAAAGTGACAATTTGATAAAAATGCAAGGGGGGAAATTTTAATTAATACTACTACATGATTGTTGTTTGTTAGTTTTCAAGTTATCTAAAAGGGCCCAAACACAATTTGAGTGAAAGTTTGGAGGTTGATTGAGATAATTATAAAGTCAAGGGACAAAATAAAATTGGGTATAAAAGGAGGGGTATAAAGTGTAATTTACCCATATATATATACATATCTCTGATTATAAATAAAAGAAAATGGAAATGGTAAGTGTAGGGAAATGATGTATGGACCCAAATAAAGCGCCAATGATGTGTCAACATAACATTGCCTAAGGTGTAATTTGGACTAATTCAACCCAAGCAATTCGTTCTCAATTTGAAATTTGTAGGATTGAACAACATATTACAAACTAGGTCAACCCAAACCAAAATTGTTTATATAATTTTCACCGTTCAATGATGTTAAAATAATTTGAAATTTTAGATCATATCATATTCATTATTATATATTATTTACACAAATAATACAACACAAATACCTTTTCCCTTTCTTACTCAAAAATGATAAATAATACTATAGAAGAACAACAATTTTTCAATTCTCTAATTTCTCTTCTCCATCTTTCTCTTATGATATAAGTTAGTTGTTTTGATTTATGAATAATTTTTAATCCCAAAAAAAATAATAAGGTCAAACTTTAATAAATTAATTTTAAACAAAAAAAAAAAAACTTAAATTTGTGAGTATTTCGGGCAATTTGGACCTAGCCCAAGTTCAATTTATTATGGTCAAGTCAGACTTAAATAAACAAGTTCGAGTTAAAAGTCGAGCCTAAATGGACTTAACAACACTTAACACAAACTCAAATTAGGCTTGAATAACTTTTCAACTCAATCGGACCATCCAAAATACACCTTAAATTACTGTTGTTTTAATAACAAGGACTCCTTAATATTTTTTTAAGCCACGTCTCTCGGATTAATGTCAGCTTAATTTTTGATCTTGTATATATAGCACACTGCTCTTACACACCTAATTATTAACATTTCAAAAATTATACTGAGTTTCTGAACATCTCTTGTTCAATTGTTTAGGAGACATTTCTTGTTCAGCTGTTCCCATTAAACAATTTTTAGCTTAGACACAAAACTCTTTTCAAACAAGAAAGAACATGAACAAGAGAGTAAAGTAAACAAACCCGTTCTAAAATGTAAAATCATTTCTCAACATGTGTAATTATTGTCTTTTCATAGAAACAATAGATTTATGTAGAAAAATAAAAATAACAACTATAAAAGAAGATGTGTTTTTTTGAGGTTGTTACTGCTAACAATGTTGTTGCTGTTGTAAGCTGATCAACTTGAAGTATGCCCCATCCTTGTTCTCCACAAGACTAGAATGAGTCCCTTGCTCTATTATCTTCCCGTCTTGTAAAACCGATATTTGGTCTGCATTTTTAATAGTCGACAACCTATGGGCCACCATGACCGTGGTTCGGTTCTTCATCAGCCTATCCAAAGCTTGTTGCACAACTCGCTCTGACTCCACATCTAGAGCGCTCGTGGCTTCATCTAGTAGCAAGATAGCCGGGTTTTTTAGAACAGCCCGGGCAATGGCTACCCTTTGCTTCTGGCCACCGGAGAGTTGAACTCCTCGCTCTCCAACTTTGGTTGAGTAGCCCTCTGGAAGGGCACTAATAAAACTATGTGCATTAGCTAATTTTGCTGCTTCGATTACTTCTGCTTCTGAGGCTCCTTCTCTCCCGTAAAGTATGTTTTCGTAGATTGATGTGGCGAAGAGAGCCGGTTCTTGTTGGACTAGGCCAATGTGCTTCCGGAGAGATTTGAGTTTGAGTTTCTTGATATCTTTTCCTGTGAGTGTCAACAACACCACTTTTAAGACGCGATAAAAATGACTAACAACTAAGAAGTACGGATCTTTTTAAGAAGGTAACGTGTCATGTCCAACATAGACACTCGTTGGACATATCCCAACACTAAAGGACACACAAGAAACACATTACAAGTTTAAATAAAATTACTTGGAATCCAATGACAAAACAAAAAAACGTAAAATTATACTTATTCTCCTTTAGACTTCAAAAATTATTGTCTTGAGTTGAATATTCATATACATTTTTTTTTTATCGGTAAATATTCATATACATGACATATAATAATTCTATTCTTATACAAGATATATAATAAATATATAAAATTATATATTTTGTATGTGATCCCTATGTGTCGTGTCCTATATTATTAAAAAATTTATGTGTTAGCATCATGTCCGTATCCGTGTCCGTGTTTCTTAGACTAATAGAGTTGAGCACAGATTTATCAGAAAATAACTCACTGTCAATCATCACTTTGCCGGCTGTTGGATCATAGAACCGTAGGACAAGAGCGAGCACTGAGCTTTTACCGGAACCACTCTGCCCGACTAATGCCATGCTCTGGCCTGCATGCACGGTTAGATCGAAGCCCTTGAAAATGTGTACATCGGGCCTTGAAGGGTAGTGAAATTGGACACCCCTCAGCTCTATCACGCCATCCACCTTCGTCAGCTCGTCTCCAATATCGCCTTTGACCTCTGTTTTTCGGTCGAGAACCTCAAAGACCGACGCCACCATTTGGTTCCCTTTTAGAAGATCCGGTGCCATTGCCAAAGTCTCCCCCATGGCTAGTGCCGTCACTATCAAAACCATAAATGATTTCATGACGGATTTAAAGCTAGAAATCTCCTTCCCCATCAAAACAGAACCATACCTGCACAAAGTTTAAACAAGACTAAGCATATGATAGATTTAACCTACAAGCCTATAATACAAGATTAACCATTGTGATGGTGTTGGTCCCTACTGTTTCAGAAACCATCATTCTGTCTCACAATTCATTTGCTGCGAGGGCACAATGAAAGGCTCCAAATACCCATGTCCAAAAAATTGCATCTAGTACAAAGAACAAAATTTCATTTCCTTTCCATCGAAATGGCCGAAACGTTTCCGTTTGTTAGGAAACCGAAACTAAACATTAGTAGAATAACAAAATTCCAACATTTCCATAAAAGCGTAACAAAACGTTGTCAAACATATCGAAACAATGAATAGTTTCAACACACATTAAGAATACTTAGCAATGCCCATTTATATTTGCCGCTTTTTTGTCAAAAAATAGGAAGATAAACAACCATAATAAGTCACTTATTCTCTCTCTTCTTCTTTTTTCTTTTTTTGTTTATGCAAAGTTTATTTTTTTCCCAAAAAAATCCCTACTGCTACAATTTTGCTTTTAAATTTTTATTTTTTTTCTTATAGCGGTGAACTTGTTCCCCATCTAAACCTTTAAATCTTTTGTTTATAAATTTCCAATATTCACAGACCTCAATATGTTTAATTATTTAATTATTGAGAATGTATTAACATTTATATTGATTTTAGTTTTTTTTTCTAAACATTTTTCAAATGTATTCAATTTTTTCTCTCAATTTCCCTTATGTTTCAAAAACATTTCTGTTTCCAAGCTCACTGAAACGAATTTCGTTCCTTGATCTAGCATCAATGCTACATCTTTTTATCTATGTTATCCAACCATGTTTTCCATGGCAAAGGTAAAACAGATGAAGCTAAAACCACATACCACAAAGCAAGGCCATAGGATGAGAAGATGAAGAATTGAGAGACTCCATAGAAAATGCCAGCAATCTGACCACGAGTAAACGAACGCCTTGAAGGCTCAACAAGCTCTTGAGCATAAAGGTCAAGGACCTTCCCTTCCGAGCAGAATGCAGCAACAGTACGGATGTTACTCACAGCCTCACCAGCAAGCATGTTCGCTTTCAGATAGGCTTTGCTCAAGTTTCCACCATAGCCTTTCATGAACATTTTCTGAGAGAGGGGGGGTGGAATCACCAAACAAACAAATTAGTGATAGAGCTTTCAAATATCAATGATCATTTTAATCTGCAAGCTAAAATTGGAGGGAGGAGGAAACCTCGCTTATGTGACCACTAATGATCAGTGGATATGTGGCCATGACAACAAGCGTGAGCCTCCAGTTCAAAATGAAGGCAATGATGAATGAGGTAACGACCAAACCAACATTCTGTATGAGAATAGTAGAGCGATCAACAACTACAGTACGCAACAAAGTTGCATCACTCTCTAAACGAGATGCGAGCATGGAACTTGTGTTGTTTGTGTCATCAAACCATCCAATCTCATTTCTCAAAATGGCTGCAACCAAATACAGAAGAAAATCAAGAAAAATAAAATAAATTCTTCAAGACATAAACAAAGGACTATTTTAACTTCATAAATGTAAGGGTAGTATTTTTGGTTTCCATCACCATATCAAGGCACCAATTCATCATCTAGGCAATAAGGGAAGATGAATTCAATGTGAAAAATAATTTTCCATGTTTGAAAACATTGGTACTTCAATTTTTAAAACAATATTGTGTTCATCCAAATACCTCTTCATACATAAAAAAATCTTTTTATAAAAGGAACAATAGGGATACAAGGAGCAAATATGGCTATTGTCAAATTTACCAGAAAACATCATTTCTCGCACGCGAAGAGTAAGCCGCTCTCCCATGATTCCAAAAGAGAGATGTGCGATCGCATGAACAATGACAGTTATGAAAGCACCTCCACAGAAGAGGAGTGCGATCTTCTTGACTTCACGGCATGTTATGTCCCAGTCCATGTAGTATGATACAAGAGCCTGAGTGACACCAAGGGCGAAAAGAGGCATCTGTGCTCCAGCAATGAGTGCACAAATTGTGCCAGAAACCCCATACATCCAGTCAGGACCCACCATCAAATACAATCTTCCATTCGACACACGTGGTGGATTAACAATCTCCAAACCATCAACTCCAATTCGACCAACCGACACCTTATCAGAGTGAAAGCTTGTGTCGCGGCTTGTTGTGCGCGACAATTCACGAGAATATTTAATGCTATAAAAATAAAACAAGTAAACAAGATTTTGATACTTAGTCAGATTTCTCAGGAAATTAGTTTTATGTATGTTAAAGTTGCTATATTTGAAAAGCAACAGTATTCTTTTGTTTCACTAGAAAATGGAATCTTTGGGAGAAACATCATAACAATTTGCATTGGACATGTACAATTTTGAGTATTGATGTCGGTATTTTTGATAAAGTAGTACATCTGACAATCCCCAGACCCCGCAGTATTGGGAACCTCGTGCATTAAGACTGCCATTGTATGTAACGGCAGCAAACAGCATATTTTGGAAAATTTAGCTGACTCTAAAAGTAAATATGAAATGAAGAAAGATAGACAAATTTCTCCATTTTTAAGAATGTAACATAATGAGTGAGTATGCGGTCAACATAGCTTGGTCTTCCTCGCACCACTAACGTAATTTCTGTGCAACATTTTAAAAATAATTTTGAAGATTTAGCCACTAATACCAAATGGAGAATAAATGCCCTCCATTTTCTGTTTAATGCAAATGTAACATCTAAAGAATTGATATTATTTCAGAAATTTAATGTATATACCTGAGTGGCTGTCCCAAAGCAGGTCCACGGGAAGGGAGGCGATGCAAGGAAGCTGCCCCTTGGAGTTGAATAAGTGATGCATAAGCACTATTTGGTTTCAAAATGAGCTGATCATGACTCCCAGTCTCCACTATCTTTCCACCTTGAACAACAGCTATTACATCTGCATTTCTAACAGTAGAAAGCCGATGGGCCACAACAATAGTTGTCCGTCCTACCATCACACGATCAAGTGCCTCCTGTACACTCTTCTCAGACTCCGCATCAAGAGCGCTTGTAGCTTCATCCAGCAGAAGTATTGAAGGATTCTTTACTATTGCTCGTGATATTGCAATTCTCTGCTTCTGTCCACCCGATAATTGTATTCCCCTTTCACCCACCTGCAAATGAACTTCAATTGTTACTCCTTTCACCCAGAATATAAAAATCCTCCCATCCTAATGTTCTCTTAGGCAATGTTTGGATCAAGGACTTGAGAAAGGATTTGCAGAGGGAAAGGAATTAAGAAAATAAAAGTGAATGAAATAGAAGATAAACTTTTGTCACATTTCCCTTGACTTTTCCTTTTCCTTTTCCTTTTCCTTTTCCTTTCCCTCTCCAAATTCTAATCCAAACACAGCTTTAAAGATTAAGATCACAACTTGCTAACTTTACGGTGTCAATTTTCAAATTTCATGCATATATATATCAACAGTTCCATATACCTGGGTTTCCAATCTATCAGGAAGGTTGTTGATGAAAGTGATTGCCTCTGAAAGTTTCGCAGCACGTGTAATCTCTTCGAGGGTGGCATCGTCTTTCCCATAGAGAATGTTCTCCCTAATGGTTGTAGCAAAAAGTGCAGGCTCTTGATTAACCAACCCAATCTGTTGCCTGAGCCACTGGAGGTCAAGCTCTCTGATATCGGTTCCATCTAATAGTATCTGTCCAGAGAGAGGCTCGTAGAAGCGCTCAATCAAGGATATAACCGTGCTCTTTCCCGACCCACTTCCTCCCACAAGGGCTACAATCTTCCCAGTAGGTATGTCAAGACACAGCTTGTTGAATATCATCACATCAGGACGAGATGGGTAGCTAAAGCATACGTCCTTGAATTGGATATGGCCTTCATGATTGACTAGTTTCCTGCCGGTTTTCAAGCTCATTTTGCTTATTGTGTTTCGCTCTATCATCTCAAATATGGGATAAGCAGCTGTCTTTGCTCGGATGAATGCAGAGATGTCGGGCGCTGCCTGTCCAAGTGCCCTGTAAAGCCATAGGACCTTATAATATAATATGCTTATTCCGATGCAATTATCTTATCATGAAGCTTCAACATGCCATTTGGTACACCAAATATATGCATTTATTGTAACCTATCATGACTCCTTGCAATTTGATTCATATTACACTAAGCAAACAGTTGGTTAACGCAGGGTACATATGAATGTTATAAATAAAATAAAAAAACAAAATCACACCATTCTGTTTTATAGTGTTTAAATGCACAAGCCTGCGCTCTAGAAAGTGTCACTGCCAAAGTTGCAGACCAATGTCATTTCACATGATTAATTATTATCACTTTATAATCAAATAGGCCCAAATTTTAATTGGTATGGGAAAAGCATAATAAACTTGCTTCCAATTTTATGTTAAATCTAACATACTGAAGAAACATCTAAACAGGCCCAAGATGTACAAGAAATCATGTTTACTGAAAATGCAAAATGGAGGCACCAGAAGTAACGAAGGACTTGTTCATATGCTACCTTCCAATTTCAATGGACCAACTCATAGATTCATCGAAATACAATAAGAAGCACAACGGACTAATTCAAAAAATTGCTTGAATAAAGAGAAAGGGGCAAAGACTTACAGTCCGGCAATGACAACATTGAGCATAGTAGTGAAAGAATCTCCTCCATTGGCAATGTTCTTATGAACAACAATGCTCGTATACCAAACAAGCAATGACCATGAAAGAAAAAGGACACAGTGCAAGGTGCCAAGCCCCAGGCCCTTGGCTAGTCCTGCTTTCCTCCCATACTTGTAGGTGTCCAAGAGTGCTGCTCTATACGATCTCACTGCCTTTTCTTCTCCTGCAAATGCTTGAACTGTTCTCACATTTCCTATCACCTGAGAATTGCATAAAATGAGGAGAGAGAGAGAGAGAGATCTGTTCTACAGTGAATGCTCTCCGAATTACCAAATTAACCAATTAATTCTGACCACATCAACATAACAAAAATGCCCATGTCTTCTTTTTTTTCTTTTTTTTAAATCAAGTAACAGGATTAAGAAAAATCAGCTGAACCGTCACCTAATTTACAGAAGTGTTCTGCCAAAAATGTACATTCTATGAAAAGTTTGTTTTACAGAAAATTATGTTAGAATTAGATCACTTAAATCAAAAAATCAAGTCCATTTTAGTAAAGAAAGTTGTACACATACAGAATTCGTATATAAAATTTCCATATAGAACAATTTGAGATGACACTTTTTACTTCAAAATAATAAATCGATCAAATGTCATACAAGCTAAATTTGGTGTTTAAAATAAGGTAATGCCAACAACGGCTCAAAGAGCTGTCATTAAGGTGAGGAAAATATCAAAAATAATTGTGAATTACAAGGTATGTCCTTAAAAACTTTTATATAGTTTTTTAATATTTTTCACACATTGTTGTACAATTTTCTCACTAAGTTTCTCTATTTTGAATGCTTTGCACGCTTTTGCATATAATTTTCTTACCTCTATCCAGGCTAATGACGAATTGACAACCTTTGCCATGTCATTAGCTTTTTCTTATAAAGTTTTAAAAATGTTGTCGTTACATCATTCTATATCAAACTTTGCATAAATAATCTAGAGACAATCACAAAATAAAAAATAAAAACTCCAAGGTTTTAGCTTTATAACAAAATAAAGCTTGAGTTTTTAATTTTGTTAATTTAAACCCTGATCTTTTAATTTGTTTTCAATCTAAATAATTCGCCTATTTTCATTAAGTAAAACCAACGAAAAAAGAGTATTTTAGTCATTAAAGTCAATGTGCCTGTTTGGCAGAAATTATAATCAGCTTATTTCAGCTTTCAACTTAATTTAAACTATTTTGATGTGTTTGGTTTAGCTTATAGCTTATAGCTTATAACTTTTTGGAAGTCAGAAATCAACTTATTCTTTGAGTGGGGCAGGAGATGCTTTAAGAATAAGCTGGAAATCAGCTTATGTTCATAGTTATAAGCTATAAGCTGTTTAGGCATAAGCTATAAACACTTTCTCATAGCTCTACCAAACAGGGCCAATGTAGGCATAGATAAAATGTCAACAATACCCTTTTTATTGAGTTTAATGACGCATTTTTCTATCAATTTTACTTAACAAAAATACACAAATGGTTTAAATTAAAAATAATTCAAAAAATTTAGAATTTAAATTGATAAAATTGAAAACTCATGGTCTATTTTGTTGTAAGGCTTAAACTTGGTTTTTTTTTTTTTTTTTTTTGTAAATTCCCCAATAATCTATATTAAACTTTGCATAAATTAAAACTCATCATTTGGCATGAGAATTTTATATAATGTAATTGATAATTGTATTAATCTCTAAAATTTAACATTCAATATGAATCTCTATTGACAATGTAGTTTGATGAAGTGTGAGTTTCAAGAGAGAGTTTGGAGAGGACCTCTTGGGCGATTTCGCCAGCGTAGACGTAAGATTTGCGAACACGGGCAATGAGACCAGTGGCGACAAAGGCGTAAACACCACCAGCAATGGCGATCAAGGGAACAATAGAGAGAGTGACGAGACTGATCTGCCAAACCCTAATGAATCCGATTGTGAATCCTGCTATGAATCTGCTTATGTAATGAATGAAGTTCCCCACCTGCTTCAAATTCAATTCCCAATTTTTAGAGAGAGAAAGAGAGAGAGTAGAGTGCCCAGTGCTAGAGCAGGGTTGTGAGATAATATGACTTTGATGCGGTTTCGGGGATGACATCATTTCCCGGTCGGTGACGCTAAAATTACGACAATAATCACATTTCTTGTTTTTGTTTTTTTTTTTTTACTTTGTTTGTTTTTTTAAATTGAATAGAATAGAATAGGGGGATAGTGAACACTAAAAGCATCGCAGCAGCTTACTTATAAATTAGGGCCATGCTATAGACCCCCAGTGGGGTGACCCCCACTGACAACCCCCAGTGAGGTGTCACCCCCTCATTCGCTGGAAAATAAAAAATAAAAAAAAAAAAATAGAAAACAGTTTTTCACCAATGGAAGACCACCCCCAGTGACCCCCACTAGGGGTGTTAGGCATTTTTCTATAAATTATTCTAAAATATTATTAAAAAATTTATTTTTTATTTTAGGAATTATTTTTTCATTTACTTCTCTCAACAAACTCCTTATTCTTTTTCTATTTTATTAAAATAATCTTTTACTTTCCCCAACAAACAGGCCTAAGACAGAGTGCAAAACACGCCCGCCCAAAATAAAGTGTAAAACAAACCGACAAAACAGCAAATCGAAGCAGCTGAAAACAAAGAAAGGCGGTCAACTGGTCAGGTCAATTTTAGACATTTTCCTTCTCTAGCTACAGGCAATCACAAGACATGTAGTAGGACATCTGGGGGTTCCCTTCGCACTTCAATGAAATAAAATAAGAATTTATCAACTATGAGGGAGTTACAATGACTCCATACAAATAAAATAAAAATTTATCAAATATGAGAGAATAGGGAATCACTGTAGCAACATTTATATTTGGGGGGTTGGATAAAAGATCTAGTAAGGAAGGATTTTTGAAAGATTAAACCTTTATATAAGGAAGCTGTTGTTGATACTCTAAGTAGCTGTTTTAAACCAACAAAACGATTTAGTTTCATTCGTGATTGACTTGTTAAACTCAATTTATTAAATAAATAAATTAAATTTAAATATATTGTAGAACTCGTTAAAGTTTTTAAAATAAATTTAAATAGTTAATTGCTTATTAATCTCGGTTTAATAAGCATAAGATTACATAAAATATCAAATTTCTCGAGCCGACTCAATAAAAATTCATTTGAGATCAATTTAAAAATTTAATGAGCCAAACTTAAACAAATTTTAAAAGTCATTAAAATTATCAAACCAAACGTAAACATTTAACCATTTGACTCACGCCTAACCTTAAGGAGTGTTAATAAAAAATATAAAATATCAAAATACTTGTAATTTTAACATATTGTTTTACGTGTTTCAAAATATTTTGGCTTGTTTTTTAAAAGAATTAAAAAGGCAAAAATTTACTAAAAAAGTTTTTAATACACTTTTTATATTATTCCAAACTAAAGTAAATAAGTTAAAATTTTTACATATTTTAATACACTTTTTATACGTTTATTACAAAAAAAAAAAGTTAAAATTTTCAATTTTTTTTCCATTTTTTACACGTTTTTTCATAAAAAAAACTAAGGGGTTGTTTGGGATGACCTAAATAAGTGTACTTTTTGTCTTTTATGAAAAGATGTGCAGAAAAGTAGAGAGGTGATGTGATGGAAAAAAGATAAAAAGATAAATTATTTGAAGTATGCAAAACTTGGCCTAAAAAATATTCCAAACAAACTAATTTTTGTTATCTATATTTTAATCAAAGAAATAAAAAATTATTAAAATAACCTATTGCTAAACCAAATCTTTCACATATTTTAATACACTTTTTATATTATTTTTTAACACTAACAATAGCCCTAACCTCCCTAAATATTTGAGAACAATATAATAGCACTACAAATTTAGCATAATTTCACATATCTTCCTTTTAGTAAAGTTCAAGTGATCAAAACTAAAGTAAATAATAAATAGCCACTGAAATAAATAAAAACAAACATATATTTTAATAAAAAAGGGATAATAACTTCATCTTTTTATACATATAACTCAAAATTATTGTTAAAATGTATTATGTGAAATAAAATTTGGAGAGAGACCCATTTAATTGTTTAAAAAATGTAATGCTAACTTCTAGAGATGAATTTTTTTTGGCGAGGTTCTAAAATTTTGACTTTTTAAGAAAGGATTATAAGTTATAATTTTCTCCAATGCTATGATGCTAGGCATCAACAAATAGTTAGGAGTGATTTGGGATGATCTAAATAAGTGTATTTTTTTACTTTTTATGAAATATGAATTGGATATGGGTTGAGTTTGAAGTGATGTGATAGAGAGGTGATGTGAGTTAAATAGGATAGTGACTTTTTGATTTTTTTAAGTTATGACAAAGAAGGCCTTAAGTTCCTTTAATTCAGACAACATATATGTAGGGTAAAGTTACACTTACACCTCTGAGATTTGGCTTTAATATATATCATTCTTGATGTTTAGAAAATTACACTGACCTTTCTATCATTGTAATTATTTAGACGGAATACATATTTGTATCAAAAAAATATTGCATTCATACACTCTCTTTTTTCTTGCTTTATTTTACTTTTCCTTTTTTTTTCTTTTTTCTTTTTTCCTTTGCTTTATTTTTTTTTTTTCCCAATATAATTTTCACTATTTTTCTACCATGAGTTGTAGGGTTTATGAAATGAGACTATTAGCCACATGGATAGGAGTATAATTTTTCAAACATTAAGGGGATGACATGTATTAAATCTAAACCTCAGTGAGTGTGAGGGCAATTTACCCACATATATAAATGTTAGAATGTTTTTAGTCTTTTTTAAAATTTTCTCATTTTGTTTTGTATTTATTCTTGTTTTTCATATTTTTAAAACAAAATAATGAACAATTCAAAAGTATCTTTGTTTTTTGGTATTTATTTTAGCTTCTCAAATTTCTATATTAACCTATTTAATAAATAAGGTCCCTTATGATATACCATGAGTGTAATATAAATATATTTTTTCACGAGTGCTAAGAAAATCATGCCAAATACCAATGAAAATAAATATAAAAAAATTCTGAAATTTCTCTTTTTCGAGGCATTAAAAGTATAATTTTGATGTAAATAGAGTGATCACCATTTCATTAAACGATTGGTTAATAAAAAATTCTTGTCAATGAGAGAGGCTTCATATGATTTTTAGCTCAAAAAAATATAATATATTGAATATGTTATTATGCAATCTTGTTCAAAATCTTTTATTTTTTATTTTTGCAATTACTACGAAAGATATTTAAAAAAATAAAATTACACTCACAATAAAAATACACGAATTCAAGCAATCATGCATGCCGAATAATAAATTATTACTTTTTCAAATAACTAAAATAATAATCTAAAATATACCAACACTAAATGATCACATGTATTCATTATTGCAGCAAAGCTACTCCCCCAAATATATACAGCACCCAACTACGCATTCCAAAAAAAATTAATTTGATGATCCTGAAAATCATGCATGTAAATAGTACATGTGGAACAATCTTTTTTCTAGCCCAACATGTCTTGGTGCAAAAAAAAATTAAACAAAAATGTTATAATTTCAGAAAAAATACATCAAAAAAATATTTAAAATTTAATATTAATGCTCAATATTCACTTTCAGTGTAGCTCCAAAATAGAAACTTTAAATCTCCTCCATATATTTAAATTTCTAATAATTTTTCTGACACCACAAAATTTTCCTAAATTGATTCCCATCCCTAGGCTCATTTTATTGGGTAACTGTAGACACCCCATTGTTGACCACCTTTAAGACTTGGACGCGACTGATGGTTTCGGAAAGTGTGCAGGGAAAAAGTTCAGTTTCTTCGGCAATGAGAGAGTCAAAGCTCAACTCCATACCCCTTTTTTGGACCAAAACGATCTTAATCAAAAGATTTTAGTCTTAAAACCCTCTCTTTCAAAATGTTTTTGAAATAAAGTTTTTACGATGTTCCGAGGCTCGCATTTTGTCAAATGTTGCGCTTTTCGGTAAACCGAGCAAGGACAAAGTGGAAATGAATGAAAGAGAGATGAAATTTTTGAAATATCTTTCAAAACACCTTACTTAGGGGTTTGGAGTTGGAGAAAAGAGGAGAAGAGGGAAGAAATCCAGTTGGGGGAGAAAATGGGCATGAACTGTTAAGAAAGGGTCGAGCAGCCCTCGCCGAATTGGGCCTATTCATTTGCATACTTGGAATCAAGCTATGAGGCCACCACCGTTGGAAATAAGACTTCCGGGGCTTTATTTTGCACTCAAGAATCTCCTAAATCCGATTCCGGACGGGGGAGATATGCTTGATTGAAGCAGGGCATCACTCCGTTTGAACCGAATCTGCGCGGTTTCACGGAAACAGGCATAACTTTTTCCACAGGAGGAATTTTGATACAAGGTTTGCACCATTGGAAAGCTAACTTCCGGGGCTTCAATTTGGATACTTGAATGGCCACCATTCGACTTCCCAATCACTGGCCAACCACCTTTCTTTCCGGCAGAACCTTTTTTTTGTTCTGAAAAGTAACAGGCCGGCCACCTATTTGGTGAATGGTTTTTTTTGCCCTTTTGAGCTGGCTGGCCATGATCCTTATCCCAAGTGTGTTCCAGCCATGTATTTTGTTTTGCACTTCACCCATGTCCGAGGGTTTGGCACTTTTGGGGGGAAACTTGAATTGGTTTTCCCCCCCATTTTTCCCCTTCTTTTCCACCCCTTTGCCTATATAACCAGGCCCTCCAGCTCCCTTTCAAAGGGTTAGAAATTTTGGTTTATGCCTCTTGCATCAAATCTCTCTCCCTCTCTATTCCAAGCACCAAAACCCTTTAAATCCTACACCATTTTACACTACACCTCATAGCACAAGGCCTCCATACTCCATACCAGCAACTTGAGGCTATTTTTCAGAGTTTAGGAGCACCCAAACTTGGTCCAAAGGCTGTCAAAGATTGGTTCTTCAAGGGTAAGTCTCATTCTCCTCTTTTTGGCCCTATTTTTGCATGCAATCTAAACTATACTTGCTTGCATATTTGGACTCCAACCCAAACTGTAAATAGTCTTGTTTTGAGGTCTTTTTCATGTTTGATTAAGGGTTCTCCCCTGTTTGAGGTTTCATACTACCACTTGCCTCTTTAGTTCTCATTTATGTCTCTTTCTTGCATAGTATTTTAGGCCTATTTTTAAACTGTTTTGAGCTTGGTCATAAACTGAAAAAGTGTTTTTTTTTTAGCCTTTCTTCAACATTGTTGAAGGGCTCTTCACTGGTTGAGGCTTCCTTTTGTCACTTGCCTCTTTATCCCTCTTTTGGCCTTATTTTTGCATGTTTTGTTAGCCCCTTGTTCTTGTATTGTTGGGCTCTGGTCTGAACTGTAAATAACCTTATTTAGACCCCCTCTTCATGTTTGATCAAGGGTCTTTTGTTGTTTGAGGCTTCCTTTTTGCTCTTTGTGTTTAAACCTCTTTTTAGGCCTTATTTTGCATAGTATTTTAAGCTTGCTTGTGCACTTTTTTGGGCTTGGTCATAAACTGTAAAATGTCATGTTTTGGGCCCCTCTTCAACATTGTTGAAGGGCCCTCCCCTGTTAGAGGCCAGCATCCATCACTTGCTTCTTTGTCCCTCTTTTGGCCTTTTTCTTGCATAATGTTTTAGGCCTGCTTGTGTTTATTTTCGTGGCTTGATATAAACTGTAAAGTGCTTCATTTTGAGCCCCTCTTCAACTTTGTTGAAGGGCTCTTTGCCATTTAGGGCCAGAAGCTGTTACTTGCTTCATTATCTCTCTTTCGGGGCCATTTTTGCATGCTAGCTTAGTCCTATTTGTGCTCACTGTTTGGCCTTACTTAAAACTGTAAATATGCTTGTTTCGAGACTGTCTTGATTCTGTCTTCACACTTCATGTTCAAATAATGCATGCTTTGCATAGCCATAGGCCATTCCATGTGCCTAGTTTCGAATTTCGGGTCTCATTTCATGCATCGGGTGCCATGATTCCATGTTTCGGGGCTGTTTTGCATAATATTTTGGTACTGAAATTTGCATGCTTGTATGCCACATTCCATGCCTTGCCATGCTTTGTTAGAGTGGCATTCGTGCCTTAGGTTCGGTCCTCGGTTCGCGTGCACGCATCTCGAGTGTCTCATTTCCATCTATTGGCCTCCTATGTGAGTGTAGCTGAGGCCCACTTGTGTTGGTGTAAACCCATTATGTATTGTGTATGCCATTCCATTTCATAGCATTGTGTATGCTAGGGTGTATGTTAGCGCATTGCGTATGCCATGTTACCTCGTGCATCGTGCATGCCATTTCATAGCATTGTGCATGTTAGGTTGTATCTTAGTTGCATGTCATGCACGTCATGCATATTGCATTGTGTTTGGGATAGGGGTTAGCCCGAGCACGGGAAACGAGGTACGTTTCGTACTCCGAGTGACGGAACGTGTCTCAATTCCCCAGTCGCCGACATTCCGAATTATCCATGATGGAGTCTTGGTCTTGTTGTGTTTTCCTGTGCATTCATTTCATATTGAGTTATGCAATTCGACTCCTCGGCCATCATGCATCGAGATGCGTGATTGGTGGCACGAGGATCGAGGCATGCATACATGTGCAAAAATACATTACCATGCCCCTTTCTTGCTCTCTGTTGCAGCAAATCAAGAATCAGCAGCCTTCTAGAGCTTGGCACACTTTCCAAGAACAATTGCAAACAGAGGCTAATTGGGGCATCGCAGTGGATTTCCGCGCAAGGCAACTCAAACATGCATCATTCATCATCCAGATCAGAGTTGAGGCAGTCCCTAGCTTGCATGCCAATTTAATGCTTTCCTAGTTAAATTTGTTATTTAATTTGGGTTTTGTACATATTTGGACTGTATTATTTATTTGGGCTGTACTATTTATTTAGGACTGTACATTATTTATTCGGACCCTCTGTGCGAGGGCACAATTGTAATAAGTGTGCGTGCGTGTGATGTATGTCTTCCAACCCCACGTCTTTCTCCCTTTTATTTACCAGCTTATGATGGTTAGATTAGGGCATGTTTCAATTAGCATACAGTATGATAGCATGTTTGCATTCATTCATCGGTTTTGCATGCACCGGGCTCGGCGCATCATACTAACTGCATCTGTATTTCAATTCCAAATTGAATACTTGTTAACTGTTGCATCTCATATGCCATGTTTAGAATAGCCGAGCCTGCTATAGTCGCATTTTTGCATGTGCTGCATTAGGCATTTCTGTATAGTTAGGATCATGCATGGATTTCTAATTTGTTTCTGTTTTGGCTCGGAGTACTCGGTAAGTTTTATGTTTTAGCATCCTTGCATGTGTGTGAGTGACTGCCATGAATAGCATGCTTACCATGAGGCTACTTGCTTACGTGATGTAACTGCTTGAATGCCTGTGGGTGAAGGTTGGATTATTTGGATTGGAACAAATCATCAACTGTGAGTTTTAAGCCCACTAGATAGTGGCAAAACCATCTTTTTCTAAGCCCACCTGAGGGTGGTAAAATCTGTATTTTAAGCCTACCTGCAGGTAGCAAACTATCTTTCCAAAAAAACAAACATAAAATGTTTTGTTCCAATTCAGGCGACCCGGTCTATACTTGTATGCTGTGCGCATCACATAGTAAATCTAGGCTAATAACCGGAATAAGAACGCATAATGTTTTCTAAACTAGATATCATGGTTAGTAGAGGCCGATCTTTGATCAGGCGAACGGGGGTGTTCACGAAGTGACCTTCCCCAATCGTACCCAAGTTCCCGAGCCGAGGCAACTTTGGTGATGACGAACACGTGGCCTTAGGCACGAGTCAGGGTTTCCTAAATTTTCCAAAATAAAATATTTAGGTGGCGACTCTGTATCTGGCAAAGCAGTCCATGTTTGGCACTTCTTTCTAAAAATCTGTTTTCTCAAAACGATTTGCCGGATTTGGACTCTTTGGTTCAGATTGAGAACCGTGATACAAAATCGAGTCCGAGCTGTAGCGAGGTCCCCCGCAGGCTTGTTACAGTTTCTGGTGACTCTGCTGGGGACTTTGGAGAACTTGACTCGAACTCATGATATCTGGTTTTGACTACACTTGTGTGTTTCTTTGCATTGCATTTGCATTGGTGCGCCTAGGACACCGTGTTTGCCATTTGCTATTTCTAAATAGTTTGCCGGAGGCTTGTCTTGTCAAGGCATGACCATAAGGCTGACCGGTTGTGGGCTCTGCCAGTATGGGAACACAAACCCTAGTTTTACCGGGGCACCCTTTTTGACCATTCGACCTAGTGCATATTCGGAATCCATAGTGACCATTCCAAACTAGGACAGGTTGCTTACCCGATAGGTTGTTTGAAACCGCTACGTGCGTAGTGAAACCCTAGCTCCTGACAAAATAGGACAGGGAAACCCTACCCCAACATAGGGGTGTTTTGGCTCTCACTTGCTTGTTATGTGCTTTAGAGTGCGTCTCTACAGGAATGCATGTATCAGTTTACAAGTTTGGGCATCAGGCCTGCGGGCACCAATTCAGTATTTTGGGATTCAGTTTACCTGAGGGTAACAGTTTACAGGCCGAATTTTGGGACAGAATTCAGTAGAGGGCACAGTCATCGTGTTATGCTCATATCTGTTTTGGTGAAGTTAGGCTGAGATGCTGCATGTTTTCTCTTTTGCTAGGATAGTCCTGGAACTATAGCTTCAGAAGGCTTTGATATCCCCCAGGTACATTGGACTAGTGCTGATAGACTTTGTTAGGTCAGAAATTCAATTCAAGGGAAACCAGTGTTCTTTCGCTGAGGCAAGGCAAAGAAAGGCCAGTCAGGGCTCACCAGTTCATCTGATCCGTCAGTCGCCAGTTACATCACCTTTGTTCAGACTCAGCAGACCGTGATGGCACAGGGTTCGGAAGAATTTGTGGCCGTGATAGCGGCGCTAAATCAGGGAACTGCCACGCAGGCTGAGACCAATATTGGAACGCAGTGCCCATCTGGGGCATCTGCCTCACATCCAGCTTTGGGACCCCAGCCGAACTTTGACCCACTTCCGCCAGTTGAAGATTTGCAGTGTCCGAATCCTCGAGAAAGGTTGACTCAAGCTCAGGTGCTCAGACCCCTGGTGCAGCCTAATGAGAGGCTTTATCCCCTTGATGCTAATGATCTCGATCTAACCGCAGTGAAAATTACAAACCTTGAGAAGCAACTCAAAAAGGCACAGGGCCTTAACTCCATTCCCGACATTAAGGATGGGCACACTGAGTCTGCCGTACGGCTCCCAAACAGATTCAAAATGCCACATATTGACCGTTTCGACGGGTCTGGGGATCCAATGGTACATATCCGACTTTTCTTGGATGTCCTAAAGCCGATGGGTCTGACTAAGCCACAGAAACTCTCTCTGTATGGAAGAACCCTGTCGGGTGTAGCAGCCACTTGGTACGCTAAGTTGGAGGACAAAGTGAAGCAAAACTGGGAAGAATTAGCTGAGGCCTTTGTTGATCAGTATTCCTACAATACCTAAGTTGAAATGACCATCCAAGAGCTTGAAGCAACCCGCCAGAATCCAACAGAGCCTTTTGTGGAATTTGTTGCGAGGTGGAGAGCAAAGGCAGCACAGATGACAGATCACCGCCCTTCTGAGAGGGATCAAGTGCAGATGATGGTGCAAAACCTCGAGCATGATATGTTGCAAAAGTTGATAGTCGCTCCGCTATTCACTTTCAAAAGTCTCCATGAACTGGGGGTTCAGGTCCAGAATGCGTTCAACAGTGGGATCATTCCCAGAACAAGGGAACCGACAAGGAGGGTGATTTCAAGGAGTACCAATGCTGGAAGTAGCACTATTCCCGAACCCACTGAAATCAATACAGTCACCACAGCCAACCCTTTTGCCAAACCAAGCCTATAACCAGCCAGCCCAGCCCGAGCTCAAGGCAGAACTTTCACCCCCCTCTATATGAGCCTGACTAGCGCACTAAAACTCCTGATGGAAAGAGGGTATCTCAAACCCCTCGATCTTCAACCTCTGCCTGACCCACTCCCAGCCAGACATAACCCCTCCAAATACTGTGTGTACCATCAGCAGCGCGGTCATGGCACCGACCGTTGTTACCGCCTTCGTCATGAGGTCCAAAATCTCATCGACAACCGGACAATTGCTCCACCTTCAGACCCCAATGACCAAACATCTCTTGCCTACCTCAATCTCATCCATATACTGCCATCCACCTATGACCCCAGCATATACATCACCCCGACCCATCTACCTAAGCCCGAGGTGTTTATCCCAGAAAGCATGGACTTATGCATGATGGGTGCACCTGAACCTCAATCATCTCAAACCCGCGAACCCACTACTTCTGAGTTGATGGGAATGATTAAAGATCTTCAAAGAACTGTGATAGATCTAGCCTCCGGGACATTGGCTCCATCATCGACCACACCACATACTGGGAATTTCATGTCAAAAGGCTCCCCAGTCTGGGGATGGGCTGCATTTGAGGAAGGCCAATCCCTTGGCAAAGTGGAGGCGAGTGGAAAGAACAAGGCAGGGGCAGGCATGGATCCCCATAAACATCTTCTGTTCGCTGTTAAGGCTTTGAAAGCCGAGGGACTGAACAAAGAGCAAAGTCCTCGCAGTTGTTGCAAAAACTGTGGATGACACTTTCGCTACTCAAAGTTGGAGGCAGTCCGAGTCAAAGGGAAAACCGGGAGAAGGGCCGTCATACCAGATACGATCCTGTTAGCTCTAATCCTCCACTCATAAGAGATCAGCAAACCAGGCCAGCACTTGCCAATCCCTTTACTGGTGCGCCCAGCAAAAATCCACAAGCCTTGAAGTACCAACCCCAAGGTCGGAGGGTCTTCCATACCCTCTATATGCCTTTGTCCAAAGCTCTCCAAATCCTTGTTGGACAAGGCCATCTCAAACCCCTTGAGCCTCGGCCTCTCCCGAACCCTCTTCCGGCTACACATGATGCTACCCAGTACTGTGCGTACCATCAGCAAACTGGCCATACTACCGACGACTACTTCCGTCTTCGCCATGAAGTACAGGATCTGTTTGACAATGGAGTTGTCCTCCCACCAAGCTCTGCAAAGTCTATCGGCACTGGATCGGTGAACTTGGGGGATAATGTGACTATGTGATCGAGGGATGAACCACCTGCGGGCGGCACTCAGTTTACTCCAGATATGGCGTATGGCACGCACTATTTTGAGCATTTGTGAATGCTGGTTTTGTGCTTTCTGACTTGGGTATTGGGTCAGTCTTGTTGTTTTGAGTCTGCTTTGAGTCGGTCTTTTTATTTCGGGTCTGTCTTGTTATATCGAGTCAGTCCTGTTGTGTAAGATCGGGTGATTCCGGGGGTGTTACCTCGGGCATCACCATTTTGTTTTGTATTTGTCTTTTCGTTTTGTTTTGAGTCTGTTTCTGCCTGGAGCCGGTTCACCAACAGATTTGAATGAACAGCAGTGATTTTCACATTTTTGTGTTTGCCTCTGCCTTGTGCCAGTTATGCCAGAAATTCTAAATGAGATGGCAGTATTTGACTAGAAGCTGTGTCTTTTCTGTGCCTTGCATTCATTATATTGACCTAAGTTTTTCAAAACTTTTTTGAACACTGCGGTGAAAACGAAGAGGAAGGAATTCCTCGGGATTTGCAAAACTTTGATCAAATTGAGAGAAGAGAGAGGCGTGCTAAGCCCTTAATGAATGAAATCATGCTTGTTAGCGTGAGTACTGGGAAGGACCCTGGCTTGATCCAGACTGGTTTCACACTATCTTCAGCGCGAGCGACTTGTCGCTTTCTTAAAAATTTTCAAAACAAAATGTTTTGCGCGGTCCTGCGAAGACTTGTGTGGAATCGCTCTTGAGATTGTGCAGCCTAGGATCGCTCTCAGCCTCGAGACTCAACCCCTTTGCTTCCAAAACCTTGAACTTGAATTCAGAATGTTCAACGGTCAACTACAATGTGAGGCATGTGTGGCCAGGTTTGAAGCAGCCCTCGAACAAGAAGCCAGGAAAGTCTGATCAAGAAGATCAGAAGAAGCTTGCAAAGCTAGAACAGAAGAACCCTTCGAACTAGGGGCAAAGATGTCAGATGTGCTCGAAGAGCCGAAGATGAGTCCTTTTGCAAATTAACAGCCACTTTCCTGGATACGGATGGCTTCGAGATCCTAAAACCATTTGGCATGGACTTATTACACTTTTACCCTTTGAGAGGCTCGCTGGGCCGAAAACCCAGAAGGGCGACCCAGGCAAAAGTTAGTGCAAAAAAAAAAAAAAAAAAAGAAAAAATGCAAAGAATGAAGAAAAGATGAAAAAAAAAAAAAGAAAAGAAAAGAAAAGATAAAAAAAATGAAAAGAAGAGAAAAGAAAGAAAAACATAGCTCGCAAGGTCGAAAACCTGCAACGGGCGCCTTGGCAAAAGTTAGAGCCTAAAAAGGAGAGGTTAATACCCGAGTGTACCTTAACCCCGAAACTACGTAAGGCTTGATTCCCATCTTTGGGATACGTAGGCAACTTCATTCTGAAGTCCAGCCGTAAAACAATTCAAATTCGATTGTGTCCATGCGATGGTTCTGGTCATCTTTGTCTTCTCTGTATCTGAGGATTTGGTTGTGTTCGTCACTCTGAGGACTGCCTACAATGCGCTGCGGTGCCATTCAAACAAGGGGCAACTTTCCGTTGCCATTCAATGCGCCGCGGTGCCGTTCAAACAAGGGGCAACTTTCCGTTGCCATGCAGCTCTCTTCAAGCAAGGGGCAATTTTCCTTCAGATCTAAGGTTGTGCATCTCAGGAGTAGGTTTCATGCTCGTTGAGCAAGTGGCCGTTTGCAAAAATAGTTTTTGAGAATTTTTACTGAGGTTGACTAATTTTCTCGAAAATTATTTCATTTTCCGAAACTGGACCATTTTCTTGGACCCAAAAAAGGAAAATTTTCAGTGCTCATGGCCTGACTTGCATGATTTCAAATCAAAAATTGAAAAAGCGTGTTAATCTAACTCTCATATTGGTCAAATTTGTTTTAGTAGAAAAATCAAAACAAAAAATGGTCAAAATAATGAACTAGGGGCACAGTTGAGTCAGGTGTTCTGTCTTTTCCCCTTTGTCAAAATACTTGCTAGAAAGGGCACTCTACTTGCCGGAAAGGGCACCGTATTCGCCAGAAAAGGGCACAACAAAAGGGCAGAAAGCTCCCACATCCTCCAAGCAACGAGGTATCAAGCCAAGTGCGAAGCACGAACTGGAATGGATCAAGATATTCCATTCCCTCATCTGGACAGATCTGATCACATCCAAACTCCCCAGCAAAGCATCGTCAACCAATGTCAGCTGTAGATTCGCTACACACCCAGTTGTATCACAACCCCTCCGTGGGAGGAACTCACTAGCTGGGCGTAGAAGAAGAGGATCTAGCAGCATGCTAGGGGCAAGAGCCTGCAATTTCTTATTCATCCATCAACCACCTAGGGGAGGGATAAAAAATGAGAGATTGAAGAATAGAGAGATGTGCGCTGAGAGAAAAAGTGAGAAAAGGGTTTTTTAAGAAAAACAGAGCCTGAGGGCCGAATGATGTGAGAATCACAAATGAGAAAGGGCGGGAATAATACCCGAAGAAACTGGCTCCTCGTGCACTGAGAGGTCTCTCGTTTTTGTAACACGTCTGTATGTCATGTCTCTTGTTTTGTTTGTCTCGATTCTTGCTTTGAGTTATTCCGAGCGTGTCTCGATGTGTTTAGGTTGTTTTACCTTGTTTTTCCTTTGTTGAGTGGTGTTTAGGTTGTGTGCCTTTTATTTCCGTGTTGAGTTGTCTTGCTGTGTTCAGCCGTAGGCTCAATACCTGGTCGAAAACTCATCTCTCAATTTCAAAAATAAAATCGTTTTGTGCTCAAAATGCTGTGCCATTCTTCACGTTTGTGCAAAACAAGATTCGTTCTTTCAAAAACCGCAAGGTTCAACCTAGGTCACGTGAGAACAGTAAAACCAGGACCTATCCGAAGCTATGTGGGTTCCAGACTGCAAAGCCAAAGAAAAGAGGGAAAATTTGGAGCATCCGGGTTTGTTTCAACTTCTACAAGTTCCGTTTTGCATCCTGTCTTTTCAGATTAGACTATCTGTTCAGAATGAGCTGTGTTCCGAATAAACCGAATACTGTGTTATGAGTTGCATGTTCAGAATGAGCAGTGTGCTGATATGAACTGTGTGTTCAAAGTGAACAGAATACTGTGTTGACTGTTTCACTGTCTCAAGCCAGAATGGCGATCAGAAGTGCTCTCCCTAAAGTACCATTCCCCGTCAGAGTTATCTTGGCTTTTGTTTGCAATGAGGGAAAGTTGTGAATATGATCAGAAAGAAAAGTGACATCCGTGGGTTTTTCATGTAGAGATTACCCCTTATCAGCAAGAAATCATTCTACCATTCTTCCACTCGCGTGAGGCGCATTTGGATTTCGAATCCACCTTTCCTCCTTTCACGTAAAACGTGTTAGGATGTCACGTTTACCCGGTTAAAACCTTCCCTCTCTCCGTATGAAGTACGTTGAGATACGCCTGTTGGTTACACCATCGTTTACCCGGTTAAAACCTTCCCTCTCTCCGTATGAAGTACGTTAAGATACGCCTGTTGGTTACACCATTGTTTACCCGGTTAAAACCTTTCCTCTCTCCGTATGAAGTACGTTGAGATACGCCTGTTGGTTACACCATTGTTACTCCCCCCGGCTAAAACCTTCCCTCTCTCCGTATGAAGTACGTTGAGACGCGCTTGTTGGTTACACCATTGTTTACCCGGTTAAAACCTTCTCTCTCTCCGTATGAAATACGTTGAGATACGCCTGTTGGTTACACCATTGTTTACCCGGTTAAAACCTTCCCTCTCTCCGTATGAAGTACGTTAAGATACGCCTGTTGGTTACACCATTGTTACTCCCCCCGGTTAAAACCTTCCCTCTCTCCGTATGAAGTACGTTGAGATACGCCTGTTGGTTACACCATTGTTTACTCGGTTAAAACCTTCCCTCTCTCCGTATGAAGTACGTTGAGATACGCCTGTTGGTTACACCATTGTTTACCCGGTTAAAACCTTCCCTCTCTCCGTATGAAGTACGTTGAGATACGTCTGTTGGTTACACCATTGTTACTCCCCCCGGTTAAAACCTTCCCTCTCTCCGTATGAAGTACGTTGAGATACGCCTGTTGGTTACACCATTCTTTACCCGGTTAAAACCTTTCCTCTCTCCGTATGAAGTACGTTGAGATACGCCTGTTGGTTACACCATTGTTACTCCCCCCGGTTAAAACCTCCCCTCTCTCCGTATGAAGTACGTTGAGATACGCCTGTTGGTTACACCATTGTTACTCCCCCCGGTTAAAACCTTCCCTCTCTCCGTATGAAATACGTTGAGATACACCTGTTGGTTACACCATTGTTATTCTCCCCGGTTAAAACCTTCCCTCTCTCCGTATGAAGTACGTTGAGATACGCCTGTTGGTTACACCATTGTTACTCCCCCCGGTTAAAACCTTCCCTCTCTCCGTATGAAATACGTTGAGATACGCCTGTTGGTTACACCATTGTTACTCCCCCCAGTTAAAACCTTCCCTCTCTCCGTATGAAGTACGTTGCGATACGCCTGTTGGTTACACCATTGTTACTCCCCCCGGTTAAAACCTTCCCTCTCTCCGTATGAAATACGTTGAGATACACCTGTTGGTTACACCATTGTTATTCTCCCCGGTTAAAACCTTCCCTCTCTCCGTATGAAGTATGTTGAGATACGCCTGTTGGTTACACCATTGTTTACCCGGTTAAAACCTTCCCTCTCTCCGTATGAAATACGTTGAGATACGTCTGTTGGTTACACCATTGTTATTCTCCCTGGTTAAAACCTTCCCTCTCTCCGTATGAAATACGTTGAGATACGCCTGTTGGTTACACCATTGTTACTCCCCCTGGTTAAAACCTTCCCTCTCTCCGTATGAAATACGTTGAGATACGCCTGTTGGTTACATCATTGTTATTCTCCCCGGTTAAAACCTTTCCTCTCTCCGTATGAAATACGTTGAGATACGCCTGTTGGTTACACCATTGTTACTCCCCCTGGTTAAAACCTTCCCTCTCTCCGTATGAAATACGTTGAGATACACCTGTTGGTTACACCATTGTTATTCCCCCTGGTTAAAACCTTCCCTCTCTTCGTATGAAATACGTTGAGATACGCCTGTTGGTTACACCATTGTTTTTCTCCCCAGTTAAAACCTTCTCAGGTTGCGTTGTGTGCGCACTTGAGCGGTTGTTTTTGGACCTCTTCTCACGATTTCCGCGTGGTTAGAGTGTTCTTTTCCTCACACGATTTCAGCGTGTTTGGAATCTATCTCAGGTTGCGTTGTAGACGCGCTGGGCGGGTTGTTTTTGGACCTCCTCTCACGATTTCAGCGTGGTTTGAGTGTCCCCTTCCTCACACGATTTCAGTGTGTTTGGAATTTATCTTAGGTTGCGTGGAACACGCTCCTGATTGATTTTCTTTGTTCTTCCTCCACTCACGAGTCCAGCGTAGTTGGCGTATGTCACCATTTTGCATCTATTGTACTCTCTATTGCATCGCATCTATTATCTATTGCATCGCATCTATTACATCCATTGCATCGTATCTGTTTTATTGTCTGGTCTGGGAGACCTTAAAACCTCCGGTCTAAGGAGACCTTAAATCCTACATCATCATTCGCGCTGTTTTGCGCATCACGCTTGCATTTATTCGCACCGTCTTGTGCACTTTCCGGTCTAAGAGACCTTAAATCCTCTAAAGGTGCAATTCCTTTGGTGTTTGTCGTGCCCGAACGACTTCCGGTGGTCTGGTATAGCCACCTGCCTGTGTTTGCGGTGAGTTCCTAGGAGACCAACTGAGACGGTGGAAACTAGAGTTCGAATGGCTTATGCCTAGAACGCAAATGTTCGGGATTTCCGAGACTAAAGTCTGGTTTAAATACCCAGGGGTATATCCTCGGCTTGAAATCTGTATGGCAGCCCCATAGATTGAGATAGCACCTATATGCACCTCAATTCTGGATACTGATCCAACCTAGTCTGTCACCCTGTTGGAGAATAAGGAAAGCTGCAACCATAGTCAGGGAGAAAAGTAGTACCTGTGGTTCAATCAAGAAGAAGTGAGAGATTCCCAACAGTATGAGGTACGTCATTGCCAAGTGCCCTTGTAAGGTACCTTCATTTCCTAGCTATTACATTGCATTTTAGCCACTACATTACAGTGCATTGCATAAATCCTCAATTTTCAAACCGGCTTCGCGTAGCATATAAGCCCAATTTTCAAACCGGCTTCGCGTAGCGTATAAGCCCAATTTTCATATCGGCTTCGCGTAGCGTATAAGTCCAATTATCAAACCGGCTTCGCGTAGCGTATAAGTCCAATCTTCAAACCGGCTTCGCGTAGCGTATAAGTCCAACTTTCAAACCGGCTTCGCGTAGCGTATAAGTCCAATTATCAAAATCTTTCTGCATATCATTTTGCATCCTGCCCCTAAACTATGCTGGTTTGATTCCTTGCAAAGGGATACGTAGGCAGCTTACGGGCGCAACCATTTATTTATCTATATTTTGTTTGTTTGTCCAAGTCTTCGGCCTTGTCAAAAATGGGTCGTTTCTGGGTTTTGACATTCACTCCCGTCACTTCTTGACTTCCGAGTTCTGCCAAAGAGGGGCAACTGTAGACACCCCATTTTTTACCACCTTTAAGACTTGGATGCGACTGATGGTTTCGAAAAGTGTACAGGGAAAAAGTTCAGTTTCTTCGACAATAAGAGAGTCAAAGCTCAACTCCATACCCCTTTTTTGGACCAAAACGATCTTGATCAAAAGATTTTAGTCTTAAAGCCCTCTCTTTCAAAACGTTTTTGAAATAAAGTTTTTACGATGTTCCGAGGCTCGCATTTTGTCAAATGTTGCGCTTTTCGGTAAACCGAGCAAGGACAAAGTGGAAATGAATGAAAGAGAGATGAAATCTCTGAAAAATCTTTCAAAACACCTTACTTAGGGGTTTGGAGTTGGAGAAAAGAGGAGAAGAGGGAAGAAATCCAGTTGGGGGAGAAAATGGGCATGAACCGTTAAGAAAGGGTCGAGCAGCCCTCGCCGAATCGGGCCTATTCATTTGCATACTTGGAATCAAGCTATGAGGCCACCACCGTTGGAAATAAGACTTCCGGGGCTTCATTTTGCACTCAAGAATCTCCTAAATCCGATTCCGGACGGGGGAGATATGGTTGATTGAAGTAGGGCATCACTCCGTTTGAACTGAATCTGCGCGGCTTCACGGAAAGAGGCATAACTTTTTCCACAAGAGGAATTTTGATGCAAGGTTTGCTCCATTGGAAAGCTAACTTCCGGGGCTTCAATTTGGACACTTGAATGGCTACCATTGGACTTCCCAATCACTGGCTAGCCACCTTTTTTTCCGGCAGAACCTTTTTTTGTTCTGAAAAGTAGCAGGCCGGCCAGAAAATCTAGCAGGCCGGCCACCTATTTGGTGAATGGTTTTTTTTGCCCTTTTGAGCTGGCCGACCATGATCCTTTTCCCAAGTGTGTTCCAGCCATGTATTTTGTTTTGCACTTCACCCATGTCCGAGGGTTTGGCACTTTTGGGGGGAAACTTGAATTGGTTTTCCCCCCCATTTTTCCCCCTCTTTTCCACCCCTTTGCCTATATAACCAGGCCCTCCAGCTCCCTTTCAAAGGGTTAGAAATTTTGGTTTAAGCCTCTTGCATCAAATCTCTCTCCCTCTCTATTCCAAGCACCAAAACCCTTTAAATCCTACACCATTTTACACTACACCTCATAGCACAAGGCCTCCATACTCCATACCAGCAATTTGAGGCTGTTTTTCAGAGCTTAGGAGCACCCAAACTTGGTCCAAAGGCTGTCAAAGATTGGCTCTTCAAGGGTAAGTCTCATTCTCCTCTTTTTGGCCCTATTTTTGCATGCAATCTAAACTATACTTTATTGCATATTTGGACTCCGACCCAAACTGTAAATAGTCTTGTTTTGAGGTCTTTTTCATGTTTGATTAAGGGTTCTTCCCTGTTTGAGGCTTCATACTACCACTTGCCTCTTTAGCTCTCATTTATGTCTCTTTCTTGCATAGTATTTTAGGCCTATTTTTAAACTGTTTTGAGCTTGGTAATAAACTGAAAAAGTGTTTTTTTTGAGCCCTTCTTCAACATTGTTGAAGGGCTCTTCACTGTTTGAGGCTTCCTTTTGTCACTTGCCTCTTTATCTCTCTTTTGGCCTTATTTTTGCATGTTTTGTTAGCCCCTTGTTCTTGTATTGTTGGGCTCTGGTCTGAACTGTAAATAGCCTTATTTAGACCCCCTCTTCATGTTTGATCAAGGGTCTTTTGTTGTTTGAGGCTTCCTTTTTGCTCTTTGTGTTTAAACCTCTTTTTAGGCCTTATTTTACATAGTATTTTAAGCTTGCTTGTGCACTGTTTTGGGCTTGGTCATAAACTGTAAAATATCATGTTTTGGGCCCTTCTTCAACATTGTTGAAGGGCCCTCCCCTGTTAGAGGCCAGCAGCCATCACTTACTTCTTTATCCCTCTTTTGGCCTTTTTCTTGCATAATGTTTTAGGCCTGCTTGTGTTTATTTTCATGGCTTGATGTAAACTGTAAAGTGCTTCATTTTAAGCCCCTCTTCAACTTTGTTGAAGGGCTCTTTTCCATTTAGGGCCAGAAGCTGTTACTTGCTTCATTATCTCTCTTTCGGGGCCATTTTTGCATGCTAGCTTAGTCCTATTTGTGCTCACTGTTTGGCCTTGCTTAAAACTGTAAATATGCTTGTTTCGGGACTATCTTGATTCTGTCTTCACACTTCATATTCAAATAATGCATGCTTTGCATAGCCATAGGCCATTCCATGTGCCTAGTTTCGAATTTCGGGTCTCATTTCGTGCATCGGGTGCCATGATTCCATGTTTCGGGGCTGTTTTGCATAATATTTTGGTACTGAAATTTGCATGCTTGTATGCCATATTCCATGCCTTGCCATGCTTTGTTAGAGTGGCATTCGTGCCTTAGGTTCGATCCTCGGTTCGCGTGCATGCATCTCGAGTGTCTCATTTCCATCTATTGGCCTCCTATGTGAGTGTGGCTGAGGCCCACTTGTGTTGGTGTAAGCCCATTATGCATTGTGTATGCTATTCCATTTCATAGCATTGTGTATGCTAGGGTGTATGTTAGCGCATTGCGTATGCCATGTTACCTCGTGTATCGTGCATGCCATTTCATAGCATTGTGTATGTTAGGTTGTATCTTAGTTGCATTCATGCATGTCATGCATATTGCATTGTGTTTGGGATAGGGGTTAGCCCGAGCACGGGAAACGAGGTACGTTTCGTACTCCGAGTGACGGAACGTGTCTCAATTCCCCAATCGCTGACACTCCGGATTATCCATGATGGAGTCTTGGTCTTGTTGTGTTTTTCTGTGCATTCATTCCATATTGAGTTATGCAATTCGACTCCTCGGCCATCATGCATCGAGATGCGTAATTGGTGGCACGAGGATCGAGGCATGCATACATGTGCAAAAATACATTGCCATGCCCCTTTCTTGCTCTCTGTTGCAGCAAATCAAGAATCAGCAGCCTTCCAGAGCTTGGCACACTTTCCAAGAACAATTGCAAACAGAGGCTAATTGGGACATCGCAGTGGATTTCCGCGCAAGGCAACTCAAACATGCATCATTCATCATCCAGATCAGAGTTGAGGCAGTCCCTAGCTTGCATGCCAATTTAATGCTTTCCTAGTTAAATTTGTTATTTAATTTGGGTTTTGTACATATTTAGACTGTATTATTTATTTGGACTGTACTATTTATTTGGGACTGTACATCATTTATTCGGACCCTCTGTGCGAGGGCATAATTGTAATAAGTGTGCGTGCGTGTGATGTATGTCTTCCAACCCCACGTCTTTCTCCCTTTTATTTACCAGCTTATGATGGTTAGATTAGGGCATGTTTCAATTAGCATACAGTATGATAGCATGTTTGCATTCATTCATCGGTTTTGCATGCACCGGGCTCGACGCATCATACTAACTGCATCTGTATTTCAATTCCAAATTGAATACTTGTTAACTGTTGCATCTCATATGCCATGTTTAGAATAGCCGAGCCTGCTATAGTTGCATTTTTGCATGTGCTGCATTAGGCATTTCTGTATAGTTAGGATCATGCATGGATTTCTAATTAGCTTCTGTTTTGGCTCGGAGTACTCAGTAAGTTTTATGTTTTAGCATCCTTGCATGTGTGTGAGTGACTGCCATGAATAGCATGCTTACCATGAGGCTGCTTGCTTACGTGATATAACTGCTTGAATGCCTGTGGGTGAAGGTTGGATTATTTGGATTGGAACAAATCATCAACTGTGAGTTTTAAGCCCACTAGATAGTGGCAAAACGATCTTTTTCTAAGCCCACCTGAGGATGGCAAAATCTGCATTTTAAGCCTACCTGCAGGTAGCAAACCATCTTTCCAAAAAAACAAACATGAAATGTTTTGTTCCAATTCAGGCGACCCGGTCTATACTTGTATGCTGTGCGCATCACATAGTAAATCTAGGCTAATAACCGGAATAAGAACGCATAATGTTTTCAAAACTACATATCATGGTTAGTAGAGGCTGATCTTTGATCGGGCGAGCGGGGGTGCTCACGAAGTGACCTTCCCCAATCGCACCCAAGTTCCCGAGCCGAGGCAACTTTGGTGATGACGGAGACGTGGCCTTAGGCACAAGTCAGGGTTTCCTAAATTTCCCAAAATAAAATATTTAGGTGGCGACTCCGTATCTGGCAAAGCAGTCCATGTTTGGCACTTCTTTCTAAAAATCTGTTTTCTCAAAACGATTTGCCGAATTTGGATTCTTTGGTTCAGATTGAGAACCGTGATACAAAATCGAGTCCGAGCTGTAGCGAGGTCCCCCGCGGGCTTGTTACAGTAACCAAATAGCATATGTCTAAGCATCACTTTATTTGGTTTCAGAAAATTGAAGGTACTTTTTAAAAAATTAAATTTTTTATTTTTCGTATCTTTTTGCTTTTAATCTAAAATTTTAATATTTTAATATTTTTATTTTTTAGTTACACCTAATCTAGACACACTTAAAAAGTATAATATTTATGAAATTATTTTTAAAAATTCATCAAATGCAAAAATATTTAAAAAATAAAAATATAGTTCATTTTTGTATTCTTGTGTATTTATTAAATATTTTACTTTTTATGTGCATCTAGAAAGTAAAAAAAATTACTTAAAATATTAAAAAAATACTAAAAATAAAAAATATGAAAATTTTAAAATTAAATTTTAAAAAAATCAATAAAAACCAAAAAATTTTAATTATAAAAAATTATACTAAAGAGGCCCAATGTCATTTTTACCCCCCCCCCAAAAAAACCAAAAAAAAAAAAAAAAACCAAAAATTGTCCAAAAAAATAAAAAATAATATAAAGACAATTTTTTTAATTAAAAAAGAAAGTACATCATATATGTTTACAAGGTGAACCCAACTTGGGTCAGTTTCATGGGATGTTTTCTGCCATTGTTTTTGGGCATTGCATATTGTCCACTTCGGTTGCATCTGAGGTCAGATCGTCTCTGGCCCTTCCTTTGGAGGACGATTCAAATTAGGTCACGTCACCACTATTGAAAATTTGCGATTCAAATTAGCTCTAAAAAAAAATAAATCAAAATTCTCATTTTCTTTGACACACTCTTCTCCCCTCTCCTTCACTGCCACACGCACACTCTCTCTCTGTCACACACACAATTCTAATAAAAAATTAAAAAATTATTTTAATCTTTTTTATTTTATTTTCATAATATATATAATTTTTAATATAAAATTTTAATTTTATAAAATTAATATAATTGAAATTATACCTTTATAATGAGACTAATATTAAATATATTTAATAAAAATTAAAATAAATAAAAAGTCATTATTTTCATATTTGATTTGCACCTATGCATAGATTGAATTTGTGTTTAAAAAAAAATAAAAACATATTTTGATTCGCAACCTTTGCACATATTGGATTTCTGTGTTTTTTTATTTCCTTTAAAAAAATTTATAACTTGTTTGGTTAATAAAATTAAATTAAAAGTCATTATTTTCATATGATATTTTTTGGAATGAAAATTGTTTTTGAGAATTTCAAAAATATATATTTTTGTGTGTTTATTTCATCAAATTAATTTTTATATTTAAATAATAATAATTTGAAAACATAACTAAACATAGTAATTACTTTTTATTTATTTTAACTTTTTATTAAATAAATTTAATATTGGTCTCATTTTAAAGATATATTTTCAATGATATTAACTTTATAAAATTAAAATTTTATATTAAAAATTAATATATTATGAAAATAAAATATGAGAGAGAAAGAGAGTGTGTGTCAAAGAAAAAGAGAATTTTGAATTTTTTTTAGCTAATTTGAGTCGTAGATTTTTAGTGGGATGACGTGACCCAATCTAGACCGTCTCCGGAGGAAGGGCTGGAGAGGATCTGAACACGTTGCATCTACCCTAATTGGATGTATGTGTCCACTCCAATTGTAGATCATATTTTAATTTTAATTTTTTATTTTTATTTTCCTTTATCTCAATAAATTTTTTATTATAAGATTATATTTTAAGATTTTTACGTAATTTTATAATTTAAAATGCTTTGGAATATAGAGATTTAAAAATAAAAGATATTCTTTGATCCAGCAAAGCTAACTAAACTTGAGAAAATTACAAATCAAGCTAATTTTTAAAAAATAAGTATAAATACATGAAAAAATTTATGACTTTAATAATTAAGATTTATAAACTTTATCATTAATCTGTATTTTTTTTTTTTTCATTTTTCAACTGATATGTTATTTACCAATTAAACTTCAAATTGTGCAACCTAAGTGCTGTTTTGTTAAAAATTAATAATCCAAGAGCAAAAATTAAAAGCACTTCTCACACAGCTATTAGAAATTAATTTTTTTAAAATTTATTTAAATTATTTCTATTTAATAAATTATAAGCAAAATCTATATCAAACAAAATAATACAGAATCTCAAGACCAAAAAAAAAAAAGAAGTTAGAAACAACTCAAATAAAGTCACACTATAGCTTATGACTTTTACTCAACCAATCCATATAAATGCTGGGCATTTACTGGGCTCAGAATCATTTTCAGAAAAGTAAAGGCATTGTCAGATTAAATACCCCCAAAATTAGCCCCCCTGGAGAGGATGCTACTTCTCTTTAGGTTAAAAAACAAAAGCAAAGATTACCCCCCTTGGATAGAAAAGTTAATTTGCTGATTTTTATTCAGAAAATGTTTGGGACCCTTTGGGAATGATTTCACACTCCTAAAGTGATCTTGGCTCTCCATATATGTGTAGAGCTCACTCATGTATGCGTGAAGTCCACATCATGAATGATCTAGATTTATAGAGATCTTGTGAAAGTCTTGTGAAGGTGGGGGTCTCAATCATTACTCTTTTTATTCTATTGATGATCACTGTATTTTATGAACTTTGTCATGAATTTTTTTCAATTTTTCCCTATTTCTCTATGCTATGCATAGTTTAGCTTTCCTTTTTCTATTTCCATTCCAGGAATGTATAAATTTTGGATAGGATTCTAGTCCTTTCTAACTGTTGAATGCAGATAAAAGAGGACCAGTAAGAAAACAAATTAAAGAGATGCCACCTAAAACCCAAAAAGAAAATGTTTGGTAACTCAAAATTTTGTGGCTCAAATCTGTCAAAATGACGTCGTTTTATACTCAAAATCTGTCAAAACGACGTCGTTTTGAATGATTTGAGCCATTTGAGCCACAAAATTTTGAGTTACCTAACATTGTTGAACCCAAAATTACTCCAGAATAAAATCCAAAAATTATTTATTATCGTTAGTAATAATGCCATAAACGCATTACAATCATAAATTTTTTGGGGCTACAAAAGTATATAATTGTTATGCATTTGTGACATTATTTTCGACGATAAGGAATAACTGTATCTGTGTAGACACAACTAATTAAGTTTAATTGTATTTAGTTACAATAATAAGAGTTTAAGGTGTAGGGTAATCCAAATTGGTTGGTGAGTATACTTTACACCCAATTGACAAGGTTTCGAATCCCTAATTAACTTGATGTGTGAGGATATAATTTTCGAATATCATTAAAAGTTTAATCAACAGGTTTATCAATGACCTTTAAAAAAAATTATTGTAAGAGTTTGTTAAACTGAATAAAGTTGTGTAAGCTTGGAAAATAAAAACAGAAATCATTAAATGTTGGGTCCTGATAAATTTGTGGTACAACCACCCTTTAATTAATAAAAGCAGGAAAGGGTAGCAGAAAATTTAAAGAAATGGATGAGAAGCAAGACAAAAAGAGGAGGGAAAGTTAACTATAAAGCAAGGACTTCAATTGTGACACCTACTCTTCTTAGGCCCGTTTGGGAACTTACCTTTTTAGTCAAAAAGTCAAAAAGTTATTAAATTAGTAAAAAAGCCAACAATTCATACTAAAAAGTCAAAGATTCTCTTTTCTCTCTACTTTTTGCACATCTTTTCGTAATTAGCCAAAAAATCATCCCAAACATACAAGTTTTTTTTACCTACCTTTTTAGCCAAATAACCAAAAAGTTACAAAATTAGCCTGTTCCCAAACGAGGCCTAAGTTGTCTCTTTAATGAAGGTTTTCTTTCAAAATTTCCCCTTTATAATTGGGGGAGTTATTGGTTATTAACACGGCGCGTGGTATTTTAAGATATTATAATTGGTGAAAAATGTGAAACTTACGATTTTGTGTTGCACGATTGAGAACATGAGAGGACATGATGACTGATGATTAGTAAAGAAATATAGACACGTGATACTCTAAGAATACTTAATAATTTTCCTTATAATTGGGATTAGAAAACAAAACAAGCCCATGGTAATTTTTTTTTTTTAAATTATACATATATATAGACATATCATATTATTTTCTTTAAAAAAAAAATACTTAGAATGCAGTATTGATAGTACTGCATTTATTCTAGATGAGTGTAGTGTTATCATAAGAAATTTGTGACAATTAACATGACTAATGTGGCTAAACTCCAATTCGGTTAGGTCTATAGTATATTTTCTTTGCAAATAAATATTTCCACACTCCTAATATTTAAAAAAGAAGAGTAATGATATATAAATAGAAAAATACACACAATTACTTGATTGTACGGGGAGTTATTATTTCAAAACACAATATCTCTATTAAAATGACATTTAATCACAAAAATATAACAACCAAGGTATTCTGATGAAAAAATTTATATAAAAATTTATCTCCAATTGATTGTACTGTATAGTCCAAAAATAGTGGGCAGGGATTGTAAGCCTCACAACAATGGGATTCGTTGTAGGCTCTACAGTCATTCCACAATATTTTGAATCGGATAGTTTAGAATATTGGAGAGAAATCAAATTTTAAAAAATTTGTAACAATAATATTTTTTTAAAAGAATAAATTAAAAATTAAAAATTAAAAATAGAGTCATACCTTCTCGGAAATGGCATCTTGAACAACAATGATGTCACTAGTGATAGCAGAAATGACTTTACCGGTGGAAGAAGTATCGGTGTCGAAAAGACTAATGTCTTGATTTAACATGGACCGTAGATATTCCATCCTCATCTTCGCCGCTTGCCTCTCTCCAGTATGCATCCAACATGCCACCTCTATATATAGATACACATACATGCACATTAATATACACACCTCAATATATTTTTTAAAAAATGAATAATTAATATTAATTAGTTCATACCTGTCCATGATGAAAATAATATCACCACACTGAGATATACAAAATCCATTGAATACTGCAACAGAAAATTAGATATAAAAAACAAATTCTAATTAAGCTATATATAAATAAATAAACAACAATGTTTCATATTCAAAAAATAAAATAAAATCTATTCAGCCTCCGTTTGGGAAGTGGGTTGGCTTTTTGGCTTTTTGGCTTTTTTGGCTATTTTAGCCTGGGCTTAAAAGTTTGGTTTGGGAAGGGCTTTTTGGCTTTTTGACTTTTTTGACTTTTTTTGTGAGAGAGGAGTGTAATGATTATGGGTTGGATGTGATGTTTTGTTTTTTGTGGCTAAAAAAGCCTATTTTGTCTTTTGTGGCTAAAATAGCCAAAAAAGCCCAAAAAAGTTCTTGCCAAACACCACCTCAGAATGTACTCAGAAAACAACATCAATGATCACATTTATTAGGCAAAAATTTTTAAATAAAAATTCTAAGTACATTGCATTATTTATAAATAAATAAAGAAGAAAAAGTAATGCATTTGTTTGATAACCCTTTATCAATGAGAAGAGGTTGTAGTTTTACAGGGGTTTGGCAAATGTTTTTTTAGTAATTTTCTAGAAAGTAATAATAAATGTTAATGAAAAAAATGAGTGAAAATTTTATTTTAATTTCAGTTTCAATGACTGATTTAACTGACCAAAAAAATAAATAAATAAAACAGTCTTCCAATCAACTTTTCTCATTAACACAAAAATAAACATATAATTTTTTTTTCTCAAAATTTAAAAAAAAAAAAAAAAAAAAAAAAAAAAAAAATTGGTAAAACAATCATTTGCCAAACCCCTCATGAAATTTTCGAAATGTGACGATTTCACCCAAAAACAAGCCGGGAGAGTGGTGACATTTCACTAGGAAACATTTCCAAGCGACCAAAATGATGCAAATTAATTTTTAAAAAATGAAAATAAAATTTCCAAGTGACCAAAAAAATAATTCAAAAAATGAATCAAAAAAATAAAAATACATTGCATATACCTTGGCTACCCTATGAGAAGCCGCAGCAGGAAAGAGATAAGCCATGCCGATGATGTTTATCAACTTTCCAAAAAAAATGAAGAAAACCGGCACCGAAGCGCCGTGAATACACGCTCCGATCGATCCAACAATCATCAGAAAGTAATCGAACGCGTCTGCGAATGCGAATAGTCTCATCAATGGCACTTGTTTGGGCTTCTTTCCTTCTCCCTCTCTTGTTTTCACATTGTTTTCGGCTTCTCCGTCACCGGAAAGGGGACTTTGGACACTCATTTTGGGCTCAAAATGTGATATAGAAAGTGGTGTTTGATGGGTTGGAGAGAGAGAGAGAGAGAGAGGGAGGAGATAATGGGAGAGTTAGAAGGTTGAATGTAGTGAAGTGGTTGGATGGCTCATTAAGTGCAAAGCTAAAGTTGGAACAATATATATTGGAGTAATAGGTCTAAAGACTCAGAAAAATAATTACAATTGACAATTTAATGACTCAGATTGATACCCACAACAAATACTTTCGATATGCATCATTAATAATATATTTTTGACTTTCCTATAGTTGAGAGTGTTAGGGGGTGGTGGTTTGTTGTGAGAAATGGTTAAGAGTTATGATACAAGGACAACCTCCACCGTAATGGCTGATACAAGTATCGTTGGAAAATAATTATTTTTTTAATAATTTTAATTTAAAATTAAAATAGGATTTAATCGTCGATTGAGATGGGTTTGAGTGGTTTTGTAATTTTTCAAGTGAGAAGATTACAATATAAAAATGATGGGCCGAAACCATTGAGTTGTGAATGAGAATTATCCAATAAAGTGGGCATCAATAAAAGTTAGGTGTAGATCTAGACTTAGTTTTAGTTTGGACTGGGTCTAGACTTGTGTTTGTGCTTGTGCATGTGCATGTGCATGTGCATGTGCGGGGTTTAGTCTTGGACTTGGATTTAGACTTAATATTGAGCTTGGGTAGAAATATAAAAATGGCCCGCAACCTATAGGCAGACTGAAGACTGTCCGCGGCCTAAAGTGGGCCTAGTCCGTTTATGCCCGAGCCCAGCCCGAGATTCTAGGGCTCGGCTTGGGCCGTCATTTAAAATTCTAGCCCTTGTCGACGCCTAGTGTCTTTTTTAGTGGAAAATAATAAAATTTTGGTTGAAAAAATATAAAAAAAAACAAAAAAAAAATTGTTCAGACCTGCTCAAGCCCGAGTATAGGACCAGGCCCACCAACCCTGCCCGAGGCCTAGCCCACTAACCCGCCTAAGGCCCAAATACCTCATGGGCCTGGGCCTAATTTTTTTAATCCGTGGGTCGACCCAACCCGAATTTTGGCGAGAGCCCGCAAGACCCGACATGGGCCAGGCCGGGCTGGGCCAAATTTACACACCTAAGCTTGGGCTAAGCTATATTGTATTGGGCTTAGCTTTGAGAATTGAGCTTAGATCGAGTTGTGACCCAACATTAGTATCCCTTTTGTGACCTATTTAGTTGGTTTATTCAAACATCATTATATACATATTTATTTATATCTATTAAACACATGAGATGTTTAGACTTTTGTAACTTTCTTCTTTTGATGATAGAGTTAATGACCATATTAATGGCCATAGGTTTTTAACTCTTGTAACTCTAGCCCTAATGACTAGAGTTGATAACCTTGGTTAATAACATTTGATAGCCCTCTGGATGTATAGCCTTCATGGCTAGGGATTCCCCTACTTATATAAATATAGGTATTTCCCCTCTAACTTGGTAAGATAATTTTGGAGAGATATTTGATGGAAAATGAAGATGGTGTTTTGAGATAAAAAGTTAGAAATAGTTTTTTATACTAAAGAAAAAATTTTCTATCTTCTTTTGCTAGCCTCTTATTTGGTTCTTATTAGAGGTAGTGCATCAATTGTCCAATTGTCAAGTTCGTCGAAACTATTCAGAAGGTGCTTCTATATTAGTTAGTTTCGACCGTCATATTTTGATAAATAAATGCCGACGTACCTCTAGCATCCATCAGGAGGCGGTGAATCTGTTTTAAGGAAACTGTCTAGTGCAAGTTTTGGTTTGCTTATTTTCTTATCATTTGTTCTTAAATTTTTCAATATTTAGTTTACAAAGATGAGTTCTAATTTTTAGTTATCCATATTAGCAATTTGTTCTATTAGTACTGTAATCTAATTTATTTTTTTATTTTTAGTTGTGTCGTTTATTTTATATTTCATCTTTTTAATAAAGAATTATTTTGTCATTTTTATTTAATTTATTTTATATATATTTTTTATATTATTATGAAAAAATACCAACAAGTATAACTATATGTATATATCTTTCTCAAAATGTTTTGTGAGATTTTGACTCTCTAACACACTTTACAGTCCATGGACATGGACATTGGTATAACAGCTGCATTCAGCTAGAGTGAAATTCGCGGGAGTTCCCACGGACCCAACCTTTTTTAGAGGGTCCTATCTCATAAGATACATTGCATCCGTTTGGAAAGGGGGTTAATTTTTTAATTTTTTGATTTTTTTGACTATTTTAACTTGGAATTAAAAAGCTTAGTTTAGGAAGGATTTTTAGTTTTTTTGACTTTTTTTTTGTAAGAGAAAGAATGTAAAGATTATGGGTTGGATGTGATATTTTGTCTTATTAGATTAAAATAGCCTATTTTGTTTTATATAACTATTTTAGCCCAAATCTTGTTTTCCAAACGGAGGCATTGCATGCCTCCTTGGTAAAACTCATCCACTATTTTCATTTGTAATGTTAATGAAAATTGTTAAAATTGAAATCTTACGTTAGATCATTAGGATAAATTTATAGATCAAATTATGAAATAGGTTGGCTTTTTGATTTTTTGACTTTTTAGCCTGGAGCTAAAAAGCTTTAGTTTGGGAAGGACTTTTGTCTTGTTGACTTTTTTGTGAGAAAAAGAATATAATGATTATGGGTTGGATGTAATATTTGTCTTCTTAGACTAAAAAACTTATTCTATTTTTTGTGGCTAAAACAGTAAAAAAAGCCCAAGTTTGGGCTTCCCAAACAAAGGCTATAGTATTAGATTGAGAATCATAAGATTATATTTTCAAGACAAAATTACATGAAAAATTATCAATAATAATTATGTATGTTAAATAATTTTAAAATAATTAAATTTAATATAATATATTTTTTATGCTATAACATAAATTAATGAGTTTTTTTTTTTACTGTAGGCTTAAGTTTCCCACCCCCACACTACATACATGAAAACAATGATTACTTTTTTTATTTTATTTCAGTATACTAGTTTTTAATTTTTAAAATTCTTATTAAAAAATAGATAAGCAAAATGAAATTAATTCCTACTCCTTACTTAAAAATGTATTTTTTTGGCAATATTGTTTAAAGGAAATTACTTTGGTACACGTTCATTTAACTTAACAATCCTGTTTGGGAGGATAGCTTTTTGGCTACTCACTAATTACTTTATTTACTTTTCTATGTCTCTTCGCAAAAAAATTAAAAATAAACAAATAAATAAAAATCAATTAAAGTAATCACTTCCCAAATGAGTATGTTTGGGATTAACTTTTTTTAGTACTTTTTTTTTTTTTTTTTGTTAATTTTTCATTTTTAGTGATTTTTTTTTTAAGCACTTTTAGTTCTACCCAAGTAGACGAATCAACCACACAAAAAATAAAAAATAAAAAACAAAAAAAGTATTTGTTCTGAACTTTTAAAATCTTTTTTTGTTTTTAGATTCTTCTAACTAGATGGACTTAAAAAGTAAAAAAATTTAAATAAATAAAATATAAAAGATCACTAAAGATAAAATATATATATATATATATTTTAACTGAGAGAAATGACTTGCATCAAACACATGACAAACTTAGGAAAAAAAAATTATTATAAAACTAATTTAAGATTTCACTATCTTATCTTCTGGTCAAAATAACGTCGTTTTGAGTGTTTCGAGTCATTCGAGTTATGATTTTTCGGACCACCTAACATTATTTTTTTACATATCTTTTTATTTTTTCTTTCTAAATTTTTACTCAAATTTATGCTCAACCTAAGTGAGATCTAAAAATGGGTAGACATTTTAGAACAATTGAGATCTTAAGATTGGAATCATACAACACAGAGTGGCGCATTTGACTTGCCCAGGCTCATACACACGTCTTTACCTGTTAACTGGGTTGTATTGCCTCCTTCAGAGCTTTGTTCTCTCCTTTCTCAAGATGTAATGACTTTTCCTCCTTAATCAATATACTCCTTTCGTTCAAAAAGAAAAAGAAAAAAAAAAAAAAAAAAAAAATCAATGGTACTATATGTATTAATTAGTGTACATATTAATGTATCAACTAGTATTATGATATCATTAATGACCCTATTTATTATACGAATTACAAATACTTAAAACCTTTAAAATTATGTCATATTATCTGTTGGTACACTAGTGTGTATACTAATTAGTGCATATAGTATTATTAAAAAAAAAAAGACAAATTACAAACACCCCCTCGAGATTTGGTGAAAATACAGATTCTCCCCTGAGGTTTCAGAAATTACATCCCGCCCCCTGAGGTTTACATTTCCATAACAAATTGCCCCCTGAGATTTTTATTTTCATACAGATTTCCCCTAATTTGTTATGCAAATTTGACCTTCAAGGGGCAATTTGTAATTTTTCAAATCTCAAGGAGAAATTTGTATTTTCACCAAACCTTGAAGGGGGTGTTTGTAATTTGCCAAAAAAAAATATAGTTGTTGTTTGGTTGTTTTCTCTAAAAATAAATAAATATATAAATATATAGTACAATGTGTGTTTGTTTTTGGGAAAATAACTGCGCAGTGAGAGCAGAAAAAAATTATAAAAATATAAAAAAGTCTGTACATTTTAATAATAAAAATATTATACTTTTTCATATTTTTGTATTTTTGTATCTATATTTTTTTTAGTTGCACCCATTGTTCTGTTATTTTTCCTTTGTTTTTCTTGATAAAAAAATATTAAAAAAAAGAAGAAGAAGAAAAGACATTTAAGTACTCGTGAGTTCCAACTCACTATGTTTGGGAAGTGAGATTTTAACAATTTAGGATAAAATTTATAAAAAGATAAAATAAGTTAAAATAGTTAATAAGATAAAATGTCATATTAAATTTATAATAATTTAACTTTTGCTCTCATAAACATCACATCTAACTATAAAAAAATCCAATCATCTTTCTCAGGACAAAAAGTTTAATTTACTAAAATAGTTAAAAATTAAAATAGCATACTAAAATAGTAACTTTCCAAAATATCAACCATGTACTCACCTTTATTCATCAATTATTAAGGGCCTGTTTTGTAATTATTCCGTTTTCAGTTTTCAATTTATATTTACAAAAATTTTAAAAATTATCATAAAAACTTGTTTGATAATTTTTTTTAGTTTATAAATGGTTGTCTCAGTTTATAAATTTGAGGAAAAAACGTAAACTCAAAAAATGAGTTTACGTTTTCAGTTTTCAATTTTTTTTTTCAATTAATTTTTTTTTCAAATAAATTTTTTTTCAAATATTTTTTTCCCCAATTAAAATTTTTTTTATTCATTTTTTTTCAATTAATTTTTTTTTCCAATTAAATTTTTTTTCAATTAGAATGTGTGTGATCCCATTGTCATAAATAATAAAAATAAATATAAATATTTTAGGCATGAACAAACATATTTTTTAGTTTATTTTTTTTAAATATTTTGTTCAAACCAAACGCATTTGTAATTTATGTTTTTCTAAAAATAAACAAAATCCAGTTTATAAAATTTTTGTAAACATAAATAAAAAATGTAAACATTACCAAACGCTACCTAATAATCCAAAGTTTAAGCAATTACATCCACACTAGCTACTTTTTTTAATTTCAGGGTAAATTACAAATACACCTTTTGAGATTTACTTAAAATACAAATTGTTCTCTGTGGTTTGAAAAATTATAAATACTTCCCTATCAGAATTTTTTATTTAGCAGAATTAATAAAAAAAATGAAATTTCTAACTGTTTACCTATACAATAATAAAATTATCTAAATTATTAATTGAAATAAAATTTTAACATTATTAAAACTGTTAATTAACCTGATAATTTATTAATAAAATGACCTATTTGTTATGAAATTAAAAACTTTAGAAGGCATAATATAATTTCTAAAACTATAAAAAATAATTTATAATTTAAATAAATTTCAAAAGATATGTTTGTAATTTACTCTTTCATATTAGAGCATCTCCAACGGTTCAGTATTTTTTTCACCAAATTTGAGTAAAAAATGGCTTATTTTTTCAATCTGATATCAGTTGCTTCAACGGTGCATCAAAAAGAAGAATCATCCCGTGGGTCAATCGGTTGGTCGACCGGGTAAGGCAAATTTATTTTATTTTTATTTTTTTTAACCTTTTTGAACTATTTGAACCTACCAATTTTTAAACCATTTGCATGAGCTGGTCGACCGGTTGGTCCACTGGGTGGTCGACCAGGTGGTCAACCACCATGTGTAAAATTTTGACAAATTTCTGCTTTAACGGCTATGAACAGTGCATTGGTGAAAGGAGCAACCTGTTCTCACTTTGCTGAATTCTCATTTTGATACATGTTTGCTAAAACCATTGGAGCACCAAAAAGTGACTTTTTCACCAAAATTCAAATCTGATGCCAAGTTTGATGAAGCGTTGGAGATGGTCATAGTTTCTCACAAGAAAGTTGTGAGAGGCTGAAAGAAAAGTGAATATTATTTATTGTTAAATTTTGGAGAAAGTACATGTCAGTGACATTTTGAGAAAATATTTATACATTAATAAAAAAGTTTATGAATTTGAATATTAAAGTAGGTAAGATTTACCATTTAATTTATTATTATTTTTTTTAAAGATAGACTGAATTGTAATTTCCTCTTAAATTTTCGCCTTTTTATAGGATAGACTTCTTTCTAGTCCAATCATAAACTGGACAGTGTTGGTTAGGATTATGGAACTTATTATACGTCTCATTTTTGATGATTTATTCGGTTCATTTTTAAAAATTATGTGTGTAAATCAATTGTAAAAAAAAGAGAAGAGGCGTTTAGCGAAAAGTACATGTCAGTGATATTTTGAGAAAATATTTATACATTAATACAAAAGTTTATGAGTTTAAATATTAAAGTGTGTAAGATTTACCACTTAATTGATTTTTTTTTTCTTTTAAAAAAAAAGAAAGATAGATTGAATTGTAATTTCCCCTCAAATTTTGCCCTTTTTATAGAATAGAACTTCTGTCTAGTCTAGTAGTAAACTGGATAGTGCTAGATAAGGTTACGGAGCTTAACATAAATCTCATTTTGATAATTTATTTTGTTTATTTTTTGTGTGTAAATTACCTATTAAAAAAAAGAAAAGAAAAAAAGACCAATATGATGATTATAGCCTAATGATTGCATCATCTTTATTATATACTATACATTCTAAAATGGAAAAAGCTTCAGACCCCCAGTGGGGGTACTGGGGGTCGCCTGCCATTGGTCCAAAAAAAAAAAACAATTTTTTTTTTTTTTTTTTTAATGTTTTCAGCCATTGGTCGCCTGCCACGTCACTGGGGGTGAGACCCCCAGTGGGGGTCTGAATCACGCCTCATTCTAAAATATATACATGTCCATTTTTTTTAAAGCGAAATTTGATGATAAATCTAATTTAACGATACAACAATGCTAGGTGGCCCGAAAATTCATGATTTGAATGGCTCGAAACACCCAAAACGACATCGTTTTAGGTGTAAAACGACGTTGTTTTGATGCATTCGAACCATTCGAGCCACACAAATTCGGGCCATTAAGCATTTTTCTTTAACGATATTCTGCCTCCGTTTGGGAAGTGGGTTGGCTTTTTAGCTTTTTTGGCTATTTTAGCCTGAGGCTAAAAAGCCTGGTTTGGGAAGGACTTTTTGGCCTTTTTAGCTTTTTGACTTTTTGGTGAGGTGTGTTCATGATAAATGACCAAAATGCCCTTGAAGTGATTTTAAGAATGTCAACTCCTTGACTTCTCTGCTCCACGTCAGCGTTTTTAAATCAACATGGAAGAATTGTTTCCCTTGCAACTGAACAAGGACGATTTCCGTGACCAATTGTACGCTATCATCATCATCCGCCTCTTGTTCAATGGATTCTCTCTCTTCTCAATCTCTCTCACCGTGCTGATCTCTGATAAGTTCGCAAACGACTTCGATTTTCTAGCAAAGTTGTTCGACAATCCTCTCCTCCTGTGTATAATCAACACAAATAAACAAACAATTTAAAATTTAAAACCCTACTTACAAAAATAACAACAATCTATGTGAACAAAAAACGAAGATCCAAGCTAGAGAGAGAGAAAGAGACTGACTTGATGGGAAGAGATTCTTCCAAGGAAGCTAAAGCAGAGAGATAACTTCCGTCGGACTTGTTCTGTACTTCACCTTCTTCTTCGTCGTCGTCGTCACTGTCGTCGTCAGGCACTCCGATTGACGAACTCTCTGAAGAGATCGCGGAGCTAACGTACGCCTAAGTCTTATCCTGCGCCGCCGATGCCGACCATGCTCCACCAACGGGAGGACGGTCCACAACGTACACCGCGGCCGCCGGAGAAGAAGAGACGACGTCGAGGCCGAGGGTGGGACCCACAGCCATGACATTGAACACCACAGACATCTGAGAATCTGGTGCGAATGTGTTCAAGGGTGTGATGGTGTGAACACCGGCCCAGGGGTAATTTGGTAATTTCACCTCTCCTTGTATGTAAGTTACGCCCCTGAATGTGGTTTTGTCTGTTTGTGGCTAATTTAGCCAATTTTGGACTGTAATGGCTAAATTAGCCCAGAACTCTCTTGCCAAACGGACCCTATAAGGCATTAGGTCTATTAGATATAGGGATTGTTATCCCAGGTAGGTAACCCAAGAGGGAGAGTGAATTGGGTTATTAAAAATTTCACAATATTAAAATTAACACAATATTCAGAATTTTAACAAAAAAAAAAAAAAAACAGAATAATGATTATTAATATAAAAGTAAGAGAGATAGGGAGAGAAAATCAAACACCGAGATTTATAGTGGTTTGGCACGCCAGGCCTACGTCTACTCCCCAAGGAACCTCCTTGAGAATTTCTTTACTATCAATTGAATAAATATACCACCAAGCTTGTGGATTTGGCACAGGACTTACTCTTATCTATTGAGCCTCACTCAACAATAAATGTCTCACCCTTACAAAATCTCTCACAAAAATAATGAATAAAAATAAGTGGCACTTAAACTCTCTTTTACAATAATTCTCTCACAAAGAGTAGATATGAAAGTGTAAGAACAATGGCTATACTTAGATTTGAAAGTGAAAGAGCAGAATACAATATTCTCAGAATTTTGGAACACACATAAATTTTTCTCTTCAAGTTCTTAATTTTTTTTCTCCACACACAACACTTCTATTTATACACAAAAATATACCCGTTGGACGCTCCTTGCTGACGTCATGGCTTATATAAGCACGCCGCTGACATCATGGCTTACATAAGCACGCTCCTTAATTTTAAATAGTCAGCAAATGTTAATAATTAAAAAGATAAAAAGTAAAACTAATTTTTTCTTTTCCTTTTTTGTTTTTTTTCAAACATGAAGCCACCGTTTTTGTAGACAATTTAATACAAAGTTCGCAACTTTCAAATAAGAAAATGATTTACTCCATCTTGTTTTATTATAATATATAACTCCATCTTTTTCTTCTTGTTTTATTATAATATGATATAATCAATGTAGTGTAAAAAATTTAATTGCTTACGTGATATATTCTAATTATATCATATGCAATCTATATAATATTCTAATCAAATATTTGCATATATAGTAAAATCCCTTTAAATAATATTTATAATAGATCTGATCATATATACTCTTTTTTTGTATATGTTGTAGAGATTTTAAATTAAATATAACCTTTCACTCCATATCAATTTTGTCAAAAGAAGACAACCCATTAATACCAAATTTGTCAAAATAACACAACCAATCAATATCAAATTTGTCAAAAGATGAATAGTGATCAGCCTAATTTTTCAAAAAGTGAATAGTAGAGTTTTCAAAAATATTTTTTATTTAAATAATATTTAACAAATGTATCATACAATATATATTTTAAATTGATAATATTTTGTGTCAAATAAAATAAAATATGTATATTATTTACAAATTTTTAATTAATATTTTAGACATCATCAAAATTAAACAACATAATTAACAGGGATGACATTTGAACTCGACCCGACGAGTACCCGACCCTCCGATCCCGATTTGAGCTATTTTTTCCCAAAAAATATCTCCAACGGAGCATGGATGGTATTCAAAAATCAATCCCCGATCAGTTTCGGGTTGGGGACGGAGATAAGTGTCCCAGTCCTGTACTCGGCTCGTCCCCGTTTGTTCCCGAAGTGCAATTACTATTTTACCCCTCTATATATATAAACCAAACCCTCATCTCACTTATGTCTCAGTCTCAGACCGCGTCTCTCATCTCTCTCTCTCTATCACTTACTACTCACTCAGATTTTTCTATTTCATTCTCTCACTTCTTATCATCATCATCATTATCCAGATCAACCACCACCACTGACCTCTGAATAGATCCTGAACAGATCGTGAACCGTGGTTTGTGAAGCCCTCCGTTGTTACCGATCTGAACAGATCGTGAACTATGAACCGTGAAGCCACCGATCTAAACAAATCGTGGTCTAATGTCTTGATTAATGGACTCGTCAATGTCGGTACCGGTGCCGATGAAGGAATCAACGCTCAACTCTCTCTTTCTATATATATGTTACGTTCACACAAGTTCTACCTTGATTGTATATATATGTGTGTGTGTGTAATGAACAAATCTGTTGTTGTTGATGAACATTTTTTTTTTTAAGTTGTTGATGATTGTTTCTCTTATGTGTGTGTTGAACAGATCTGTTGTCCATATACAGATTATTTTTTTTTATTTGGTTCTTGTATGTATGTGTATGTATTGAACAAATCTATCAGGGATTTTTTGGAGACGAGGAAACCCAATCCCCTTTAGGAGGTGGAGGTGGGGGAGGTGATGGGTTTCCTACCGAGGATCGGGGGTAGGGATAGGGATTTTTTTACCTTCGGGGATAGGGAACAGGAAGTGTCATCTTCGGCCCCGCCCTAGCCCATTGCCAATTCTAATTGGATATTTTTTGTTGGTGAGAGATCCATAATTCATGAAAATAGTTCGATGAGAAGTCCATTTATTGGTTTTAGAGGATATTTTGTTTTTAATTTTACCTCTTTATTTATCTATTGACTTTTTTGTATCTGTTATTTTTTTACTATCTATTCAAATTTATCTCTCTATTCAAATTATTTTTTATCTGTTCAAATTTATATTTATCTGTTAAAAAATTTGGTGCTATCTATTTAATTTTTTTGTCTATCCGTTTAATTTTTTTCCCTTATCTATTCATTTTCCCTTACCTATTCAAAATCTGTGGATTTATCTTTTCTAGTTGTTTAAAATCTGTGATTTTTCTCTCTATCTGTTTTGACATGGATAGGTCCACAAAGGCCACAACCCACAGTGAACAACCTCAAGCCCACAATTTGGAGCCCATTGCATAACCCGGTTGGTAAAATTCAGGACAGCTAGAGGCCAACTGGCGTGAAGGGCCAATGACGTTCGGACATATGGCAGGTATAAGACAGGCCACATCAGCAGACAAAGCTCTGCAAAGTTATTGCCACAACACATCACCATTAATGCAGCCCATCACAACATTTATTACGATAACACCTCCTCGTCGGAACAACGCCCCCCTCACCCTGAACAAGGTAAGCTACAGCACAGGCTTTGGGCGAGGTGAGCACGTCGGAAGGGACAGTGAAATGATTACTGAAGGATATAAGCAAGCATCGAAGACAAAGAAGAAGGTTAAGCTTTCTATCTCCAATCTCTCTCTCTACACAGTTGATCCCTTCTCCCTATTTGCTAACTTCCCCGTCGGAGAGTTCGCTTGGGGACTACCCCGTTCCCCATTGAACTTACTTGCAGGTCATCTAGTGGGCTTGGCCACTCGGACGTGGGCTTGAGGAGCTTGGATCGGTCCAGTCCATCCACCGGGAACGAACTGTATTATTAGTTGGCGCCGTCTGTGGGAAGTGTCCTGTCCGTGCGCCAGTTGTGCTCATTGTCGCCGGAGACCCTGTCCTAGCAACCTTTCTCTCCTATCCATCGAGGTGCATGGTCACGACTAGATCCATGGCTTCTCACCATAACGCTGCTGACCATCAAACCGACCCTCCCAATCCGAACAACCCACCTCAGTATTTCATCGAGCTTACCAACAGCATTAACCGTATGGCCGAGCAAAACCAGGCCCTGATAAATGCTTTACTCCAAAGAAACCTCCTCATTCCTCCACCACCACCTCCAGATATTCCACCCAACCCAGAACGAACTCCGAGCCATACTGTCCCACAAACCCAATCCACCTAACTTGGGGAGGTTTGCAACCTCCTCATCCACATATAAATCCACCACCCCCACCCCCCACACCCATCGGTCATAGCACTAGCCCCCGAGGGAGAAGCCAGCAGCATCCCACACCTATCTCCCTCTGGTGGCGACAACATTCCCCTGTGGGACGCTGAACTCCACGCCATGAAACTCCAGCTCCAAGGGGTTATGCAGAACATCCAGCATAAGCCCTCCACTACAGCAAACTCACCATTTGTTACTTCCATCCGAGACAAGCCTCTGCCCCCCAAGTTCAAAATGCCCACCATTGACTCCTTCGACGGGACGACGGACACCGGTCGACCATCTGGAGACCTACCGCACCCTCATGATCCTCCATGCCTTTCCTGACGAGATCATGTGCTGAGCTTTTCCCGTGACACTCAAGGGGTCAGCTCGACTGTGGTTCAGCTAGTTGCCACCAGACTCTGTCTCCACTTTTTAGCATCTTAGTGATTCTTTCCTGAGCCATTTTATTGGAGCCCAACGCCAACGACGCCCCGGCCACCTAGCTCCTCAACATTCGCCAGACCGATGGGGGAATCACTTGCGCAGCTTTGTCACTCGCTTCAACACTGAAGCCTTGCAAGTGGCAGAAAACGATGACAAAGTCATCCTCACGGCTTTCAATGGGCGGTCTGCGGTCACCCGATTTCCTTTTCTCCCTCTCTAAAAACCCCCCGACCTTAATGGCAGCCCTACTCTCCAAAGCCCAAAAATACATGAATGCCGAAGATTCACTAGCCGCTCGGCAAGATCCAACAGCTAAAAACCCGCCTCCCCGAGAAAAGAGAAAAGACCCAGACCCCAGAAACACCCAGTATAATAGCCTAACACCCCACTATACCACCCGTCCTCCCCGCGCTGACCCGGTCGGCACCTACCCGACCGACCGCTCGGTCGGTTCGAGCGGTACACCCCCCTTAATTCTCCCATGGAACAAGTCCTCCACCAGATCCAAACGGGACTACCCCCTCAAATGGCCTCCACCTCCACAGAACCCTTCTAACCGAAAAGACCAATCCAAATATTGCCGTTTCCACCAGGACCATGGCCATAACACTGATGACTGCATCAACCTCAAGGATCAGGTGGAGACCCTAATACGGCAAGGGGGCGTCTAAGCCGGTTCACGGATACCCGCCCTCAGCAGAGGCAAAGAACCGAACCCCACAGAGACAATCGCCGGCACACCCCACCCCGGTAGCCAGCTCAACCGAATCAAGGCCATGATCGACTTCCGCAACAACCTCGGCCACAAGGTAATCCACCCCCACCCGTTGGTGAAATTAGAGTCATTTCAGGTGGACTTGCTTGCGGTGGACCATCTCGCTCCGGCTCAGAAGGCAGAACTCAGAAAAATAAGGCAGGGCTCAGACAAGGCAGTCACCACGGTAGACTGACCTTCCAAACAGCCCAAGCAGTGGACCGAGCCCCATCACCTTCACGGACGCCGACTGTACAGGCATCCGTTATCCTCATGTTGACCCTCTCGTCATTTCTGCCATCCTCTCCAACTATAAGGTCAGACGAATTCTCATCGACAATGGAAGCTCTTCAGACATCATATTCCTCAACTGCTTCCGCCAGCTCAAGATCGGGGAGGAAAGTCTGTCTCCCCTCCAAACCCCTTTGGTTGGTTTCACTGGCGACTGGGTGACCTCCATCGGCTCCATTGATCTCCCCATCACCATTGGCGAATATCCACGGCAGACCACGAAGATGCTTACCTTCTTTGTTGTCGATTGCCCCTCTGCCTACAACATCATCCTTGGTCGCACTGCCCTCAACGCTTTCCAAGCGATCACCTCCACATACTACCTGGCCATTAAGTTTCCCACTGATCTCGGGGTCGGAACAGTGAGGGGAGAACAAACCGTGGCCAGAGAATGCTATGTCGCCTCACTCAAGGAAGTTAAGCTGAAGGAGGCCATGATTATTGAAGGACTTTACGTCCGAGACGAAGATGAGCTAGTCAGAGGAGAACCTGTTGAGGAGCTCGTTGAGGTTCCTATCGATCCCACCAACCCAATGAAAACCGTCAAGATCGGCAATCAGCTATCCCCCCAAGACAAGGCCGACCTTACTGCCCTCCTGACCAAGCACAAAGATGTATTCGCCTGGACCCATTCATACATGCCGGGTATTGACCCATCCTTTATAACTCATCGCCTCAACATCGAACCTCATTTCCGACCCTACCGCCAGAAGCAGCGCATCTTCCATCTGCAGCGCAATACTCTCATTGCAGCAGAGGTCGACAAGCTCCTTGAGGTCCAATTCATCACAAACGTAGACTACCCTAAATGGTTGTCAAACGTGGTCTTAGTCCGCAAAAACAACGGCAAATGGCGACTTTATGTTGATTACTCCGACCTGAATCGAGCTTGCCCCAAAGACAGCTACCCTCTTCCCCGCATCGATCTGCTGGTTGACGCCACAGCCGGTCATCAGATGCTCAGCTTCATGGATGCTTTTTCTGGATACAATCAAATCTTGATGCACCCGGCCGACCAAGAACATACCTCATTCATTACCGATCGAGGTACTTACCACTACTGCGTGATGCCGTTCGGACTAAAGAATGCTGGGGCCACCTACCAACGGCTAGTCAATGCCGTTTTCCAACACCAGATAGATCGGAACATGGAAGTATACGTCGACGACATGCTGGTCAAGAGCAAACTTTCCATTGATCATCTGACTGACCTCCGAGAAACCTTTGCTACCCTCCGCAAGTACCAAATGAAGCTCAACCTAGAAAAGTGCGCCTTCGGCGTAGGATCTGGAAAAGTTTTTGGGTTTTATGGTCAGCTAGCGCGGCATTGAAGCTAACCCCGAGAAGATCAAGGCCTTGATTGAAATGCAGTCACCCAGAACGGTCAAAGAAGTTCAAAGACTCACCGGCCGAGTGACGGCCCTCAACCGCTTCATTTCCCGCGCAACAGATAAGTGCTTACCATTCTTCAAAGTTCTTCGGCAGACTTTTGAATGGACAACCGAATCCGAAGAGGCTTTTCAGCAGTTAAAGCAATGCATGGCCAACCCTCCCCTCCTTTCCCAGGCAGTTGCGGGCGAGCCCCTCTTCCTCTATCTCGCAGTGTCAAGCACCGCAGTCCGCACAGCTCTTATCAGGGAAGACGGCTCAGTCCAACGGCCGGTCTACTATATCAGTCGAGCTCTCAGGGGAGCGGAGCAGAATTACCCATTGCTAGAAAAGTTGTCTCTGGCCTTGGTCACCGCCTCAAGACGACTTCCTCCTTATTTCCAAGCCCATTCCATAGTGGTTCTCACCGACCAACCCCTGAAGATGGTTATGCAGCAACCAGAACTTTCTGGCCGACTTATGCAGTGGTCAGTAGAATTCAGCCAGTTTGATATCTCCTACCGCCCTCGCACAGCAATCAAGGGACAGGCCATAGGCGACTTCATCCTGGAATTCACCAACCCTACCCCAATCACTGCCTCTCCACCCCCACCAACTCCTGCAGAACCAGAAGACCCCCATTCTTGGACCCTCAATGTCGACGGGTCATCCCGCAGGGAAGGTAGTGGGGCTGGCCTCATCCTCACCTCCCCTGTGGGTGGCTATTTCAAATGTGCTCTCTGCCTCTTGTTTGATGCCAGCAACAATGAGGTCGAATATGAGGCCTTGATAGCAGGACTCTGCCTTGCCAAGGACATCGGTGTCAGCCACATTCGAGTGTTCAGTGACTCCCAGCTCATTGTCGGCCAGATCACGGGGGAATTCGACGCCAAGGAGGACACAATGCGGGCTTATAGGGATCTGGCACTCCCTCTTGTTCGCCTCTTCAATACCTTCCACATCAAATACATACCTCGGGCGGAAAACTCCAAGGCAGACGAGATGGCTCAGCTGGCCTCTGCAGACCAACCCGACCTCAACCATGGAGTTCACCTCGAATACCTAGCCTACCCGGCCATCTCACCCGACCTCCCAGAAGTGCAGTTCCTCCAAAATGAACCCATCCCCTGGGCATCCGACATCATCCTATGTTTGACAACAGGAGAACTCCCAGATGACCAACAGCAGGCCGCCAAGGTCAGGGCTTGGTCGTCCAACTACGTTCTGGTCCGTGGCGTCTTATACAAACGTGGCTTTTCACGACCATATCTGCGATGCCTCAACTCGGCCCAAGCAACCTATGTAATGCAAGAAATCCATGAGAGAATTTGTGGCAATCATTCGGGCGGCAGATCTTTAGCCCACAAAATACTCCGTACCGGTTATTTCTGGCCGACTCTTAATCAAGATGCCACTGATTTTGTGCTTAAATGCGACAAGTGTCAGCGCTTTGCCAACATCCCCCATGCTCCTCCCACTGAGCTGATCACACTCTGCAGCCCCTACCCGTTCGCCAAATGGGGGATCGACCTGGTTGGCCCACTTCCCACCGGCCGAGGTCAGACCAAGTTCGCGGTTGTCGCCATTGACTACTTCACCAAGTGGGTAGAGGCAGAACCCCTCGCAACCATCACCGAGCGGAACACAACCAAATTCATCTGGCAATCGATTGTTTGCAGATTCGGCGTCCCTCAGGCCATTGTCTCAGACAACGGCAAACAATTTGACAATGCCAAGTACAGGAAGTTCTGCGCCGACCTCCAGATTCAACCATGTTTCTCTTCCCCCGGTCATCCCCAAGCCAACGGCCAAGTTGAGGTCACCAACCGCACTCTCCTGAAGATCATCAAGACTGAGCTTGAAGCTGCTAAGGGACTTTGGGCTGAGGAACTACCGAATGTGTTATGGGCTTACCGCACCACCACTCGGACTCCCACTGGGGAAACCCCTTTTCGTCTAACATACAGCGCCGAGGCGGTTATTCCGGTGGAAATCGGTCTGCCTACCCCCAAGGTTTTACATCCAAATCCACCACTCACCGAAGAACTCCGACGGGCAGACCTAGACCTAATTGAAGAACTCAGGGAAACCACTGCTGTCAGATTGGCCTCATACCAACAGAAAATAAGAACACATTACAACCACAAAGTCCGACCAAGGGAGTTTGCTGTTGGGGACCTAGTCTTGAGAGAAGCAACCCTTGCCACCAAAAATCCGACTGAGGGAAAATTGGCAGCCAAGTGGGAGGGACCTTATATTGTGAAAGCCAGACCACGTCCAGGCACTTATCGGCTTCAGGATCTGGAGGGTCGAGACCTGCCGCACCCCTGGAACGCCGAACACTTGAAACGTTACTTTCAATAAACTGTTACTTTTGTGTTGTTCAGTTATTGTATTTTCTTTTCGGAAAGTCACACGCTTGAACATCCTTGTCATCCTTTTTGTGCAATGTAACTTTTTGACATTTATATATCCCAATCATTTATATGGTGTCTCAATGACGTTTTGGTTACAGTCACTCAAAGCCTCAGCCAGACCGAGCACTCAAAGCCTCAGCCAGACTGAGCACTCAAAGCCTCAGCCAGACTGAGCACTCAAGGCCCCAGCCAGACTGAGCACTCAACGCCTCAGCCAGACTGAGCACTCAAGGCCCCAGCCAGACTGAGCACTCAAAGCCTCAGCCAGGCTGAGCACTCCAAGCCTCAGCCAGGCTGAGCACTCAAGGCCTCAGCTAGACTGAGCACTCAAAGCCTTAGACAGACCGAGCATCCAAGAACCTCCTCCAGACCGAGCACTCCAAGTCCCGCCCAGACCCAGCACCCAGAACTTCATCCATGCACTCGGCCAAACCAATCCCCAGCTAGACCGCGCATAACAGGTCTCAACCAGACGGACTGCCACCACTCTAGGTCCAGATTGAGCTCCTTGAAACACCAATGAAACTCAGTTAAAGTCCAAAGTAACATACTTAGTCGCAATTCCAAGGCTCAGTTTTTACACGGCTCTTTACTTAGCCAAATTCTAGCGATGTTCTCCCATGTTTAATAAACCACCAAGCATGACTTCAACACATCCAATTTTACTCTGCATTGAGTTTTATACAAGTCTAATTTTACTCTGCATTGAGTTTTATACAAGTCCAAATTTTACTTTGCATTGAGCTGTTATACGAGTCCAACTTTACCTCATAATGACCTATCGTTTCATTTCTGCTCCAACGCCTTCCCCCCCCACGATATGGCCACGTATATGGCCACGATGCACTGGCTCCCCCCCTTCCCCTGTCTTTTCCACTTCAAATCATCATTTCACACGCCACCTCTTGAGCCCCGCGCCCTTCCGGTCGGCCTTCTTACGGTCGGCTCGTCCGCTTGGCCTTCACACGGTTAGCTCTCACGGTCGGCCATCACACGGTCGGCTCGTCCGCTCGGCCTTCTCATAAGTCAGCCCTCACGGTCGGCCTCCCCGCTCTGTCTCATTTTCACGATCGGACCATCCCCCGTTCGGTCATCCCGGTCGGACTCACCTTCCACATAAGTATTCCCTTCGTTGGACTGAAGCTACACTCGGGAATGGGGGACTACTGACATGGATAGGCCCACAAAGGCCACAACCCACAGTGAACAACCCCAAGCCCACCATTTGGAGCCCATTGCATAACCCGGTTGGTAAAATTCAGGACAGCTGGAGGCCAACTGGGCGTGAAGGGCCAATGACTTTCGGACATATGGCAGGTGTAAGACAGGCCACATTAGCAGACAAAGATTTGCAAAGTTATTGCCACAACACATCACCATTAATGCAGCCCATCACAGCATTTATTACGACAACACCTCCCCGTCGGAACAGCGCCCCCCTCACCCTGAACAAGGTAAGCTATGGCACAGGCTTTGGGCGAGGTGAGCACGTCGGAAGGGACAGTGAAATGATTACTGAAGGATATAAGCAAACATCAAGCATCGAAGACAAGAAGAAGGTTAAGCTTTCTATCTCCAATCTCTCTCTCTACACACTTGATCACTTCTCCCTATTTGCTAACTTCCCTGTCGGAGGGTTCGCTGGGGGACTACCCCGTTCCCCATTGAACTTACTTGCAGGTCATCTAGTGGGCTTGGCCACTCGGACGTGGGCTTGAGGAGCTTGGATCGGTCCAGTCCATCCACCGGGAACGAACTGTATTATTATGTTTAAAATTTGTCTCTGGATTTCTCTCTTAAAATCAGATTTGTTCAAATTCACATGTTTAAATCAAGAACAAACTTATTTGTTGAAATTGACGCTCAAACAGTGTCTGGCATTCCACCACTTACCTTATTCACTTTTATATCTTCATTCACAACTTTTCAACAGACTCAACACTGTGTCTCCTTCAACTTATGCAAAACTCAAGAACTTGTTTTAATCCAAACACCATGGTTTCTTCACGTATTTTAATGAATCAAAAAACGAAAACATAAAAGTTAAGGTCAGATCTGCTTTGATATCAGGTGGGTGGAACTTTCGTCGCCACCACCATCGGAGTCGAGGTTGACTTCGATGGATCTAGGGTTAGGATAGGCGGCTGGCATCGGATTGTTCCCGAGCAACGATCTACGGCGACTAAGAAGGCTCTCAAGCAAAGAGAGAATGTATAGATACAGATCGAGGCACCACGGCGGCGATAACGTCAAGAGTACATACGAGCTCTTTCAAGCTCTCGGTGGATCTGGTATCATAGTCGGCGTCTGTGTCGGTCCTTCTGGTGGTGATACGGAGCATCGCAGACAAAGATGAAAATCCATTGCAGACGGTGGTGGTGGTCAGATTGGTAGATCGGCGGCGATGGAGATCACAAACATCGGCGACGGAATTCAGAGGCCACTCGATTGGTTCTGGTCCAGATCTTGCTCACCTCTAAAGGCATTATGTTGATCTCGATCTGCGACGGAGGTGATGGCGGCGATAATGGTGGTGGTGGCGGCAGTCACGGTGGAAGTGATGGAGGAGGAGGAGACGGTGACGGCATCTATGTATTTTTTAAAAATAAATATGAAATCACATAGGTAAAATTATGAAAAATGTTATGATCGTAAATAATTTATTAAATAAGGGGGGATTCATATAAATTTATATGTGTGTAGATTTTACACACATATGAAAGGTTTAATACAAAAATTTAATAAATTATTTAAAATCCTTAATATAATTCTCAAATTATCGAAATCATCTTATTTTTTAAAAAAAGAATCAAAAATAAAATAAAATTTACCAAAACAAACATACAATGGGTGATGCAACTCCGAAGAGTAATGTTAGGAATCTTAAATAATCTACTAAATATTTTATCAAACCTTTTACATAGATGTGTGACCTATAGACATGTGAATTTGTATATAATGTTATCAATGTCAGAGATTTGGTAAAATATTTGATAAATTATTTAGAATTCTTAAGATTACTTGACTCTGAAAAGTGCAGTTCAGTTCTGCACAAAAGTCGTATCTTTTTTCTTTTCTTTAATTTATTCCATTCCCTATTTGATTAGTATTTATGATCTCAAATATCATTGGTAAATCAATTAGAGAAATGTTAGGGATCATGAAAATTTTTCATGAAAATGATTATGAAAGATTTGTAATTCTTAGATTACCTTGTTAGTGTGTGGTGCTTTATTCTAAGTGTAATCCAAAGGTCACAAATCTTTCATGATCATTTTTATGAAAGACTTTTCATGATACCTAACATTGCTGAATCAATTATTTGATGATTCAGTTATTTTTTCTCCAAAGAATAACAGAAAACCATTTGTGTGCGTGTATATATATACTAGCAGCGTGCACACTCAATAAATGTGCTATCATAGATCAGCGGTGTGCACATGTGCTATTATAGATCATAAATTTTGATTTGAATTTAAATTTCATTCAACTGTATAAGGCGTTGATTTGGATACCTACACGAGGAAGGAAAGTATTGACCTCCTAAATTTAGAATTGTAACTTATTAAAAAAGTAAATACAGGCAGAATTATGTAGTTCTTGCAAGGATATTTCAGAAATTAAAATTATGAGACATTTTTTTTTTATCAAGACCAACTCAGATGTTTACCTATTATAATAGAATAGATAGATAAATATATTTTACTTACTGATTTTTTCTTTTTTCTTCTTCTGTGGATTGAGGAATTTTCAACTTGGCCTAGGCTTGTCTCCAATTTTAATAGGAGTAGACTGTGCTGTTGGGCTTTCATGGATCCACCACGGAGGTTAAATCGACGATTTAAACTATTCAATATGTACAATTTATTGAGTATTTCATTATTACAAAAAATCACGTTGATCGAATATCGATAATCACTTAATCAGGTCACATTTCTGTCATAGATAAATATGATTTTTTTTTTAAATTGTTAATAGAAATATGAACTGATCAAGTGATTATTCATATCTGATCAACGTGATTTTTTATAATGACAAAATACTTGATGAAATTCACACATTGAAACAGTTTAAATTATCGAAATAGACCCGAAATGAGTCCTAAATGGGCCATACTGGACAGAACAATTGGACCGCCAAGTGACAAAACTGAATTAATGTTGGAGAATACAGTTGAGAAGTCGAAGGTTGGGAATTATACATATATATTTTTATTTATATAATACATGATGAGGTCAAATAGTGGTTGGAATGGTTTTGGAAAGAAAAATGTTTGGGAGCTTTAAATTGGGAGCACTAAAAGAGCTCTAGAGAGTGGGTCCCACTGACTGATGTGATGTTTTGGCCTTAAGTTTTTTTTTTTTTTTTTTTTTTGAATTTCCACCTCATTAGTGGTCCATTAGTGCTCCTAAATTAGTGGAATGTATCATTGTTGTTTTGGAAAAGCATGGGGAGGATTACATATGTCATTCAATGCTTTGTGGACTTCAAGGCCTTAGCCAACTTCATATCTAACTAATTAGGTGTAAAACTGTACCATATATGGTTAGCTATAGTATCATCAAATTTCATAATGCATAAAGTTGTACAAGATTGACCCATCCTCATGCTATATAAATTATTCAGTATTGGTGGCTTTATCATCTCTAATATTATTTGAAACAATATATTTGTGAGAATTTTATATATATAGTGATTAGTTTTATACAAATGTTTAGTTTTAAATGTGGTTGATACTGAGGCCTATTTTGGGAAGGTGGTAAAAATCAACTTTTTTGTTTTTAACCAAGATTTTTAGATTTTTCATAAAGTGACTTGAGAAGTTGGTAAAACGCTGCTTTTTGGTTTTGTAGATAATATTTTTTTTAACTTGTCATGTCATGGTATAGAACTGTAGAATTACCAAAATGCCCTCACCCAATGTAATATATTGTCATGCTTGATAAAGGTACCAATTCTAATGGCAGTATCGTAATTTCACGTCTTTGATTATAATCAGAATCCCAAATCAGTTTTTGCCCAAAAACGTTGGCGTCTGGGGCCTGCGTTCTCACCCCAGACGCAGCGTTTTAATCTGTTGCCAAAATACCACTGAATAACTTTTTCATCATGTTTTATGGCGTATAAAGGGGTGTGCATAGAATCAGTCAAATTAGATTGGGATTAAGCTTGCATACATAGTGAATATATGTCATTTTAATCTTGGCTCAGTCTAACATAAGGTTTAATTTTACTATCCCAAACTTGATCCTAAAAAGATTTTAGAAAATTGATTCAAAAAATAAATAGAAGGTTGAGATTTAAATGATACATTGTGACTTCATATATAATTGAAATCTAAACTACACATTCATAATTCTAAATAAATTTCTCAATATATATTTTTGGAATGCCTTTTTTTTTTTTTTTTGGACAAAGATAATGTTAATGTGTTAGTAATTATATTACAATGCAAGCCAATATCTCTCTATAAATTCAAATCTGAAACCTCATCCTGACATCTAAATGTCCTTTCTATGATCACTTACGCCGTATTTGGTTGGAGGATTTGAGAAGGGATTTAGAAAGAGAAAGAGAAAAGTTAGGTGAAATATGAATAAAATATACCTACATTTCACCTAATTTCACACATCTTTTTTCTTTCCCTTTCCAAATTCCTCAACCAAACACAACATTAAAGTAGTTCAGATATTTTGAGTATGTAATTTGGTTGCCTATTTTTGCCTATAACGTTGGCAATTGGTTTAATGTGGTGGGCACAACACACGAGTGACACCCCAGCTATCATCATGATCATCTCCGAAGGTGTATTGCTAACACGGTATGTAGTAAATATACATCTCTATCAAAAAGCTCATCTCGCCGGGGTTTTCCCAAAACAGTAATACTAGGTCCCACTGAAATGGTGCTTTAAAGCACTATTAATGAATTGGCATCCATATTAAAAAAAAAAAATAAATAAAAATAAAGCAAAGCACAAAAATACTGTAGCATCATTAGTAGTAGTTTTAATTAGTGCTCCCACTCATTTTCCTTTCTCAAAATAAGCCAAAATATCAAGTTATTTTCTAAACTAGGCTTAGTTCAGACGGAATTCTTAAAATAGGCTAAAACATGATTACACACCACCCTTTTACCATTTTTGTGGTCCTCTCGTAAAAAAATTATAAAATCATAAAAGCGTGGTTACAAACTACGCTTTTAAGTAAATTTTTTTTCTTTAAAAAACGTGATTAGAAACCGCACTTTTAAGTAAAATATAAAAACGTGTTTTGAAAACACGTTTTCAATAAAACACAAAACGCTGCACTCACTCTTCTTCTCACACTCACATACTCTCTCTCTCTCTCTCTCTCTCTCTCTCTCTCTCACACACACACCCACCCATCACACTCACACACTCACATCTTTTTAATATATATAAATTTTATTTTATAAATTTGGGATCAATATTAAATATATATAATTATAATTTATATTAACAAATAATAATCAACTATATAATTTTTATAATTTTTGTAAATATAAATCATTTTTATATAATTTTTATCTTTCGAGTGGTTAGAAATAATTTTTTACAAATTAAATTGAAACAACCATACGTATGTATATAACTTGCCCAAAAGTTAAAATGATAATTATTTTTTACCCTTAAATGATAATTATTTTTTATTTTTTGTTTCTTAACCAAATTAATTTTTAATTTTTAAAAAAAAATTCTAAAAATCAAACCATACATAGCCTAAAAATCTTTTGATAAGTCATTTCTTACATTGGTAACTTATTTAATTATTTGTTAATTTTACGACATTTTTACCATCTGAGGTATATTTGGTAATCATTTCGTTTTCAGTTTTCAATTTATATTTACAAAAATTTTAAAAATTATCATAAAAACTTGTTTGATAATTTTTTTGATTTATAAATAGTTGTCTCAATTTGTAAATTTGAGAAAAAAATGTAAATTCAAAAAATGAGTTTATATTGGTTTTTAAACAAAAATTTAAAAATTTTACTAATAAATTTTTTTTTCAATTAATTTTATTTGAAAAAAAAATTTATTTACAAACTAATGTAAACTCATTTTTTGAATTTATTTGAAAAAAAATTTTATTAGTAAAATTTTTAAATTTTTGTTTAAAAACGAACGTTTGTAGTGAATATACATCTCTATCAAAAAGCTCATCTTGGCCCCTTTACTTCTGTTCTTGTTTGTTCATTTCTACTCCACTAATTGAATGCAGCTCCAATCCAATTGCGTTTGAGTTCGGGGAAGTGGGATTATGATGGTTTTATTTTAATGATTTAATTGATTCAATAATTGATTTATGGAGATTTAGGGGCATTCTTATTAACCAAATTTATTTATTTATAAATTATATATTTTTTGCCTATCATTATTTTTTAAGTGTTAGAATAAAACAAGTATTTTAAGATCTATTACTGCATTAAAAAAGTATACATGATCTATAAGTATTTAACTCCATCACATAGGACTAACTCGTAATTTACCCTTGATTTTAATCATTTTTATATTTAAAACATGAATGATTTGTTTTTAAATCATACTTGTCATTTTTTTTTCTTCTTTTATTTTTTTGAGATAAATGAGATGAAATCCTATGGCTGCTTGTCGTATTAATCTGATTTATTCATTTATTTATGAATAATCTACACATTAAAATTAAAAAAATTAACAAATTGAATTTTCAAATAAGGCTCAGGATGAGATTAGCGCGAACTAGATTGGTTCAATCTACACAAATCGAATTCTTAATAATTTTACTTCAAAGTTGCCAAACAAACCTCTAGTCTTAGATGGTTTGCTATATCATTCATTATTACCAAAATTTTGCAAGAATTAAAAAATAAAAATAAAAATAACTCAAGTTTTAAGATTATCTTTGTTGGTTTTGCTATTGTCTTTAATGTCAAACTTATATTTTAAAAAGCTACATTATCCAATATTTGGCAAATAATATAACAGATCGTAGCAAATTAGTAGGAATATAAATGGGATTTGTGTTGGATAGGGTATCTAGGAAGTTATAAAAGGTTAGTGTAAATAAAGACAACTGAAATAAGGGTATGGAACAGATAACAACTAGCCGGCACAAACAGTACCTAAAGTCATTATTGTTGCTAATTAGTACAAATTACACTCACAATCCTTATAATTTGTTTCTAATAACAATTTAATATTTCTAGTTATAATTTCATTAATTTTATCCTTTAATTTTTCATATTTTGTCAATTTAATCTAATGCACTTTTACAAAATTGAACCGAAATCAATGAACAAAATAATCCAATCATTATCCTCATATGATTAAAGAAAGGGTTGATGTCAAATTTAAAATAGTTCATTCCCTTTTGAACAGAATATTTTGCTTTTGATTTCTATCTAATTTCCTATGAATGTTATCAATTGGACAAAATCATGTAAAAACTCATAATTGATATAATTGAAATTATAAGGACCTAATTGATACAATGAAAAAATTAGAGGGACTACACGGATAATTTATGTTATCAAATAGGTACAAACATGTAGGCAAGGCTATGGGGCAACTCTATGTAGCAACAGATAGTGTATGTCCTTAACGTTGTTGCATGTGCCACTTGCATCCATTTGGGAAAATAAGACTATTTATTATTAGCTCATACAAAGTCAATCATCAATAGTGATATATTAAATCAAAATTAAGTAATCTTCATGCTTCTCTTACTTAGTGAAACCCATATATATATATATATAACAAGTAATTTAGTGTTTAGTTTCATAGTAAAGCTTTTAAGGTTTTAGACCACAGTAGAGAGCATAGAGGAAGTTGCTAAAGGTAAGCTTATCCATCCATTTATTTGTTAAATCTTTTGGGAAAATATCAATAAAGTGTCTTTTTTAATGAAATTTTTATAGGTAAATTATATTTTTCATGCTCGAATTTTTACTTAAATCTTACTTTTGTCACTCACTTTCTAATTGCTGCAATTAAGTCTTCATACTTCAATACTTTAACATGTGTTTTAAGTGAAAACTGAAAGGTGAAAAGTGTAACTTTTCATACAATTTTTTTATTTTTTATTTTTTATCTGATCCCCCTAAAATGTATTCATGTAGCCCTCATATGAACATTTTATGTTCAAATTTTTAACGGCTAGTGATAGAAGATCACATTGAAACATAAGTAAAATTATATATACTTAATTTTTGCAATTAAATATGAGAGATTAAAGTGAAATTCCAATAAAAAGTTGTTGGATGAAAAGTATAATTTACCCAATTTTCATGAAAGGGTAATAATTTTGTGTTGATAAGAAAAAAATTTATCAGAAATTTTCCCGATCTTCATGGCTTGCAGCATAGTTTTGAAGATAGAGTTGGCACATAGTCTTCCTCCTATTTTTTGTAGAGGTTGATTCTTTTTTTATTTTTTATTTTTAGATTCTCTATCAGAAATGGAAAATGAAAAACAGATTGAACAAAGTCTTGAAGAACAAGATCAGATCAGTAAAGAAGAAAACCATGATAATCAAGATGAAATCAAGAAAGAAGAGGATAAAGTTATTCACATGATCGAAGCAAATCAATTGCAAGGGGATGTGAAAGAACAAAGACAAGAAAATGAAGCTGGAAAAGTTGGAAAGAGCCAAACTGATTCAATAAAGAAATTAAAACAAGGTTCAAAACAAAACATCAAGGCAAAGGGCACGATTCCTCAACCATTTTGTTTGGCAACTGAGAAAAGAATGTCCAGAGAAAGGCGAGGTTCGATGGATTTTAAGGAGTATAAGCCAACCCTATCAAGATCTGGCAGCTTGAACTACAAGTAAGTTTACAAACTCATGATTTCATGCTATACTACCAATTGAACATGGAAAATATTTGATGTCAAGTAGATTTTGAGTCAATTCTCACCTTCTAACCAAAATGGTTTGTTATAGGCACAAAAAGTTCACTCAATGTTCATGGTAGTCCTAGAATGAGTTGGACTATTCACGCATGTACCTCCTTAAAGTAGAGTTTGGAGAGAGCAAAATATATAGTCCTCTCATTTTTGGAAGAACTATTTTGATGACTTAAACCCACATCACCACCGACACTAATAGAAAGTATTACCGTTTTGGACCGAGTTGTCCCTAAAAAATAAGTCTCATAAACAAGTCCACATCCATGGCCCAATCCATTGTACTTCAGCTCGACTCAAATTCAAACATGGACCATCCAGGCCAGCCTTATCCAAAAAATATAGACCAAAGGTATAGAGCCTTTGACTTGGTCCAGAAACCTAACCCAGTGGATTACTCAAAAGCCCGGCCCGTTGTTGAGCCCTAGGAAAATGTAGGTTCAATTTAGTCCCCTTTATAGTAGGAGGTTTGAAATGGATAGATTAGGTACAAACATAATCTTTGGCATAATTTACAAGTTTGAATCCATAATCTCAAAATTAGTAGGTTAAGTTTAAATCACTAAAGTCTAAATCAGTGATCTGGTGAAGCATAATCAAAGATCTATTCAAAATCTAATCAACATAGTGGGTGTTTGGAAAGTGGCTATTATTTAGGCATTTTGGCTATTCTATTTTAATTTTTGTATTTGGAAAGATAGGATGGATTTTTATTTGAATTGTCATATTGAAAAATGTGTTTGAAATGATGTGAGGCTGAAATGACAAATTTGTCCCTAACCTCACTTTTTTCAAAATTGGTCTCAAGGGGCAAAATTGTCATTTCATATCTATGGGACTAGACTGTCTGCCCACTGAGCCTACACCATTAATGTGACAGTGTAGTCTGCCCACAACCGCTTTTTTTTTTTTTTTTTGTTAAATATAAACAATTGGTTTAAGTACTATTGAGGCTATTTGACTTTTTTCGTGAATGGGGCTAAAATAGCCTCACTTCACATCCCAAACACCGCCATAGAATAAGAGCTAAAGGGTTAAAGACATATAATACATTGTCTCTCTTAAGTCACCCAAGCTACTTTTAATCATTCAAAATTGACAGTGAGTTATCCTCCATTGTCTTTCTAAGCTAGCCACTCAAGCTTGGTCCATATACTCTAGAAGTCTCTCTCCACCATTGTTTTCAAACCCGGACCGGACCGGCCGGTCGGACCGGTTGAACCGGGAACCGGGCCTTGTTCCGGTCCGGTCAACCCCCCAAACCCGGATAGGGGCCAAAACCGGGAAAACCCAGTGACCCAGTGGTCGAACCGGTAAAACCGGTGACCCAGTGGTCGGACCGGCCAGAACCGGTCTGTTTTTTTTTTTTTTTGGGTTTTACTTTTTTTTTTTTTCTTTCTTTCTTATATATATATATAAATATATTTCAAAATTTTGACTAAAAATTCTTATTTCGAGAGTCTCCTCTCATAAGAAAGAGTCTCATTGAAAGCTTGAGAAGATTATGAAAGTCTATTCCTATTTATAGGAAAAGATTTTTCAAAGAGAACCTACAAAATTCAATGTGGGATTCAATCAAATTATTTGAAACATATTGATTGAAGGGAGAGTTGAAAATTTCATTTCCCTCCAAAATTAAATCTAGCATTCAATCAATTTATTTGGAGAGAATGTTTAAAAAATTTAATTTCTTTGAAATAAGTGACTTTTTTTTTTTTTATCAATTATAACTTTATTAAATGTTATTAATAAATATTATGCAACAATTTTTATTTTTATTTGATTATTTATATATTTTTTTATTTATTTATAATTTATAATTATATTTTTTAATTATATAATATTAATTATGACGTCACGGTTCGACCGCTTTGACTCGACGGTTGAACCGGTGACCCGTCCACCCGGTCCCTTTTCCGGTTCGCTCACCGGTCCGGTTTTGAAAACATTGCTCTCCACCCATTGTGAATTAATTTTAATTTTTAGGTCGAATGCTTCCAACAAATATAATACAAAAAATAATAACAACAATAATAAAATAAAAAATTAAAGGGCTAAAGGGCTTGTGACATTTATTGGGATTGGAATTAAGGTTTTGAATGGACAGGGCTCTGTCTCAATCCTCCATTGGTGCTGAAAGAACCTCCAACCAGAGACATGCTAAATCAATTAATACAGCTCCAAGATCAAGTTTGCCACCAAAAACTGCAGCCAGTGAGCCTGTTGATAAAAGGGTAGAGGTGAGAATTTTCCAACTTCTCTCTAGACTATCAAATGCATTTAATCATTTTGCTCTTTATGTGAAACAATAAAGTGTTTTTCCAATTTGGCTCTCACAATACAGAATGGTCCCAAATCTAAGAACAAAACTCAAGGGAAAGAAACTGAAAAGAAGAAGCCACAACTAGATGCCAAGGTAAGTAATGCTGTGTGTGTGCAAGTTTTTCACTGCATTAGTTAATATGATTTCTAGTAAAAGGCATGTTTATGAGTAAAGAAACAGGAAGGAGGTGAAGTGGAGGGAAAGAAAATTCAAAAGAGTAGCACTTTCAAAGCACTGCCATTGCCAAGCTTCTATCAGCAGCAAAAAGGTCAACCTCCTAGACCAGAAACAAAGAAGGTAAAGCTGTTAAAACTCAAATCACTGATTGTAAGGTTAGGAGACACAGAAGATAATGATAATAGCAGTGAACCATTCATTTTCTCAACCACTACTCATTGGAGAACTGGACATCTATAGGCACTCCCTCAATACGAGCTGAGTCATAGTCTAACTCCAGTCCCACCAAGGACATAATAATGTTGGTGGCTGTAAATTTTTTGGGAGTTAAAGCACCAAATACGGTTAACATGAAATAAGATGAACTTTAGTTCAGAAATGGTACTCATGAGTAAATCAAATATGTACAGATCACAGCATCACATACAAAATCTCCATTGCTTGGCCAAGAAAGCAAGTCTCTGAACAAGTCTGGAGACAGCAAGGGTAAATTGGTTGCCATTGGGAAGACAATTAGTAGAAGAGCAAAAGAGACCATAAGCAAACTCCATAAAACAACTCCAAAGTCTCTAAGCACCCTCCCAAATGAAGTGGTGAAAGCTGTTGTCTCAAGTGGTTGATGATAATATGTAATTAAAGCTTGATCTGCATCTCCCTTTAGAGAATGTTATTTATGATTACATCTTCTATTTTACTCACTTTTTTGTTCAAAATTATGAAGAAGAAAAAAAATAAGAAAAAGTTCATTGTGCTGTAACTAGTATGGATATGATACGAGTCTTGAGTAGAATCATATTCCTATTGTCATGTATTATGATAGGTTTTCCATCAAGTCCAAACAAGCTCTTTGAGTAATTTTTCTTGTGTGTGTGTGTGTGTGTGTTTTTTTTTAAATCAAAACAAGACATAATTTTACTTCAATTTCAAACATGAATTGCTGAATTACCACATCACAATCATTGCGGAAAGACCTAGTCCTCACTTCTACTTGGTAGGATTCATTGTTCAAAAACTTGAATTGGGATTTTGGCTATCTATGTCGGGGGAAAAAAACTTGAGTACAACAATGATACAAGTCATTATGCATGCGTGATATCACCAATCAACAACATATCATTAGCCCTACAATAATGACACGGAAGTAATTAAATTGAGACTAGTCATTGAATTTTTTTTTTAATCCAAAGTACATGAAAAGATTACTGTACTATACAAATTACAAACAACAAAACGGAAGAAGGAAAAACAAAAGACTTTCTCCATCTATTCTCTCTCTCATTTTTTTATCTTCTAGAGTCCTCTCTTCCTCCTCATTATTCCGGTTATTGTTAATGTTATTACTCAAACGTAATACAACATTAGTGGTTAATTATATCAATATCATAACAAAAAGATCTCTTTTAATTCCATTTCATATTACTCTGTTCTTTGAGTAATGTCTAACGATCGCAGCCACACCACCATGAGACAGAAGAGCAAACCTTAAAAAGCTTCAACCATGGCTGCTGTAGCCGACGTGTCATTTTCGCTCTCAATTTCGTCGTCCTCGTCATCTGCCTCCCACATGAAATGAGCGTACGATCCCAACACCATACTGTCAATGAATTTAAAATTTTCAGATTCAAAATCAAAAAATCATCATGAAAAACTAACATTTTTAATTATAAATAGAGATTTGGATTTTACCAGTCGTTGGGAGAGGCATGAAGAGCTTGATCGAAGTAGGACTTGGCTCTATCTTCGTTTCTCTGAGTCTCCCAAATCAGCCTTGCGTATAGTGACAACACCTCTCCATCTCCAGGACTCGCGAGTATTGCTCTTCCGTAGTACTCCTCAGCTTTCACAAAATCCCTCTCCACCTTCAAACAACAATATATAATCGTCAATCAAAGCAATCAATCAGAGATCAAAACAAATTCAAATCTGACAAACACAAACATTTTCAAGCATCAATTGAATTGAGATTTGATGAAATTGAAGCGAAATTACCTCGTGCAAGAACCTGGCGTAGTTCCTGAGAAGAAGTGAATTCGTCGGGTTAGACTTCAGCATTTCCTCGTAATACGCACAGATCTTGCTCCGATCGGCGTCGCCGCCGGTGGAAACACCAGTAGAACAATCATCATCGTTGCCGCCGCCGCCGGGAAATCCTAATTCCTGCACCGGAATTCCACTCTCCGGCCAATGACCGGCGTAATTCCTGCGATCAAAATCTCTTTCACTCAACATCAAGGATCCTATAGCTCCGATACACTCCTCCTCCGGTATTATCGCCGGAAAAGAGCGCGATCCAATGCCGCTCAGCCTCGAAGCTTCAGTCTCCGATAGGATGACGTCGGACTCCGACGACACCCTCCTTATGCCCCTCGCCGGAGTAGAATCACTCCGGCGACCGATATTCAAATGCAGCAAAATTCTCGGCGAAGCCGAAATGGTCTTGTTGCCGGAGAAAAAACCGGCAGCGGAGTCGTGAAGGGATAGAGAGAGTCTTGGAGAACCGGGCACGAAGGACTGGAGCTGGACCGGGACAGAACCGGTTCGCAAAAGTACAGACTTCATTGTTTCGAAGTTTGATACTGGTACTTCACTTCACATTCGGGCTTTTCAGTGTAAAGACGGTTTATAGAGAGAGAGAGACGTTAGATTCAGTGACGGCGTTAATGAAAGGGCGTACTGATGGAGGACACGTGTAGTGGATGCACGTGAAAAGGCCGTCCCGGAGGAGACGGCGATGGTGGAATTGCAGAGGTTCCACGTGTCATGAGCAAACCGTGAAACTGAAAGTGGACTGAAACTGATGGGGCTGCCTGGTAGAAATTGGCAGCAATTGGTTACGTGGTTAAAATAAGTAAAGATTAAAATAATTAATAAGATAAGATATTATATTATATTTAATTTATAATTATTTTATTTTTTTTAATAATCATTAAATTAATTGTAAAAAAAATAATTTTAATTATTTAGAACATAACATTTTTAGCAAAGTTAAAATTGTTATAAAATAGTCTAACATCATGTTGTCATGTCTCGCCAAATTACCTAAATAGAATTGTCTACCAAGAGGAAGTCTCAAGAAATAGAGGCTAACGGAATATTCTGAAAGTTCCTGGAAAACTTAAGAAAATATAAAAATATGATACATAATTCTATAATATACATGGAAAGTTCTAAGAAAAGATTATAGAGCATTCAAGTGAATATTAGAGGGATAGACGCAATAGAAGCTTCTAGAACCTCCTAAAGAAATGGATGTGGTAAAAGATATTTGTACCTACTTCTGGAATGAGGTAGATGTTTGTATAAATATTTTTAGGGAGGATTCTAGAACCCTCTTGTAGGGTAAGGAAAGCTTCCATGAGAAGCTTCTCCATAATCCTTTTCTTGTATGCTCTATAATATTCTAGAGAAGGCCTAAGATGCCTATAAATAGGAGAGGGACTCATTTACTTCATCAATGATTTAACAGTTGTAAAGCTCTCTCAAAATAATACAAAAAATATTTTCTCAAACTCTTATTGTCTTTTTACTGGTCTTTCCTGCTAGTTTGTGAGTTAGGCTGACTTATCATCATCAAATGAGGCTTGAGATTGTCTAAGTGCAGCACGAAGTGCTTGGAAATTACCTAGGTTGTGACAACGTGCCCTTACTATTGGTTAAGTATATAGCCGATGTAAAATTCGTAAAATATAACTCACTGCTTGGAGTACGAATTTGTATTTTCTTAATTTGTTTTTTTGTTTATCTTTCAGTAATGCTATAGACTCATAATTTAGATCTCTAAATTTATCTACAATGATGTAGCAAAAGAGACAAACCCTACACAATTGAGTATATAACAAACTAAAAATTGATATGCATCATATCACATCATTATGGATCAAATTGTAAATTTTTTTTTTTTTATAGATCTTAAACATTTTCCTTTATATTTGTAGCCCAATTGGTGCCAAGCTAGTTTGCTTTTGATATTCGTATAAAATATGTTAAATTATTTAAAAATATAAAATGTTTACTTTAATATTTTTTTTATAAATTTATTAAAAAAAATTCTAATTAGATTCATAATTTTAATATAATTATATTGATTATTTTTCTGTAAAGTAAAATAAATTAAAATTAATACAAATTATATGAAATAACAAATATATCAGCATTTTTCCATTGCTAACTAATTTTTAATGAAAAAATAGGCCAAAGTTGTCATTTTAATTAAAATTTCAAGAAAAATCAATGTTAAATTTGTTGGAATTAGTTTTTTTTTTTTTTTTTTTTTTTTTTAAGAGAAATCAATGCAACAAATATAATAACAAAAGGGATGTCCCTTTCTATAGTCCATTTTGTAGACTGGTCATACTGGTAGGTTCGTGGGGCTAACCACACAAAAAAAAATTATGTTGATCAGATATTAATAACTTCTTAATCAAAATATTTTTTTGTTAATAATTTATTTTTAAAATCATATTTATCATTAACAAAAATGTTTTTCGATCAAGGGACAACCGATATCTGATTAATATGAGTTTTTGCAGAGATGAAATACTTAACAAACTCTACATATTCAACGGTTTTGATTATCGAGACAAGACTCATGATGAATTCCATAGACCTAACAACACGGTTTAATTAGCCAAAAAAGTTAACTTTTTGACTTTTTAGCTTTTTTAACATTTCGGCAAAAACAGTAAAAAGCCAGCTTTTTGGCTTTTTAGCCAAAGAAGTCCGCCTTTTTACCCAAAACAACCCAATTTTTTGTCAAAAAAACTACCAAAAAAGCCAAAAAATCAAAAGTTAACTTTTTACCAACTTCCCAAAACATCCTGTAAATTGAAAAAAAAGCTCATTCCATATAAATATATTGAAATTTTAGTACTTTTTACAATTTTAACACATAACTTATAAAATTGTCATTAACGTAACTCAAAACAAAAATTTGACAATAATACTTTGAAATTCATTTTCAATAATGTTATCTTTCATGCTAAATTATAACATTGTTCTATCACGAAATTTGAAAAAAGAAACACTAAAATATAACAATATTCATGCTAAATTATAACAATATTCTGATAAAATATTAATGCCTTGTTTGGAAATAGAATATTTTAGTAACTTTTTTATTTTTAATGAAAAGATGTGCAGAAAAGTAGAGAGAGTGATATGATAACTTATAGTGACGTTTTGACTAAAATATTTAGTCTCTAAACAAGACCTAAATTATACTTTTAAAAAAAAAAAGAAAAGGAAAAAAAAGACATTGAGTTGTTTTCACCCAAAAATAAAAATAAAATAAAATAACCCAACCAAACAAGTCATAACTTCTTTTGCTTTATTTTATTTTCATTTATTTTTTTTACTTATTTTTTAACTACACAAATATAAGTTCTAAACATTGATTACCTATAAGATTATCGAAATAACCTCACTAGTTATTCTTTATACTAATCAAAACACTTGTGATTTAATTATTTTGATAGAAAAGGTATAAGAAAAAAAAAAATTTCCCATTTTATCGCATTAAGGCCTCATTTGATAATTGATTAAAATAGTAAAAAAACAAAAAATCAATACAAAAAATTAACTTATTCTTTTTATTTTTATTTTTAATGTCTTTTCGTAAATAAAAAAAATTAAATTAAATTCTCAAAAAAGGAACCTTAACTTTTTCACATTTCCACGCAAAGTGATACAAAAAAAATAGCGATATGCATGTGCACACATGGATAAACATATTGTGCCTCCATTGCTAAAACAGTGGGGGTACACATTACATAAAGGAAGCCGCATATGGCTTTACACAATCAGGAATCAACCTGTTAAAATAATAATAAAATTAAATTTTGATTTAACAATTCAGATAATTGAAGGCGTTTAAAAAAATTTAGGTCAAAAAAAAAAAAAAAAAAAAAAAAATTTAAAAGAACTCAAATTTGGTTTGAGTCAACTCAATTATATAAACGAGCCAAATTTAAATTTAAAAAAATTAAACTTAAATTAATTTGCTTATTAAGATTTTAAGAGAGAGAATTATAAGCAAAATATAAAAGAATACTTATATTAATTATAAATTTCATTATTCAAATATGAAAATTTAGTCAAACATTAAACACATAGAAAATAAAATAAATTAATCTGATATATTATTTAAAAATAAATATTAATTTAATTTTTTTTTTAGTCTAAAAATTGAATTCGAACTCATTCATTTTGTAAACGAACTAAATTCAAACAAATTTCAAACGACAACATACCATTAACCAATAAAAAAAATTAATATCGATAAAACATAAATAGTTTTTTTTTTTAAATCGTCACGATAGTCAATTATTAATTGTTAATTCAGTTCTGGGAGGAGTTAAACTTACAACTTCTTTCTCACAAACATTTAAATGCTGCCTCCATGGGTCATATTTTTTACTAGAGTGATGGTGGGGCAGGGCAAGGCAAGGCGAATGGCAATGAACATATAGTTGCCAAGCGGCGGTGGTGAGCACCAAGTGGGTTGCCGAGATAAGGTCACCAAGGCAAGGTTCATGCCTTGTCATAGTGTAGCCAACCTCTTGGGTATAACGTTTTGGCCTCGTGGGACACACACTACAAGAAATTAACTTTTTAAGAACAAATTTATTCCGTCCCTTAAAGTATAATATTAGTTGGGAAAAATTTTAACCAATTAATTTTTTCCGTTGCGAAGTTTGTCCCAAATGGTTTGTCCGAAAAAGCCAAAAATTGACTTTTAGAGATAAAATTTTGCATTTGTCACTATAAATAAACTTTTAAAGACAAAAATATGTGATTGCAAAAAATTTTAATTTTGAGACAACCAAAATTTGTCTCTAAAAGTCTAATTACATTTCAGAGCAAAAGAAGTAGTGATGGAGACAAAAAAATAATTTTTGAGACAACACAAATTGGTCTCTAAAAGTTTTAGTTTTTAGAACAAATGAAAGTGGTGGCTAAAAGTTTTAATTTTGGAGACAATTAAAAGTGGTATGTAAAAGTTATAATTTTTTTGAGACAACTAAAATTTGTCTTTAAAAATTTGACTCTTTTTATTTTTTATTTTTAAAATTTTGTAACAATTACTCTAAAAATGCTAGTTTGAACATCAACTTATATTCCTTTCTTGATTTCTCAACAACCAAAACGAAAATATCAAACATATCACCAGGTCATCTGTTCATCTCCAAATTAAAATTCAACAACACCAAAAAAAAAAAAAAAAAAAAAAAATGCTCATCGCATTCAAAGAGACTTAATCAAAAGATATTTATTAGGCTTAATCAAAAGATATTTATTAATCAAAACATGCTCAACAACCAAACAGAAAATTGTTGGGGTTATCCCACATCGGTTGTGGAAGGGGCTGGTGGTCAGTTTATAAGTGTGAGGGAAAGCCTCACCTCTTGAGCTAGCTTTTGGGGTTGAGAGAGGCCCAAGACCACCCAACACTGGTATCAGAGCCCAGGTTTTCCAACAAGTCTCAGCCCAATAGTCCACGGGAGAAACGGGTTGTTGCTGCTCCGACCCAGGGCCCGATGTGTGAGGGGGAGATTGTTGGGGTTATCCCACATCGGTTGTGGAAGGGGCTGGTGGTCAGTTTATAAGTGTGAGGGAAAGCCTCACCTCTTGAGCTAGCTTTTGGGGTTGAGAGAGGCCCAAGACCACCCAACAAAAATAATCAACAACCAAACAAAAAATATCAAACATATCTCCGAACCATCTGTTCATCTCCAAATTAAAATTCAACAACGTCAAAAATTCAACAAAGAATGTTAGCAAGAATATATTTATTAGGCTGTATCAAGAAATCACGCATCTGTGAAAACATTACAATGGCCTCGCAAAAAATCCCATTCTTAGAATCCCATTCTCAAAATAATCAGCTATGAGAGAATTCCAAGAAACAGAATCTCTACAAATCATCTCACATTGCACTTGCGTTCCCAGTGCACTTCTGTTCCCATTCCTGCCAATCAAAGAAGAAACGAAGTTACATTTACTTATTTAGGATTAATACTTGGTGAAGTTACACACTCTAGTTCTCAATCTGAAGAGCACAAAAACAGACAACAAACTATCACTACAAGAAATTGCACTTTTGGCGACGACATCAATTTTTCATCGCCAAAAGTATATTTTTGGCGACATAGTGATCAATTTCGTTGGTAAAAGTATACCTTTACCGACGCAATTTGTTGCCGTCGCTAAAAAGGCATAACATTATTTTAGCGCCAAATTTTTTGGTTGGCGCCAAAATTTCAAACTTTTACCTACGAGGCTTATGTTTTAGCGACACAATGAGCGTTGGTGTGCTTACTTTTGGCGACGACAAGTTGGCGTGGGCAAAGAGTTAACCATTTAGCGACGATGACACTATTCGTCGGTAAAAGTTTTGCTAGTGGAATGATGTGATTTAGTGATTTGTGTTTTTTATTATAATTTTTGAAAGAGTTTTAAATATTTTAGTTACTGAATTGTAAAATTAAAATAATCATTGAATTAGATCACAAAATGAACCCATTGAGCCCAAACACACTCTTAAGTTGATATGACTAATTTGAGATAATTTAAACTTTTTCAAAGAATATGGTTAGATTATCAATTTCAATATGTTTGTTTTTATTTTCAGAAACTAGTTTCAAATTTTTTTTCCCTAAAAAACTAAAAAAAAAATTGGGTGAAAAAAAAAAACTTATTATTTTTGTATATTTTTATCTTTTAGGTCATAAATACTTTTTAAAATTTTAAAAATATAATTTTGATTTTTATTGCTTTCAAATTATTTTTAATTTTTTCAAAAAAAAAACAAATCTAATTTTTTTTTTGTTTTTTCTGTTTTTTTTAATCTTTTAGGTCATAAATACTTTTTAAAATTTTAAAAATATAATTTTGATTTTTATTGCTTTGAAATTATTTTTAATTTTTTTTTTAAAAAACAAATCTAAATTTTTTTTTGAATATTTTATTTTATTTATTTTTTTGGGGTAGAGCAGGTGCTGATCGGCGGTGACATTTCCCTCTTACAATTCCCTTCTTTTTTTTTTCCCTCATCAAATCTCCCCAAATCAATCTCCACGATTTCACTCTTGCACATCCCTATCTCAGAATTCGTAGTTCTCTCTCCCTCACGATTTCACTCTTGATCGTAGGGTTTGTGCCGTTTGCTGCTGCCGTGCGAGATCGGTGTTTCAGTCTGCCCTTACAGGTTTGCTCCCTTTTGCTTTGTATCTCAATGCCCCTGCTTCTCTCTCTCAATTTCTTAAATGAATCTATGTTCATCTATTTTCACTTCTTCTATTATTTTGATTTTGGGGTTCTTTGAAGGATGCTTTTTCCAAACAAATTCCATGCTTGAGTTGAGGAAGATGGGGCCTTTATGGGTTGTCCAGTACAATATCATTTTGAAATGCAAAACTGAAAGGATATGAAATTTTAATGAACACCTAACCTGAATCCACATCAAACGTTTAGGTTAGAACATGGATTTGCCTCTGTATGAGAGGATGCCTGTGCCCATTCACTAGGAATTTATTCATCTTCTCAGTGGGCCTCTTACTTCAAATATTAATAAGAACCCACAGTGACTATTTATAGTAACAACAGATATGAATAATAACTGTACCAAAATTACCCTGGGTCAGGTTGGATCAATCAATGACGGAACAAGACCTAGTTAAGCCCTTGTTAGAAATGTCTTTTAAAATCTCACTACATTTGATATGCAGGAAAAAATGCGAGCCCAGCAATCCAAATTTTTGGCAAGCATTAATTCAATTACAAATGATGGGTTGGATGGTTCAGAAGGTGGAGAAGAAGCATGCCCCTCTGATATCAGAAGTGACACTGGAGAGCCCACACAAGATGTCTGCTCTCTTTGCCATGATCCAAATTCTAAAGGTCCACTATCTTTTCTGATTCTTCTCTAGGTAAGTGACTACCTGACGTATGTTTGTGTTTATTTTTGAGTCCTATTGAGTTGGGACTGACTTGATTATTATTATCATTTGAGCTTCAGTGATTACAAATTCGTTTTTCTTTTTTAAATTCCAACTTAAACTCATACGGATGTTTTTATTTGTATTCCTGAAACAAGAAATCCAGGCTTCTGAGTCTCATTGACAGAGGTCCCCCATCATGGGAACAAGTAATAAGAAAATGCCTCTCAGGAGATTTTACTCGTGAAAAAGCAAGCTTTCTTAACTTCCCTTTTTCCAGAATTTGTTCATGATATCCCAACAACCAAAAGGAATTATGTGATTCTGCAGCCAAGCTTTAAACTTACCTTTATTTCAAGGTTCCTTCAACATGCATACTTAATTGAACATTGCTACATTCATAGGTTTACAGTTCAGGATTTTGTGATTAATCTTAGGCAAGTGAGAAGGTGTATTTCAGGAAGAAGTGTCTAAGGAGGTAATTGATATGGCTGGTATGACTGTGAAGTGCATTACCATCAGGGTGTGGAGGTTAGAGTCTGATCTGGGTGGACTCCTCTGGCTGCTGAGGTTATTGGCTGACCTGGGTGGAACTCCTCTGCTGCTGTTTCAGCTTGCTTCTGCTTTGTCCTCCAGGTGTTGGTTGGGAGGAGGATTGTTAGGGTGAGTCAAGTGAAATGAGTTCCAGATCTGATCTGTTGATCAGCAGATTGCTTAGTGTAGATGGTGGTTATATCAGAGAGCTGGCTGAATTGGTATGCTGTTTGTCTTAACAGACCAAACAAAGATCTGATCTGTTTCAGCTTGCTTCTGCAATGTGGACGGTTGGGGGGTTTTGTCTTGCTGTTATCTATTAAGCTTCCCTTATGAAAAAAAGTATATGTTGGGACATTATTTAAGTTAAATAGAGAGGGTGGCAAAAATTTAAGTGACTGATGCTTTGGTTGATGTCTGCTGACAGGTGCCTATTCACTTCCATAATGGTGGTTGAATTTGATTTTTTGTTTTTGATTTTATTTTTTTTCCTTTCTCAGGTTGTTGAGCGGTTCCAAGAATTGTTTGCTCAGACAAAGTATAAGGAGGCTGCAGAACTTGCGGCAGAGTCACCGCAGGGAATTCTCCGCACTTCTGACACTGTTGCTAAATTTCAGGTTCTATTAACATGATATCAGCCCTAACCATTTGTCTTCAGAATGTGTAAATGTCAAGGCCCTCATTTACTCTTTACGCTTTGCAGAGTGTTCCAGTGCAAGCTGGGCAAACACCTCCTTTGCTGCAGTACTTTGGAACTCTTTTAACTAGGGGAAAGCTCAATGCTTTTGAGTCATTGGAACTATCTCGTCTTGTTGTAAATCAGAACAAAAAGAATCTTTTGGAGAATTGGTTGGCAGAGGACAAACTTGAATGTAGCGAGGAGCTTGGAGATCTTGTGAAGGTTTGATTTGGAAGATTGAACTTTTCATGATGTTTATTGTGCTATAGTTCTTATACAAAACTTTTCTGTAATCCTTTATTTTTAATCTCTCTGTTTCAAATTTACTCATTGTTTAAACTATACTTACAAAAATTTACCTGAAATGAAAATAATTTCCCAAAGTCGCTTGTTCTATATTATTTATCAGATTTGTTCTATTGGAATTTCTGATGTAATGAATCCTGTTTCTATTGCAGACAGTGGATAATGACCTTGCAATGAAAATTTACATTAAAGCAAGAGTGACTCCAAAAGTTGTTACTGCGTTTGCTGAGAAAAGGGAGTTTGACAAAATTCTCATATACTCAAAGCAGGTGACATGCTTATGCAATTACAATCATTCAAATAATTTCATATGTTTTATTTTAAATTCACATGTTCAAAATATGGATACTAAAGGTATTATTTTTATTTATCATTTTATAAACTACACAAAAACTAGGAGTACCATTATTTCTGTCATCATATCATCCTATGATTATCATCATTTCTCATGGTTATTTGTGTGGACGGTCATCACTGTGAATCATTTTTTCAACAATGCAGGTTGGATACACACCTGATTATTTATTTCTTCTACAAACAATTCTGCGATCAGATGCCCAGGTATGTACAGTTTTATAGGTATAATTTTGGGCGTGACATTTGAATTTTTTTCATTTTTATTTTATAAAATTAATAGTTCTGATGGATATTTTATGCTGTTTTGGTAAGGATATTTAATTTATCTTCTTCATTTAAGAAAATGCCTCTCAGGAATAGTTTTGATGGATTCTTCTCTCAAAGTATATTATTAACAAAAAATGAGATAATAACTACTTATATGTGACATCTTTTCTTATAGTCGTAAAACTGAGGACTTTTTATGGTAGGTTCGATTTACTGTTTTGGAGGATTACAATCCATTGGTAGAGGAGAAGTTCAAAAAGGTCATCAAAGAAAACTACTACGCAAGGAACAAGTTCGATTGCCAACTGACCTCAGAACAGGTCTGTCAGAAAATAATAACATCAAATTATTTGGGTTTGGTGTACATTCTTCTGCAGATCATCGAAACTAATAACATTATATATTCTTGATTAGGTGAAGAACTTGTGTAAGCTTTTTGTTGCTTCCAGTAGAGGAAGCTCCAACTCTAAGAAGTTGGGCAGAAATCTTAAAGTAGAAACCCATACATATGCAGATCAAGACAGAATCAGACGGTCAGAGAGGCGCTCTGGGTTGGTTGTGGACCGCCAATACCATGACCGTCCGATTATTTATGAAAGCGAGATGTTTGCACCTCTTCCCCGACTTCCACCTTTGACTCCACCACCAGTTGCCGCTCCATCGTATGTTTCTTATGGGAGGAATCTGGAAATGGATGTTTACGGGCAGGACCCACTTGTTGAGCATCATGACTGCCGTCTTTTAGATTTGGATCTAAGGCATCGGGATGAGATTGGAAGCCGTGATCTCTACATCTCATACAGGGAACCTCTTTCATACCGCAATCCTCTATATTCTGCACAGCTACCACTACCAGAGTACAATTCTCCTGGACTGCGGGCAGAATACCACCCTCTTACATCTGAGTACTGTTATCATGAAAAAGCACCATCTGAGTATGGTCCTCTTCGAACCATGTATCGGTACTAGAATTCATTGTTGGAAAATCAGAAAATTGTGTCACTGGGCAGTTTCTCTGGTATTTCAGTTCCCTTGCTGAGCTTTATGTTGAAGTTTCAGGTAAGTCCTGATTTGACATGTTTTTTAACTTGATTGGTCGAGTTGTGTGCAAACTAGCCCGTCCAGATACCTAATTATGAAAAAAGAAGAAAAAGTCCTAATTTGGGCATGTTTTTCAACTTGAGATCAAATTAGTTGGTTTGTTTTCTTTAAGCAACATTTGGATTACATATGAGAATGAAATTAGCAGGAATTGTGTAGAAAGTTATCTTTGGAAGGCTTGATTCTCTCTGTACCTGACCTGTACCTTATAAAACTTCTATGGAAAAAATTTAGACTTCTCTTTTCTGCCCAGTGTTGCATTCCTTGTTCCAATTTGCTTATAGTAGCTTTAGGCATGTTTGTTTGGGCAGTTTAGATTGGATTAAATTAGTATTCCAAAGACGGTTAGTTTGAATATTAATCCCTTTGAATTATGGATCTTATCTTGTGTTTGAATTGGCCCAAAATTATCAATACGGATAACCTGAGGATTGGTCAAATCGTAAAGACTTGAGAATGAGCTTCAATGTCTGGAGTTCAAGTCATCCCAAAGGGCTATTGCCCGATTGTTAATTTCAAGGCCTCAAGATTACTTGATGTGATTGATTATCAATAAAAGAAATTATAGCAAAGGGTCGATAAGATTTTATCAATTTTGTAATTTTGTCAATTAGTTTGAATCTCTTTTTAGTCCTCATTTTGTATGTATTTTGTTAGATTATTAATTCAGTTATTTATGAGATTATGTCCATCCAAAACACACACGTTTATGATTATGGCTAAGTTTGGTTAGGATGAAAATGGTCATGTGATTCCTCTGCGCGTGAGAAGAATACATGATTCAGTTTAGTTGAACACCTGAATATGGGCACTTTTAGTTGCACACCTGAATAAGGGTATTTAAATTGGTTCCAATCTGTGGGAGAGTCCAATGAGTTATGTTACTTCTGTTAGTGATTTAAAATGAGAATTAACAATATGTCCCCCAATATATATTATAGAAGTATATATATCCAAAATTGTTTTTTTTTTTTTTTGTTCCAGATGTGTTAGCTACACTTTAAGAATGAAGGTACAGAGTATAATAGTTTCTCCATTTGCAGGAAGTGTAAAGACGTTTATAGAAGGATGCCCATATTGGTGATGGGCTGGTGTTGTTTTGGGTTATTATGGACAACCTTTGCAATATTTGAATGTGTAAGGATGAAGATAATTGTGCTTTGTGCTAAGAAGAAGGCAATCTATTAATTGAATAGAATATGGGTGGTCTTCATAGCCTCTATGACCACTTCGTCAAGCTTATCAAGTACTTGGTATGTATTTGCAATATGATGGCAGTTGTTTTATGTGACTCGTTAATGGGATTTATCAAGTGTTCACACTGATTTAGTTTCATTTTTCATTGTACTGACACATTATTACAAATGCCAGTAAGAGGCATGATGTATTACCGGAAAGCTTTGGAACTTCAGGCCTTCCTTTATATGGCCAAGGATGAAGGTACTTGCTCGTCCATTTGGAGAATTTGGGATCATTGATGTTATACAGCTCTTTGCTTTGGTGCTAATAAAAATGCTAGTATTCTTTTTATTTGAATGAAAAAATTGTTATACATCAAGATACTCTGAATGCACTTTTGTTACTTGATGACTACCCATGATCAGATTTAATGGAAGGCTACAAGGCTGTTGAATTAAATATGGAGGATCAGATTAAAGGAGAAAGGTCATTGTGGGCACAATGTCAAGCAGTGGCCGATATGAAGTTTACATACGTGGTCTCATGTCAGCAATATGGGATTGACAAACGATCTGGAAATCCTCGTGCACAAGACATTCTAAGGCTTATGACAACGTATGTGTTCCGGTATAGTCTTTTGTGGATTTGGTGATTGTCATTATTTACCATTGTCATATTTCCTTGTCACAGGTATTCATCTCTTTGTGTAGCTTACATTGATGAGGTTGAAGAACCCAGCAAAGATGCATCTAAAAAAATTAACCACAAAATTTACTATTCTGAGCTAGTGAAGGTTGCTTTGCCTAAGTCTGCTAATTCTTCAGAGGCAGTATAGAATTTGGATCAGGTAAAAACTAAGGCTCTCTTTTAAAACAGACTTTGGATTAGTAGTTTTAAATTTAATAGGAGATAAGATAGTCTCAACCAAATACTACTCTACTTGATAGTGCTTAGATTGCTTACTGAGGTCATGAGATTTGCTGGAATTGATCGGAGGCATTATCACTCCTGTAACTGATATTTGCCACATCATTCTTCAACCACGCACTCTGATATGGTGAAAATGAATTACAAAGTAAATAAACCATGAATTTGTGACAAGTTATTTACTTGAAAGTGTTGCTACCCAAAATCGCTTGGAAGAATCTACTGTTGCACATAAATAACTACTATGCTCTCATAAGGCACACTTGAAAATTATATAGATTTCCACATTTAATTAATTTGAGCCTCTTCCCAAAGAATAATGCTTCTTTATCTTTAATTTTGCTGTACTAGATGCTGGTCTGCTGCTGTCGGTGTGCTGCTGCAGAATTTTGCTGGGCTACTGTTGCTGCTGCTGCTGCAATGTTGCTGTGAAGCGGGCTGCTACTAGATGTTGGTCTGCTGCAAATTTGGGTTGTTAGTTTCATGTTTTTATTTTGTTATCTGCTGTTTTTACTATGGGTTCACAATTTGGATGTATTTGAGTATTGTAGTGAGTTTACCTTTTTAGGTTTTATACAATGTTTCCAAAAGCATATTTTTCAGCAGTGTTTTTTTGCCTACACATCAACTTTAGGTGATTTAATATCAATGTTATTAGTTTTTAATAGTAGTGCCTGAGGGATGCCTCTTGTAAATATGTAAATCTTATAAAAAAATATATATGATTTTCAATTTTTTTTCCCGCTACAAATTTGTCATTGCCAAAAAGTAAAGTTTTCTCGACAAACAACTTGTCGGTAAATGTGTAGCCAAAAGTTTATTTTTGCCTATTCATATTGTGTTGCTAAAAGTGTATTTTTTGCTAATGCCAATTTGTCGTTGCCAAAACTAAAGCTTTATCGACAACCAAATCGTTGGCAAATGGCAACATTTACCGACGTAAATGTGTTGCTAAAAGTTACTTTTGCCCACTCATATTGTGTTGGTAGAAGTGTATTTTTTGCCAATGCCAATTTGTCGTTGCCAAAAATAAAGCTTTAGCGACAAACAAATCGTTGGCAAATGGCAACATTTACCGACGTAAATGTGTCGCCAAAAGTTTACTTTTGCCAACGCATATTGTCTTGCTAAAAGTATATTTTTTGTCCATGCAAATTTGGGTCGTGAAAAGTGCCACACAATCATCATATTTGAATGACTTTTACCAACGCAAGGTAAATTGCCGACGATGGATGAAGGCTTTTACCGACGACTATGTTCGTCGCTAAAGGCATTACTTTTACCAACGCAATGATAATTTCGTCGGCAAAAACTTTTGCCAACTTACTTTTGCCTACGGGTTGCCAACGTAGCTTTGTGTGTTGGCAAAACTCTTTGCCAACGAATTTTCCCTTTTAGCAACATATTTTGTTGCGTTGTGAAAAATGCAATTTCTTGTAGTGTATACATATAAAGAATAAAAGAAAAAACCTATCTTCATGTGACTGCATGTGAGCACCATTGAAACTTCATATAAACAAACAAAAATTGAAACTTTCAACAGAATGTACCACTTACTTGAAGGTATGCAATCAATGTTGCTTCATCCTCTTCGCTAAAATTAAAACTTCATACCCCGCTCGTCCTCTACCTCTTGTAGACATACCTGTTTACATATGATTTCAAACTCAGCAGAAAATAAACCTAGAAAAAGAAAATGGAAACATACAACATATGATAAAAAAGCATGTCACTTAAAAGCTCTGAGCCCCTACAAAATACTGAATGACAGAGTATTGAATGCATTAGCTTAATCCCATCAATAGCCCATTGTACTGACCTGTATGTATAATTTACCATGCTTCTCTGATTTTTCTTTCCATCATGTCTATTGATACACCAGGGAAAAGCTTAAAACAAGGCCATTGAAATCTGTCTTGAAGCTTAATTTCAGTGATAGTTGTGGCTGTCAGTGTATCAGTATTGCGTTCCCAGTTAATTTTCAAGTAAGAGCTTGAAGCCTTTTGTATTTCTCAATGTTTTCGTTCTTTCCGTCTTAACTGCAAGTTAACACTAAATGATTTAACAATTTTGACAAGAGTGCAAAGATTAACTTCTAAATGCTCTGTCTTATCTTGTTTTACTTTACATATGATAAACCAATCGGATTAACAACCATAATTGTGACAACCCTCACCTCTGATTAGCGTTAATTCATGATAACTAATTGATTAAGATGAAATCCTAAATTGTTTGTGTGAGTGTGTTGTTTAGAATGCATTTCTATCTGTTTGTTACTGAATGATCTGTTCGTGTTTTAATTTCAAATTGCAAATTGAAAGCCTTATCGGCGACCGATTCAGAAATTGATTAGTATTATATGCTAATTAGGATTTATAGAATTTTATGGTATGTTTAATTAAAATTCAATTTGGAATGATTAAATTAGAATAAATAATGCTAGATTAATTGAATATAGGTTATTTACACAATTGCCGCTAAGTGGGTTGATTCAAGACCAATTTTTTTCACACATTTGATACATCATCTTTTCCATCCTCAAGACCAAATCGTGAGAGAGAGAGAGAGAGAATTGGAAGAGGAATTGAATTCAACAAGAGTCTTGATTGAACTTAGAAGAAATTGAAGAGGACTTGAGAGATTAGACTTCTACACTTGGAATTCAAGACTTAAGGTAGGAAATTCATTCTCTTAATTGTGAATTTAAGTTGTCTCATGCATGGTTCATGGAAAAATCGGAGATTAGAGTCAAGAATTAGCTTAAAGTGTTGATTTGAGAGTTCATTTATACATGCATGATCATATCAAGGAAATTTTGAAGTTGTTTTCATGGGATTCACACATGCATGTTCATATTTTAGTTGTGATCCAAGAACTCACCATGTTTTTTAGTTCAATCTTGCATTTGGTCATACTTTGGAGCATTAGAGTTCATAAGAACTCATGCATGTTATGTTCTTGCATTATTCTTCAAGTTTACATTAAAAATTGTGCTCAATTGTCACACCTTTGGGCTTGATTTTATGAAATGATCTTTAAAACATGTTGTATTATGGGTTTCTAAGTGTTTTCCAAAAAATTGGTCCAAAAGGATGAGTTTTGATATGTTTGATTCTTGGTTTGAGCTTTGGGAGCAAATCTGGAAAACCCAGATTTTGGCTTCCACGCTCGAGCGACTACCTTTATGTTCAGGGATCCGCTCGAGTGACGGAATGCTGGCTCGAGCGTAAATTGCAAGCTCTCAGGTTTTTGTGTGTGCAGACGCACGCTCGAGCGACGAGACCTATGCTCGAGCGAGGAACTGTGTCTCACACTCGAGCGAGCATCGAGCGGAGAATTTCAGCAACCAGTACTTTTCACATTTTTGCAGACCGCTCGAGCGAGGGAGTCTACGCTCGAGCGACCTCTTTGTTTCGGTAAGCTCGCTCGAGCGAATAAAGCCACGCTCGAGCGAGACCCCTGTTTTCAGCAAGTTTGGAAAATGTTGTTAAGTGCATTTTTTTGCATCCTCATTCCATCCTAGGCATTCCTAGGCCACGTTTAAGGCATCTTAATGAGAATAATGTTATAGAACCACACCAAGTCAAGATAGGGGCTAAGTTATTAATCCCAAGTGTGTAATTTAGTGTGTGTTCGTTCTGCTACTGTGTAGGGTTGGCACCCGAGGACGCTGATTAGCCTGCCTATAGCCCAGTAATCTGTGAGTAACAATGTTGTAAAGATATATTCAATTATAATTATTTTCTGAACGATCGACTGTACTGCCTTTTGAAGTGACATTGTTTATTGAATGAATGTTTGTCCTATTTTATGAACTGTACTCATGGCATCCATAGCAACTTACTGTTATTGTTATTGTTACTGCTACTGTTATAGAGATCTCTGTTAGTTCCAATGTTTAGAACCAATACTATATACTGTTTCGATGGCCATCAACTGACTGTTCGGTCTATTAAGACCTACTGTACTGTTCTGTTATTGGATGCACCACATATGACTACTATGGTTTCTAAATGACTGTTATGACATGAACTATGAGTCACTGATTGAATAACTGATCTACTGATGCAAATGACTGTTGTAATTACTGAAAGGACATTCATTCTTGACCCCTTTACACATTTGTTATTCACTGGGTTTTAGCTCACAGTTTATATATGTATGTAGGTGGCCAGGCACCGGACTGAAGCTAGAAGCGTCGAGTTAAGCTCATGTTTTGTCCAGCCAACCGTTGTGTCTCACTTCGAGGTTCCGAGTCTGCTCAAGCCAAGGCTGTTTTTGGGGTGCTTCAGATTCACCCTTTTGTCCCTGTTTTGTACCGACTAAATAAGACTTGACTGTACAGTTATGGTAAAGGGATTAGGTCCCTAACCTGTATGCTATGTGTATCTGATATGTGTATATGCATATGGTTGAATGTGGTTATGTCCATAAAAGTCTTTTTCCTTCCAGATTTTCACAGCTCATTAGACATCTTTTATTTACTGTTTGGCTTCCGCCAGCCCCTTACTCTGTACTATTGTCATTACCGTTAAGCAGGCCTTTGGTAATCACGGATTATTGGCCGGTTACGATGCTAAACCCATAGGGGCGGGTTTGGATCGTGACAATAATCTTGAATTTTCTCAAATGATTTCAACATTTAAAGTTCCTGTGTCATCATGAATACATATGATCTTTTGAATTAATATATATCTCAAGTGACACCAACAACATGGGAATCGCGGCTTAACTCATTAGGATTTACTTTGCTCCAGTTATCATTTCATTCTTGCAAATAAATCATTTTCTAGCCTTTTTATGTCTGGCATCGATATTCAATAACTATTTCTTGAAGGGCCAGAAAAAAAGAAAATCTTGGGAGAAAGAAACGGATTATAATTCACTAGATGCCTTGTTTATGCTTTGCAAGCACCGTTGGACAATTTAAACCACGACAAGAATATCGTGATTCAGAAGCTTAGGGACGCGACAATTCAAAATCAATGCTGTGGGTAGGTTTTAGTAGTGGAGAGAAAAATTTGCTCATACCCAAAAAAGGAAACTATTGTATATGCCATAGCTACAAACCTTATTGGGTATGGTGGTTCTTACCAATTTTTTTGGGTATGGTATCTAAAACCACTCAATATGACCATTCGTACCAATTTTTTTGGGTATGGTATCTAAAGCCACTAGTTTTGAACTATAGTTGGACCCATGAAAATAAAGTAGTCAAACTCAGATGCTACAAGGATGCATAATCAAATTTCTTGCATATAATTCAATAACATATAATAAAGCAGTTATGCAAAACTAAGCTAGGGTAAAGAATGATCTTGTGCAATAGTGCTTACACACTTATCAATTGTTCTTATGTCGTGCAGAGATGATGATATCAACTTTATACCTTGTTGCTGGCCCTTTCACATGAAATGCAGATCCACCAGACAAAGAGAGTGCCTCCCTGAATGAGCTCCACAAAATCAGGAACCATATCTCAGAGATCATACCAAAAATTCAACAAATGCAAAACACAAACATTCTTAAATATGTTTCATGGAAGCCCAGAGCACTCAACAACAGCCAATCACCAAAACTTGGGCATTGCAAGAATGAGAAACGCTACCAAAAAAAAAAAAAAAATCATTACCAATGAGGGTAATGCCATGGAAGAAGGAAGATCAAAATAAATGCACGTTAAGATAGTGATAAAAGACACAGTAGCATGGAAAAATAGGATAATTGGCAATGCAAAATCGCAAAACATGATTCATGGAAAGATTTTATTGAGTCGAGTCTAATAAGTTTCTCAAATTATTCATAACATACAAACAATGCCGAAAATTCAAGACTACAAAGGTGCCACATGGAATTCAAGGCAAAACAAACGAGGAAAACAAGTTTATGTCCCCTATCAGATTAAAGTGTAAAGGAACAGATGTTGTGGATCATCATGTCATCTGTTTTCACAACAATCAAACAGAACATAAATAGATTTGTAGAAACAAACCTGGAAAATTATCCTGCTTTTCATAATTCAAGTGGCTTTGTTTGCAAGGATGCAGTCCTATCAGATCAGAACGACATGATCTAAACAACTAGAGTATCCAATGAGCACCACCAGTTAAATTTCAACAAGACATGAGGAAAACAAGAAAATCAGATGGGACTCCATGATTCTCCAGCATCTATATCACTTATCAGCTAAACTGACAACTATAACCATGATTGCGTTAGTTGTCATCATAATCAATCTAAAACACCATATCCAAAAAAATGTCTGACTTTGAAGGAAAATTTTCATATAAATGGACTTTACACACAAAAAAAAAAAAAGAAAAAAAAAGAAGCCAGTGAGCAACTTTTCAAAATACAGAAATGGATGGTGCAAAAAAATTATCAAACTCCTAGAGTTTTATTCTTCTTCCTCTTTTCACTCTGTAATGTTGTTGATTTCATACACAAACACACACAGACCAAAAAAAAAAAGCAGCTTGTTCTTTTCTTTTAACAAATTCAAACACAACATTAAGAAAATTCTTAACACTCATGTTGTTGAATGGATCCATATGCAACCATTTTTCTCACTCTGAATACAACGAAAATGAAGTGCGGATTTAATATTCTCCAATTGAAAATACCTAAAACATCTGCCAGAATAAAGCTAATAGCTACCTGCCATTGCTAGTAAATTTAACAATGCAATCAATCGAATTGGCATCTACATTTCCAAACAAAAAATCAAGCAGATAAAGACCAAACAAAAAATCAAATTTCTAAGAAAGTGATGAAAGAATGAAATCCATGGACTGATTTGGCTGGATTTGAAATCCATATGTCATGTGATCAATCGAGTGGGGCTCAAGGATTGAAAGATTAGATTTCAAATCTACTTCATTTGAAATCCTTAAGTTAAAAAACAGAGCCTTAAACTATTTAACAAAGGTTAAAAATGTACTCACATAATCATCAATTCATACAGATTCTACAAAATTCTAATCAAATTTAGAATAAAATAAAATAAAAAAAGCACAAAACAACAAAATTTATAAGAGCAACAAAATCAAATGTTCGAAATTGTAAAATTTTCCAATAATTCAAACTTAAGGAATCCAATTCTTCAAGCAATAGCAAAAACACAAATCTACCACCAAAGCATCCCTGTTTTTTCCATAGATTTACTTCTAAGACATCCATTGCAATCTGTTTTTTCCATAGATGCTTGGTTATAAATACAAATTACATAATCTGTAAATAAACTGCTGTGAACTTGGGTTAAAATTACATAAAAGTGAGGAAGAAAAAATTTTCCTCAGCAAGTGATATAACTATCTAACCTTTGGCACCCAATACACTGGATTTAGGAAGCTTGACTTCAATCAAAGGATTGAATATGCCTTGTGAATCAATTTTGAAAATCTGCAATAAAAGCTTGGTAGTAGATAATATGGTATTCAGTAATTATATGAAGTATCTGAATGACAGTGCATTACAGATTACATTTAGGTTGGATTCTCTTCTTGTTACCGTGATTTCCTTAATATTATCTACAATTTACCACTCTTGATTAGATATTCAATTCGTTATAAGTATGCACAACTACCAAATCCATATTTCCAAAATTACAGAGCAAATACTCCAATACAAAACCACAACAACATTGATTTCGTTCACATTTTAACTCAAATGAGTAATCGACTATCATATCCACAATTACCGAATCCAACACTCACAAATACGCATTAAAAATGAATCATATTATGATGATATATAAGCATTTTCGAAGAACAAATGCAAACAACAGATCGAAAACCAAATTTATGAGATTGAAATCGATTAATTGATCAAACCTGGATATTGAAATCGCTGTCGAGAGATGAAATTGTCGTCGAGATCAGATTAAGGATTGAATCTTAGAAGCAATCAATAAAGAAATCCAGTGCCACTGTAGAGTTCATTCCAAGATAGAAAGAAATCAACAAATCCAGTGCATTCGCGAGATAGAAAGAAAACAATCAACAAAGGATTGAATCTCCTAAGTAATCAACAAATCGATTAGTGAGATAAAAAGAAATCCAGTGCATTCGCGAGAGAGAAAGAAAGGCTATTTCAGATTAGGAATTTGAGAGAGAGAGAGAGAGAGAGAGAGCAAAACCTACTATTATACAAAACCTGCTATTTCCTGACTGTTGAGTTCAAAGAATGAATATATAAAATAAAATAGCGTACACTACAACAAAAACATATTTTAGTGACACCATACTAGTGGCATGTTCTTAAAAAATGTCACAAAAATAATATTTTGTGGCATTTTTTAGAAAAATGTCATAGACCCACAAACATACAAGACTCTAGTGGCATTTCAATTAAAAAAAGTGTCACTTAACTACAACAAAAATGTCACTACAACAAATTTACACTTTAGTGACACTACACTAGTGGCATGTTTTTAGAAAATGCCACAAAAATAAAAATTGGCATTAAATGTTTCAGAAAAATGTCACAGAACCACAAACATATAAGGCTCTAGTGGCATTTCAATAAAGAAATGTCCCATCAATTTTATGACATTTTATAAAATAATGACACAAAAATTATGTTCGTGACATTTACCAACAGATGCCATTAAATTTTAGTAGCAATGACATTTTTTAAAAAATGTCAGGACACTAGGTAGGTGCAAATTACTTTTTATGGCACTTAGGTGAAAAGTGTCATAAACAAATATTTTATAGCATTTTGAGAAATGTCACTAAGTCAAAAACTTTCTAAGCTTATAATGGCATTTTTTAAAAAACAAAAAATGCCAATATATTTTTAAAATTTTTAAAATGCAGTAAATGATTAAAAATAAATAAATAAAACTCAATATACACTACAGAAAAAAGCACATTCGGCGACTAAATTTCCTGACCAAAAAAAATTTGGTCGCTGAAAGTATAGGTTTCAGCGACCAAAACAGCATTAGTAGCCAAAAGTAAAGCTTTTTGATGACTAAACAATTTTAGTAGCCAAAAGTCTACAATTGGCGACTAAAACTAAGTTTGGTCGCTGATCATATGGGTTTTAGTGACTAAAAAGTTTTTAGTAGCCTAAAGTAAAGTTTTTTGGGGACTAAAAAAAATTTAGTAGCCAAAAGTCTACAATTGGCGACTAAAAATAAGTTTGGTCGTTGATTATATGAGTTTTAACGACTAAAAAAATTTTAGTAGGCAAAAGTAAAGGTTTTTGGTGACTAAAAAAATTTTAGTAGCCAAAAGTCTACAATTGGCGACTAAAAAATAAGTTTAGTCGCCAAAAGTGGTCATTTTTAGCGCGGAAGAATTAAAATCCTAAGGCGGGAATTAAATTTTTTGGCGACCAAAATTTTGGTAGCTGAAAGTGCATCTTCGGCGACCAAATCCAATTTTGGTCGGCAAAAGTTAAGTTTTTTAGCAACTAAATAACAATTAGTAGCCAAAAGTGGTCTTTCTTTATTTGCTAGTAAATAGTTTATTTTACATAAATTATATTCAATAAAATAATTATGTTTATACATATACTTTTATAGTAATATGGATGTATGTACTATATAAATAATATATGTTGCATATATAATCATGTGGTGCTATAGAGGTGTAGTGGGAAGAGTGATGTATCAGGTTTATGGTGCGGGAGGTTGGCGGTTCGAGTCTCCGCAAAAGCGGATCAAATTGTTCTACAACGAATTATTGTCACGAATGGCACTTGATAGTGTCACGAATAGTGTCTACCATGACATTAAAGTGTCACTGAAAGATTTTAGTCTTGATGGTGTAATGACACTTATAAATGTCACTAACTCTTTTTTTAATGGCGCTTGATAGTGTCACAAATAATACCTACCATGACATCAAAATGTCATTGAAAGTTTTTAGCCATGATAGTGTAGTGACACTTGCAAGTATCTACCGTGGCACTAGTATCTACCGTGACACGGATACAAATGGTACTTCTTCTAAATGCCACAAGACTAAAAAATGTCACTAAACTAAGAAAATGTTGTAGTGGTATGATTTGGGTTTATTGGGACCGATTAAAATTTTAGAGAAAAGTGTATGACATTTTTGCAACCAAATAGACTTGTTTCAAAAAGATAATAATATGAAATGTGTATTTTTTAAAATTCTTTCATTTTGTCCTTAAAAATATGATTTTCGCGGACAAATTATTTTTATTCCTAAAAATTTGTCTTTAAAACTCAAATTTGTTGGAGTGACAAGCACCTACAATTAGCAACCAAAGAAAAAATAGCCACTACAATATATAAGGGTTTTAGAGATCAAATATTTTGGTGTTTAAAAGTGAAAATTTTGTTACAAAAAACATTTAGGGACAGATTCCTGAAAAGTAAAAAAGAAGGCTTTTAGTGACAAAATTTTGAAAATGTCACTAAAAATAGACTTTTAGGGACAAAATAATTTGGTCTCAAAATAATATATTTTTTGAGACAAAAAATTTGATCCCAAAAGAATAATGATTCATTACTAATATCTAATTTTCGTTGCTAAAAATATAATAACAACATTTTTCACAACAAAAATATTTAGTGCCAAAAAAATAATTTATCCCTAAATTTTGTCCTGTAAAATCTTAATTTTTTATAGCGAGCTACAGTCTCAGAAGATAAGGAAAGTCAAGATAGCACAAGCTTATAGCAATAATTAAACTCAAAAATGCAAAAACTAATAAAGAATTAAAAAATGCAGATACCAAAAATCTCAAATTATTTAAATTCAAGAAGTTATCACGTAATCTGTGAAGTAAATATTGTCAAGCGTTGCATCTAATATGAATTGTTAATATTGAATGTGTTTAGTTACCATTAGAATCACAATCCCAAGACTACAAAAGCCCAAGCTCCAACTAGAAAACGAAAAATAAAGATAATGGTCACAATTCTAATATATCCAAGACAACGAGAGATTCTAAAAATATCATTTGACTTGTCACCCTCACCAAATAATCCTCGGGGGTCTTTTGAGAACACATTAAAAAAGTCAATTTTTTGATTTTTTAACTTTTTTAACTAAAAAAAGTCAGTTTTTTTTTTATCCAAAACTACCCAATTTTTTATCAAAAAAATCATTAAAAAAGTCAAAAAATTAACTTTTTATCAACTTTCCAAAACACCACTCTATGAATCAAAAAAAAAAAAAAAAAAGAGTAAAAAAATTGCTTAAAATTTAAAAATCATCACTAAAAACAAAATAATAGGAAATACAAAAAACTCAATTTTCAAAAAATTGAATTCAGAAAACTGAGTTTCTCTTAATTCAGTTTTTTGAAAATTGAGTTTTTTTGTTTTTTGTATTTTTTTTATTTTTAGTGAATATTTTTAAAATTTTAATCATTTTTATTTTTATTTCTTTAGATACACCTTACTTAGATGTATCTAAAAAATAAAATATTTGTGAAAAGTATTTTAAATAATTAATAAATATATAAAAATACGAAAAATATATTGAATTTTTGTTTTTTTTTTTGTATTTTTGGTAATTATTATATTTTTTAAATATTTTTTCACAAATATTATACTTTTTAAATGTATTTATGTTAGGTGTATCTAAAAATTTAAAAAATTTATTTAAAATATTAAAAAAATTCATTGAGAATATTAAAATACAGAAAATAAAAAAATAAAATTTTTTGAAAATTATTTTAGGAAGAACAGAACCAAAAAAGCTGATAATAAATACCCCGAATTTCAATTGTACACAGCCACTGTTATATATCCACAACTTCCATGTTCAAGATCAGAAAAGCACTTGATAGGGTTATAAACAACAGAACTAATAATGATAAAAATAAAAAATAAAATAAGTACTCACCAAAACCCAGCTGATCTTTGTAAGACAAGAACGGTTCGTCTGTCTCCTTCCTTGGCGTAATATCTTTCACAAGCTCCGGATACGCTTTCCTCTCCGCTACTTCCTCGAGCTTCCTCAGTCTCACCTTCAATCCTCACTCTAAAGAGGTTCCACAAAACCAACTAACCGAATTAAAACCATACACAAAAACCAGACGGATCGGAGAGATTTGTAAGGCACGGAGGGTTGGACAGAGAGGTCAGAAGCAGTTTTCAAGAGGTCTAGGAACAGAAGAGGGTCATTAGAGGCTGTGGTGAGGAATGATCGAATGGTTTCAGTGTTGGATATGATGAGACCGCCAGTCGGGTTTGAACATGGATCACTAGTCATTAGAGAAACTCCAACTTTACTAGCTAAAGTAGATAAAAAAATTAGATTATGTATTTTGACCCAACATCACTATCTAATTTAGCTAATGATTCAAACTAATTTAACTAATTTTCAAAATAAAAGTGCTATATACATAAAAATCAAAAACCATTTCAAACAATAAGTAGTTATCTAGTTGATTTTTACAAATGTTTTAATAACAAGTTTAGTTTCAAATTTCAGTAACAACAAAACAATGAAATGAAAATTACAGATGAGCAAGGGCTCGAAAATTCAATACATTCATAAAAATCACCTAAATAAATCAATCATAAGCTAAATTTATGCTCAATCAATTGAACAACATAATATACCACAACAATCACTATAACAAACCAACCCACAAGTAATATTGTGAAGCAAAATTACAATAACATAACACCCATTTTGCTAAAACAAGTAGAAAATTGGTAAATCATATGTGAGCAAAGAAATTAATCATAGTGTTGGCTTTTTGGCTTTCGAAGGTTATTATTGTAATTATGAGAGTGCCAGCAATGATCGATTAGTCCTTATAGAAAATTGATTGCCAATCAATTATCAGACGATTGTGTTTTAGTTCTTTCAACCTCAATGAAGAGGACTTTTACTGGTGGCTTGATTTAGGAGAATTAAGCAAATAACAATCAAATGAAGAACAATTAAAGCATTTCATTAAAATGAAAACTTACAATGATCCAATTCAGTCTCGTAAAGGTTTACAGTAACAATCTACTTGAAACTACTCTTATGAACGAAGTGCAGTGCAGGAACTTTAAAGTACAGAAATGTAAAGAACATGAAATGTAAAACTGTAAAGGAAATAAAGTAGAATAAACTGATTTTTTGGATCTGAGTCTGGGGTTTTTTTCTGGAGTCTTCTTTGCTATTTATACTTCTTAAGGATGACCATCGAACTGCACTTCTAACCGTCGAATCGTTCCTCCATGATCGCTGATCATGTTGCCTTATAATTAGCTCCACTATGCCATCACTTGCAGTTAGGCTTCCCTCCTGATTTTGAATTTGAATGTGAGCAACCGTTGAAGTCACAACACTTTGCATCTCTTTGCTGATCCAGTGCTACGCAGATCTTGTAAGAACCAATACTAACTGCCACGTGTACGATCACGATCGAAAACTTGAATAGTCTTCCCGTATTGCCTTTATTTTGCCACGCGTTGAATTGTAATTGGCTTATACAAAATATGTAGCCAATATTACCCCCCGCACTAATATACCCAATACTTGGTGATATTAGTGGATCAAGGTCATTTAATTACGTTTTAGAACGTGCATGGGCTTTATATTTTTAGAAACACAACCGCCATTCATTGATGAACATTTGCATTAACTCCTCTTTGATCCCTTAAACATGCTCACTATCTCAGTATTCGAAAAGTCCAATTCAATGGAGAAACAGACCTTTTCTTATTTCGATCAAGCATATGAAGAGTTGTTTGCTAATACCGTTCGTCCTTGAAAGAATCTTTATGCATTGATTAGCCACTTTTATCCACCTTCCTATATTCAAGTCATGGAAGCTTTCGCAAATTATCAACCTTTGGATTACGAACATACTGTCCACAATCCCTTGATTCAGAAATTTGCAACTATGGACATAGGAAGTTCTTCTTCTAATTCACAATCTTATGCATGGGATGAGGCCGTGGCTTCTTCTTCTTCTGGGGCATCTGGTTGGAGAAGCTGGTCAGAACCCGAGGCATGTGAATTGAAGGAGCGAGTTAATCATCACTTTGTCGAGTTCACTGACCCTCTAGAATTCCCTTTTGATGCTCGAAGTTCGGTGGTTTATCCTTACATGCCCATCGACCGTCGACGCAGTTTAGAGGACAATCTGCTTGTAGCATGGTACACATCCTCCGTGCCTACGAAGATAGTACAAGCTACCCGACGCCCAGAAGAGACACAAGGATATAACCCATCATTCTTAGCCTAGAAGGCGAAGCTTTGCCTTTATGACTGGCTTGATTATGTTAATGCTCCTCAGTTTCCTCCTACTTTTGAGATGGAAGCCTCTATACCTCCTCCTCCGCAAAATCGCTGCTGGACAGAGAGACTGAGGCTTATCCTTTCTGCGGACAAGGTTTTTCCTCCTTACAAGCCTCCACCTTTCCCTACTCCGACTCAGCAAAAGCAAGCCCAACTTTTGCTTGTGGCCTTTTCTCACTTGCCTTTCAATGTTCTTGAAGATGATGTTCCTCTCAAGAACCTTCGATGGGCTTGTGATATTATGACTCAGAGTCACGTCCTCAACCACATCGCCCAAGCAGAACTCCAAATGTTTTTGGACCAACTCCCGTTGCTTCTGCATTGGCATCGGACTTCTGCGGCCGCCATCCAATCTTTGAATCAACTTTCATCCCTTCGAGTTCATACCCAATACGAAGCAGAGAATCTTATCGAAGAATACGATGACTTCAAAAATAAAGACTCTTCGTATTGGGATGACTTGGATATGGACGAGTTGGAACAAGGGTTAAAAGAAACAACATTCGAAATAAAGGCTGAAGAGCTCTTTTATCAAGTGAGAGCACATCAACTTCAGCAACCAAGCCTGGAAAAAATAGAGGATAGAATAAAAAAGGAATAGCAATTTATTGACCATAGTTGGACTAAATTTCATGATTTTGTTATTTATTCTATTTCTTACTTTTATGAACTCGAATTTGTACCCAAAGAGGGCCTTTCGATATAATTGCTTTTGTTTCAATACAATTAAGACATTTCTCTTTGTTTGGCATGGTTTGACTTTATTTCTGTCTGTCTTTACAAGCAAACTTAGGGCTTCGAACTCACCAATCTCATCTTTCGAATCTAGATTCAATCATCTCAAATAAAACACTGAAAAAACCAACAAGAGCTTTTCCAATTTATGGAATACAGTTGACAACTTTTGCTGGTTTCCATTTTGAATCAGTGCTTTGAATTTAATAGTCTTCCCCCTTAAAGCTTGTTTTAATCATATCCAACATATGGTCATATGATTAGTACGATCAATCAGTTTTAAATTGATCATTTTTGCTTCGAATAATAGTCCATACTTTCAAAAATATGGAAGCTCCTCTCAAGGGCTGCATTGTTTTAATCTGAGAAACAATCTCTTCTGTATACTATCAAACCAACTATTGGTTTTGATACTTCGAACAACAATTCCCATCCTTAAGGGATCTCAAGTTTTGCTTCGAAGGATACTACTCTCACTAAGAAACCTAAAACAGGTCTTTAAACCCCTTCGAAGTAAACAAATACTTGAACATTTTTACATCCTTAGGTGTGGAATGTGCTTCGAAGTAGGCTTTCGACATTCGAAGCCGTTTGTCATTTCATTTTGGCGCTAAAAATTGGCTTCGAAGCCAAATATTTTATTTCGAAGCTAACAGCAACATTTGGGATGTGTTTTTCCCTCCAAAAGCATCAATATTGAAGAAAACTCTTCGTATCTGTACTTTTAGTACTTCTCTACGAATTACACGATATATTTTCCAGACACAAAGGTTTTTAGAACCTTTTTATTTTGTATTCTGAAATCACTCGTTTGCTCATCACACAAACCCTTCCCCTCTATTAACCCTCTCTTCCTTGCTACTTGCCACCAATGGATTCTTCTTTTCTGAAAGTACCAACTGGCGATCGTATAAGCCCAACAATGGCTTTGAAGAGACATATTGAGGAAGAGATCGCCAAACTTACAGCTGATGGGTCAAGTGCCATAGACGGACGCCTCTTTGTTCCTCGCCATAGCGATAAACAAGAATATGTCCTAGGTCTCATCTTTCGAGAAGCTCCCGCCCAACTTCCAGCTTTATACCCTTGTTTGGAGGACCACTTCCTTCTCTATGAAGGGGGGCTCGACTGGGGAAATTGGAGAATGACTTGTCCTCATCGTTGCTGGCCGACATTGAGAGTTGAGTAAGAGGACTGGTATGACAGAGTTGTGCCTGCAAGAGAAGGTGATCTGCAAGAGCTCTGTATTCTCGATGCCCTTCGTCGTTCCAGGTTTATCATTCCTGAAGACCCTTTTTTGATTCTTGCTGCTCTTTGCTTTTGGAACATGGCTTTTAATTTTTTTCAGTTTCGGTGTGGCATGATGGCCCCCACCATTCTTGATATCTGCCATCTCCTAGGGCTTTCACCCCTTGGTACTCTTTTTACACCCAGCTATCCGGACCTTTCTGTTAAGTTTTCCCTTCCACCCTTAAATTCCTCCTACAGTGATTTTGTAAAGGCTGAAAACAAAAGGGAAGGCGCCATGAGAGATAGAGAACTCTTTTCCTTTATTTTATACTGGTTGTGTAAATTTCTCTTTTGTACATCATCTCAGCGGATTATGCCTGAGTTTGCCCCACTTGCGAAGGCCCTTGTTTTGAAGAAACGCATAGCCTTGGCCCCATATCTCTTAGGCCATGTTTATAGAGCCTGCTCCCAATTTTGTGAGAAACCTCTTGATATCAACCAAGGAGGTCCCCTTTGGGTGCTCCAACTCTGGCTCTTTGCTTACTTTACTGATTTGCATCCCAAATGCTTAAAATTCCTTGTTCAGGATCCTAGCACTTATGGGGAGAAATATGCTAGAATTGTTCTTTATCCTGCTTCCTTTGCCTATTACTTCACATTTTTTCATCAACTTCCTATTTATTTATCTACCATCTTCTTCTGCCTCTTTGATGCCAACAAAGGACCTACTTGGCTGCAAACATTCTTGGCTTATAAAGAGTGCTCCATCCCACCACACAAAGATATATGGGCTTCTATTTTGTTACCAAGGGATCTGTTCATTGGTACTTTAAACCCTTGAGCTTATAAGTGTATATTTGAGGTATACTGCCCTTCTTAGTTTGCCAGGCAATTTGGGTTTACTCAGGGGATTCCTGTTCCACTTTGCAGCCTCTTGAATGTCTATCTTACGGCCAGAGACCTAAGAATACCCAAATCAAAACTAGAGGCCGCAACATTTAAACTGTTGAAAGAATTGAGTGAGTTCAAATTTGTCCCCTTCCTTCCTTCTAGCTTGGCTTTGAAAAGATTTCAAAACTGGTGGACAACCAATGTGGAAGTGCGCCTAGCAGTACACCCTCATGATTTGCTGATAGGGCTAGGAGTGCCTTCTAAGGCTAAACCAACAATAGTCGAGAACATTCCTTCTCTTTCCACAGCTGCCCAAACTGTTCCTACAGCCTCACCCCCTCCAGCTAGAGTTACTAGAGCTGCTTCGAAAAAGGGTAAGTATTTTCAGGTTCCTTTTCTTTTAGACTCTTTTGTTTGTTTCCTTTACACTCACACATCTTGGTGCAGGGTCTCCACAAGAAGAATCTCCTAAGAGAGCTGAAACTCTAGCTACTCTCAAAGACAAACAACAACAAAAAAAGAAAAGGAAGCTAATACTCACTCCTGAAGAATCTGAATCTCAGACTGAAGAGAGAGAGATTGAGAAAGAGTAAGAAATACCATTACAGAGAACAAAGAGAAAAAAGATGACTGTCTCTCCTTCTGATTTGGTCGAAGACCCCACTCATGAGACAGTTGCCAAAGTAGTGGAAAAGGAACTTATTCCTGAAGAGCCCGAATCCCAGATTGAAGAGAGAAAGATTGAGAAATAGCAGGAAATACCATTACCGAGAAGAAAGAGAAAGAAGATGACTGTCTTTCCTTCTGATTTGGTCAAAGACCTCACTCATGAGGTGGCTGCCAAAACAGTAGAGGAGGAACATTCCAGAGAAATAATTGTTTTTCAAAGAACTGAGAAGAGGCGGCAGCAACAACTATTAAGAGATGAAGCTGCTGCTGCTGATGCAATCCAAAGAGAAACTGCGAGAAGGCAACACATTGCTGAGCACTATTCCCTTCGTAGCTCTCCCAACATTGATATCACTTCTGAAACAAGTAATTTCTTTCATGTCTCTATTCTTTTATTCTCTTGTCAAATTCTTGGCATTAAGACTTGACATTACTTTGTATTTCCTCTTTTGCAGCAACCACTACTGAGCTTATTCTCCAAATAAGGATTCCCTCAATTTCGGTCGAAGTTGATCAATCGCAAAATGTGAAGTCTATTCAAATAATACTTCCACTTTCTAGGCCTATTCTCCGTACCCTCCTTGCGGCCAAGTATTCCTGCTCCTTTTCCTTTGGGCTTAACTCCATTTCTCCCTCATTTATCTTTTGATTTTACTTAATTTGATTCTCCCTCGAGCCCTGTTTCTTCTCCTCTTCCAAAAGAAATTCCAGCAGCTACTTCATCTTTGATGGTAGCTGATTCCCCTATAGAGGGTACTGGTAGCTCTCCAACTCATGGTCTATTACTTCTGCCTAGTTCCAGCCCTTCTTCTCTTGACAAATTGGTAGCAAAAACTATAGAAACTGCTAAGGATACTCCACCTTCTTCTTCTATTCCTATGCAGTCCTTCCTTCCTTCTACCAGAGCTCTTTCTGCACCTTCCATGTCCATGGATGAGGTGGACATCTTCGAAGCTAGACTAGCTAGTCTCTTCGACATACCTTCCACCTCTCCAATGGCTAACAATGAAACTGAGCCATTAGTTCTGGCTAATTCTCTGCTAGAGATTTTTGAGAGTTTTTCCACCAGTGTTAAGACTTCTTTGCCTCCGATAAACTTGGACAGCTGTCTGGGGTTGCTGACATCCTTTTCGAGGATTTCTTTTGAAGCTTTACAAAGGCCTATAATAAGAAATGGCTTCTTCCAGTGTTGCAAGATTGTTGAGCAATCCGGCATGACTGTCTCAGGTCATTTGTCTCAGGCGGCAGCCACCATCGATTTTTACATCAACATTTGCCATGCTGCCAAAGCTGCAGAGGAGAAATTGGTGAGAGATCGGAGCTTTGTTTCCAAAGTACACACTGAGGTGTCAGATTTGAAAGAACAACATTCCTCTGTCTCCCAATTTCAAGCTTAACTGTTGGAAAATAAGACTCAACTTGAAGAAGAATTATCAGCAGTCAACCAGGCTTTGGATTGAACTGCCATCAAGCTGTAGATTACCAATCAAGAGTTGGCTGATAGAAAGCAAGAGATGACCACAGCCATCCAATTGTTCCCATCACTTCAGAATAGAGCCTTTATTGTAAAAGAACAAATGAAGCATTGTACTGACTTCTGGGATAATTTATGGCTACATGTATTTGACTCTTTATGAAATAAATTTTTATTTATTATCGAAGTGTTCTCATGTTCTTTTATTTAGCACTTATTCTATTCCTTGTGTCTCCCACACGGTTGGATAGTAAGACTTCAAATATTTGCCATTAATCTTTTTGGGATGTACATATCTATTTAAATTTCTCAAATGGTATGCTCCAAAAGGCAGGACTCTATGAACTTGATATGGTCCTTCCCAGTTAGGTGACCATTTACCAAACTTATGGCTTTTAATCCCTATTGGGAGTATCGTCTTCCATACCAAATCACCTTCATCAAAGCCAATGTGTTTGACTTTCTTATTATAGTTTTTGGCTGCTTTCTTCTTTTGGAAAAGAATGTTATTTAATACCAGAATTCTAGCTTCATCTGTACTTTCTAACTCCAAGCACATACTCTGATTGTATTGCTCAAGATCTAACTGGTCTTGGCATCTTACTCTCAAGGACTTAACATTAATTTCCACAGGTAACACTGCATCATGCCCATATACTAAGGCATAAGGAGTGACTCCTGTGCTTGACCTTGGAGAAGTTCTATAAGCCCACAATACATCCAACAATAAGTTATGCCAATCCCTTGGATTGTTTTCCACAACTTTCTGTATTCCTTTTTTCAAAGACTTATTAGATGATTCAGCTTGACCATTGGCTTGTATATAATAGAGGGTGGAATTAACAAGACTAATTCCAAACTCTGCCATAAAAGACTTTACCATTTTCCCATAAAAAGCAGTCCCATTATCAACAGTTATAGTCTGTAGGATACCAAATCTATGGATTAAATCCTTAATGAATCCAATGACCTCAGTCTGGTCTACAGCCTTATATGGCTTAGCTTTGACCCATTTAGTGAAGTAATCAGTGGCCACTAAAATGAAACAATGATGCTTCAAAGAGGGTGGGTGTATTTTCCCCATCATATCCATGGCCCATCCTTTAAATGGCCAAGGCTTCACAACTGCGTGCAGGTCAGTTATGGGCACATGCCTTATTGTGCCATGCTTTTGGCATGCCTGACAACCTCTTGCATATTCTATGCAGTCTTTAAGGATAGTTGGCCAATAGTAGGAATGCCTTCGAAGCAACCATCTCATCTTCACACCAGGCTGATGAGCACCACAGATGCCTTCATGAACTTCAGCCATAGCTGTCAATGCTTCTTTTGGGCCTAAACATTCCAAAAATAAACCATCTCCCCCCCTTTTGTAGAGAACATTACCATACGTCATGTATTGCATAGACTGCAATTTACTTTTCCTGCTGGCTTTCGAAGATGGGCCAGCCAGATACTGCATTATTGGATGCCTCCAATCTTGTTCTTGTAAGTCATTATGATTGACTTCCAAGACCACATTCCTTTTATTTAAGGGTGATATTAATTTCTGATATGTTGTTTGGCCTATATCCCTTTGAGTATTATCGTTTCTCTTGAAATTCGAAACTTTCTGAGCCACATCATTAGCTTTATTATTCAAGAACCTTGGGACATGAGTTACATTTGCTATCTGAAATTGAGAAAGCAGATGTAATGCAACAACATAGTATGGCAACATGCTTATACTTTGACATTTGAAAATCCCTTTCACTTGGTTAACTACCAACTAAGGATCTCCAAATATGTCAGCTGCATGAGCTTGTAATCCAATAAGTATTTCTAGTCTCATTATTAAGGCTTCATATTCAGCTTGATTATTGGAACAAGTACTTTCATCCACTCTGAAACCATGTGTAGTTTCTACCCCTTGTGGTGACTTAATTACGATACCAATCCCAGTTAAACCATTGGCTTTTGATCCATCGAACTACATTTGCCATGGTTCAACACTAGCCATACCAAGTTCCATTATCTCTTGGCTTTCTGTTTGAGATGGATGGTCTGCCAAAAAATTAGCTAAAACTTGTCCTTTTACTACCTTTTGGGGAACATATTCTAAATGAAATTCTGATAAGGCTAGTATCCATTTGCCAATTCTTCCCCTCAACATAGGTCTAGATAACATATACTTAACCAAATTTGTGGTTGCAATTACCAAGACAGTTGTAGGCAAAAGATAGTATCTTAATTTCATTGTAGCAAAATACAATGCAAGGCACAGCTTTTCTACAGTTGAGTATTTACATTCACAAGAATTTAGAAACCTACTAAGGTAATAAACAACTTGCTCCTTGCCTTCTTCATTGTCTTGGGCTAAGAAAACTCCCAATGAATCTTCTGCTGCGGATATGTACAACTTCAAGGGCTTCTCACCCTTTGGTGGCATCAGCACTGGAGGGTTGGCCAAGTAGGCTTTGATTCCTTTGAAAGCTGTTTGATGCTCTGCTGCCCACACAAATTCCTCTTCATCTTTTAGCCTTAACAAGGAAGAAAATACTTTAGTTTTCCCTGTAGTATTAGAAATGAATCTTCGAAGAAAATTAACCTGTCTAAGGAACTTTTGTAATTCTTTCTTACTTGATGGAGGTCTTGCTTCAATGATGGCTTTGGCTTTATTCTGGTCAATCTGTATTCCTTTCTTATGTACTACATAGCCCAAGAAGTTTCCAGATGATACGCCAAAAGCACACTTAAGAGGATTGAGTTTCAACTTAAACTCTCCCATTCTTTCAAAAGCTGCTTCTAAGTGAAACAAATGCTCCTCCATGGATTGGGATTTCACTACAATGTCATCAATATAACACTCTAAATACCCTCCAATGAGGTCATGAAAGATAGAGTTCATAGCCCTCTGATATGTAGCCCCAACATTCTTCAGGCCAAATGGCATTTTAACCTATTCGAAGGTGCCAATATTCCCAAGACATCTGAATGCTGTCTTATGGACATCCTCCTCTGCAATGCAAATTTGGTTATAACTAGAGTGTCCATCCATCATTGATAAAATTTGATGCCCTGCTGAACTATCTACCAACAAATCTACTATAGGCATAGGATACTTATCTTTTGGGGTTGCTAGATTCAAGTTTATGAAATCGATGCATACCCTCATTTTACCATTCTTCTTAACTACAGGCATAATATTAGATAGCCATTCAACATACCTAGCTGTCCTAATAAAGCCTGCCTTCAGGAGTCTAAGAATTTCCTCCTTAACTTTCTGAATCACTTCTGGACTCATTCTCCTTGGTTTTTGCTTGTATGGCTTGAAATTAGGTCTTATAGGGACCTTATGTTCCACTAATGACCTATCCAATCCTAGTAGTTCATTATAAGACCATGCAAAACAATCTTTATACTTCTTCAAAACAACCAACAACTGGTCCCTGTCAAGAGTATTCAACCAAGCACTTATATAGGTGGGCTGTTGTATAGAACCTTCCCCTAAATATACTTCTTCCAAGGGGTCTTGTATCTGAGAACTTATTGATGCTCTTTCTTTGATTCCTTCTGATTTCGAAGCAATCTCCTTGCTTTGTTCTGTTCCCAGCTCCTTTGATTCAACATCTTTACCCTCCTCCTCATAGACAAAGTCTGTCCACAAGGCTTCTTCCTCCTGTATCTCCTGGACTTTTGTTTCAATGTCCAATGCACAATATTTATCTAAGGCCAAAAATCTGACCTGTTGCTGTTCCTTCTTACAACCAATCATCTTTGTTTTTTTCTCTTGCTCTTGCACCTTCTGGATTATTGATTTTACATCCAATACCGAAAACCTAATTAGAGCCAAAGACCTGGCTTCTTGAGCTTCATCTCTTTGCCTATAACCAAGTATCATTGTCATCTTTAATAGCAAACTCTTCATCAGCACTCTCTTGGACCAAGTGCTTTAGGTGTGCAAATTCTTCATCAGCTGACACATCGGCTGAACTATCAGGTTTCCTTAGTATACTGAGTGGTGGTACTCCTTCAGTATATAATTTGGCCTCTGCGAAATCTGCACAAGCTATGAAGGGTTGGGGATCTGCATTAATCTCCTCCGTCTCCCTATTGCACAAAGCCATCATGATTTTCTGATGCAAAGAAAAAGGCACACATTTGTTGGTGTGAATCCAATCTCTTCCAAGTAAAGCATTATACTTAGCATTGCTGTCGATAACGAAGAATGCTGTCATGCAGTCCCTGGTTCCCAAACTCAGGTTGATGGGCAGAATACCTTGGGCTATCTGTTTATCTCCAGCAAAACCAGCAATGGCTGTACTGGTTGGGATTAGCCTGGGGTTCTTCTTTCCTAGTTTCTTTAATGAAGACTTTGGAAGTAGGTTTACTGCTGCCCCGTTATCCACCAGTACCCGATTCATCTGTATTCCATCGAAGAAGGCCTTGATATACAAGGGTTTGACATGCTATGTCATGGACGTCGTGGGATACTCAAAAGGGTATGAGAGGTTAATACTTACCTCTTCCTCACTCTCGTCTTCAGTTTCCATAGGTGTGGCTGCTTCGGATTCGTCTTGCACTATACTTACTTGTGAGTCTTCACTGGAGACTGGAATTGGGTCAATATCCTGACCTTGGTTTTCATCTTCAGCTTGAAATTCCTGTGGTAATATAAGCACCATATTCACTGACACCAGAGAAAACGAGCCAAATTGGACGACTGGCTGCACCTGCTTTCCTTCTTGGTCAACTTGTTCAATCACTTCAGAAGCATCCTCCATGCTGCATTCTGGCACTTCTGTATTAGTAACTTCCTTCGAATGGTCTGTTTCTGTTGGTTTTCCAACCAAAAATGTTTGGTCAGCCATGAAAGCTTCGAACATTTCTTCCTCAACCATCCCCTTCCCTTGGCCTGGGACGACTTCATCTTCTATCTCACTATTACTTTCCATCAAAGCTTTTTCCAACCCTACCAAGCTTGATCTTTCCTTGGCCTTTAGTTCAGAATGAACTTTGGCCAACTGTTCCCTGCTACAACTCCTTTTGTCTGGAAGAGTCGATTTTAGATTATGATCCAATTTTGAATCTTCTTCTCTTTTTGCCTGGCTCTTTAGCTGAACCGATGAAGAACTTTCTCTTCCTTCTTTCAGATCTTTTTGGTACTGAGTGTACCTTCGTTGGATCTTTCTCCTTTGGGACCTAGAAATCACTGGAACCATATTTGGTTCTTTTGTTTTTGGGTACTTAAGCAACACCTAATTGTTGGGAGCCACCAAAGGTGGTTTAACCATCCTACCTTGGTTTTCAACAACATTTCTTTGGGTAGATATCTCCCTAGGTTTGTTCTGCATAACAAACCAATCTGGAACTCCAGGTACCCACGAACCTACTGACCCGGCTGTTGAACTGTTTCTTTCCTCCTTCGAAGCCATCTTCAAAGCTAGCTGTGAAGGCCACTGCTTGGCCCTGACTTCCTTTTTTGGGCCTAACTCAGGCCTTTGATGAAGGTGGCCACTTTCCGTCCTGCGTGAGGTTGGTCTAGGAGGCCAATCTCTGGCTTTGATCCCATAAACTGAGCCCTTCTCCGACCTCCTTTCAGGATGACTGCTCTCCATTCTGTAATAATTAGGTGGTCTGGACTCATATAAAGGCCTCTTGCCTTTAGAATGCATTCTAGCTGCTGTTGGCTCAGCCATTAATGGCTGCTGCCTAACATTAGTTGGATATGGCCTTTTGTTATAAGCACTGGTTGGTTTAGGATGCCTCTGCACATCTTTGTAATATTACTTCCCATCAATTGGAAGCCCCTTTAACCACTTGTAGCTCAGTCTGCATCTGGGACACATTTTTGCATGACAGCTGCTTTTAAAGAATCGTCATCCAGTGCTTCTTCATCAGAGTATTCCCTCTGGTCTAAGAAACCTTGTCCAATAGCTGGTAGATTTCCAGTGCTTTTCTTGACAATTGTTTGGCTAGCAACATGCATCTGCACATTGACTTCTTCCAATTCTTTCAAGGACAAGTTCTGGAAGTCTGGCGTGATAACATTGGCTGCCACTTCTCCAATTTCTGGGAACGGATTGGTATCAATCCCCATGGCCTTTTCTGCTTTAGTTGGGAATTTCAAACTCCCCTTTCGAATCTGCTCTTGGATCCTGTCTCGAAAAATAATGCAATTTTTAGTTGAGTGAGACCAAGAATTATGCCATTTACAATACACCTTTCCTTTCAGTTCCTCTGGAGATGGAATTTTGACTTCTTTTGGTAACTTCAGGAAATTTGCAGCAAGCAAACGATCAAAAATATCATCTGCCTTTGTTAAATCGAAAGAGTATTTCCTATGAAGGTCTTTCTTTTTAAACTGCTGATCAATCGTTGTGTCTTTATGAATTAATGCTTCACAGATCATAGGTTCTTTCCCTACAATCTCTGCTGCATCAATCTCATAATTAGAATCTCCATAATACGTCTTGTATGATGCATTACTTCGATCTTGTTCTTCTTCTAGTAATGCTTCATACCTAGACACCTTATAGGATAATTCCACTAGGTCTCTAAACTCAGTTGAGTCAAACTTCTTTCGAAGCCTAAACTCTAGACCATTTTGAGCTAATCTCACAAATTCAGGCTCTGGTAAGATGATCCTACATTTATTTCGTGCTCTTTTAAATCTGGCAATAAACTGAGTAGTTTTCTCATCAGGCCTTTGACTCAATCTTGCCAAGTCTGCCATGGAAACCTCTGGCTTTGTTTGGAAAAATTGGGCATGAAATGCCTCTTCCATTTGTTGCCAAGTTTGGATAGAGCCAAGTGTAAGGTTAATATACCATACAAATGCTCCTCCAGTTAGAGAATTTGGAAATAATCTTAATTTCATATAGTCATTATTGGTAAATTCACTACACTGAGCTGCGAATCTAGCAATATGTTCAACCGTTGACTGGTTCTCATTCCCATAAAAAAGGACAAAATCTGGTATCCTGAAACCTCTTGGGTATTCATGTACCCTATCTACCCATTCTGGGTATGGTTTCCTGTAGACAGGCGTCTGAACCCCCCGAGCCATTGGTCCACACATTTCTCTAACGATGTCAGCAATTTGGTCCCTAGGGACCATATTTTGTGCCTGTTGAACCATTACTGGAGGAACAAACACAGGATTTGGTGGACAACCTTGTGCTTAGGGTCCTCTTGGTCTGTAGGGTGGTATATTTGGGACTGGTTGTCCCTGTGGTACTGGCTGCTGTTGAGGGTATGGATGACCTCTTTGAGCCTGTCCTGCAAAAGGACCTGCGAAAGGTGCTAGAATAGGTGTTGTGTTCTTCCAGTTGCAGGAAAACCTTCCAACCCCCCCGGTATAAATTCGAATAAAGGGTTAGTGAACCCCCTTGTGCCAGGTATGGCTTCGAACATGGGATTTGGAACCATCCTTATGCCATTTTCTTGTACTAAGCCAGATCCACCAGTTTACGTGGTTTCACTGTTAAGTAATAAGTCATTTTGACTTGCCATAGGCCTCGAAAGAGGCTCATACCAAGACTGAGGTGATGGTCTTTCATAATTTTGATTGCTAATTTGACCATTAGAATGTCTATTAATTTGTATAGGCTATTTATCTCTAGCCAATCTTTGCCGAGGGATATTTGAAATTTCCTCCATGTATCTTGTGTTTGTTGGTTGGTGGGTATTCATTCGATCCAAAAAGGATGTTACCCACCTTTCTATTGTATTCATTAACTGTTGTTCCATGGCATCTACCAAGCCACCCCATGGATTCATTAACTGAGTAGATGGAATAGTGGATGGTCCAATTCCTTGGCCTCGTCCAATATTATGAACATGTGGTACTTGTTCCGAAGTGCTGGTCTGTTTGACCATAGGTTCTGATAAAATAGGTGTTTTCACAGGATGTGTTATCACATTATCTTCTAGATTAGGTATTTCTACCTCTCCTTCCACGGCTTCTTCCAAGCGTTCATTTTCTCCTTATCTTCTACGTCTAGCCATTTCAATTAGTTCCACTAGGCGTGCCAAAAATATACATGTTGGCTTTTTGACTTTCGAAGGTTATTATTGTTATTATGAGTGTACCAGCAAGGATCAATCAGTCCTTATAGAAAATTGATTGCCAACCAATTATCAGACGATTGTGTTTTAGTTCTTTCAGCCTCAATGAAGAGGACTTTTACTGGTGGCTTGATTTAGGAGAATTAAGCAAATAACAATCAAATGAAGAACAATTGAAGCATTTCATTAAAATGAAAACTTACAATGATCCAATTTAGCCTCGTAAAGGTTTACAGCAACAATCTACTTGAAACTACTCCTATGAACGAAGTGCAATGCAGGAATTTTAAAGTACAGAAATGTAAAGAACAGGAAATGTAAAACTGGAAAGGAAATAAAGTAGAATAAACTGGTTTTTTAGATCTGAGTCTGAGGTTTTTTTCTGGGGCCTTCTCTGTTGTTTATACTTCTCAAGGATGACCATCGAACTGCACTTCTAACTGTCGAATTGGTCCTCCATGATCGCTGATCATGTTGCTTTATAATTAGCTCCACTATGCCATCACTTACAGTTAGGCTTCCCTCCTGATTTTGAATTTGAATGTGAGCAACTGTTGAAGTCACATCACTTTGCATCTCTTTGCTGATCCAGTGCTATGCAGATCTTGTAAGAACCAATACTAACTGCCACGTGTACGATCACGATAAAAAACTTGAATAGTCTTCCCGTATTGCCCTTATTTTGCCACGCGTTGAATTGTAATTGGCTTATACAAAATATGTAGCCAACACATAGCAATTCATATGACACCAATCCCACATAATAACTCATATGTCCAACTTGCCTATCTACTAGTTATCTTTGTTCAAGATTTCGGTAGGGGTGGCTAAGGAGATTGAGAAAATTCAATCAGCTTTCCTTTGGGGTGGATCTGATCTTAGAAAGAAGGTGGATATGGTGAAGTAGGAGGTTGTTACTAAAAGAAAGACTCTTGGTGGTTTGGGTGTGAGAAGGATTAGAATTATGAATGAATGTCTTTTATTAAAATGGTGGTGGAGGTTTGGGTCTGAGCATCAATCTTTGTGGAAGGAAGTGATTTGCAGGAAGTATAACATCGGGGGTGGTAAATGGTTACCAAGCTTGGTTGGAAGAGGCTCTAAGCTATGGTCTGATATAATTCACACTATCTTGTTTAATTCAGATTTACACAACTATTACCTTACTAGTGCCATGACTGTGCTGGGGGATGGAAGGAGAGCACATTTTTGGTTGGATAAGTGGGCAAGTAATATATGCTTCAAGGAGGAATTTCCCAGGTTTTCCTTATCCACTAACAAGCATGGTGTGGTAAATATCTTCTTTCAGAGAAGGGGAGAAGCTGACAGTTGGAAAGTGGGTTTTAGAAGAGCATTGCTGGCTTGGGAGGAGCAGGAGGTAAGTAGACTTTACACACTACTTAGTACTGCACCTACACCTTGTAGCACTAAAACAAATGAATTCATATGGGTGGCAGACACATCAAGGATGTTTACTGTTTCTTCAGTTTATAATTGGTGTGAGTCTTTTCTTAGGCCTAAGCTAGACATGGCAGGAACAATTTGGAATAATTATGCTCCACCCAAAATGCAATTTTTTGGGTGGTTGGCCTAGCAAGGCAAGGTTAAAACTTCTAGATTTTTGCAAAGATCTAGTTGGTATCCTTATGGGAATACTAATATTGTTTGTGTGTTTTGTCATAGTGAGGTAGAAACAGTGGATCATATTTTTCTTTTTTGCCCTTTTGTATGGAGGTTTTGGTCAAACATTGTAAAATGGTGGGGTCTTCAGTGTGTTTTCCCTAGTTCTGTAAATGGATTACTGCAGTGGTGGTCTGGGTGTAGAATGAAAAAGTTGGAAAAGAAAATTTAGGCAGTTATTCCTTTAGCCATTCTCTGGTCCACTTGGAAGCATAGAAATGAGTGCGTGTTCAATGGCATTCAACCAAATTGGGATGACTTGTGTGATATTGTTAAGGTGACAGTAGCAATGTGGATAAAGGCTTCTCCAATGGCTGTGGTGTTCTTTGTTAATTGTGTTTAATCTACAACAAGTGCAGTATTACATCGAGAATGGTGGTTGAGTTTGCTTTGCTGCCGCTGGTCCTATTTTGTGGTATGTTCTGCTGCTGGTCCTGTTTTGTGGTATGCTCTGCCACTGGTTTGTGAGGTTGCTGCTGCTTTTGGTTTAGGTTCTATATGGTACTGATATGCTGGCTGAAGGTGGTTAATCTGTTGTGTTGGCCTGCTATGCTCAGCTGTGGACTATTTTGTTGGACTGCCATGTTGTGCTATTGTTGTTGAGGTGTTTTTTCTGTTTCTTTGGTTAGTTTCTCACCAACTCAGACGGTGGAAGCAAATGATAGGATGGGCTTTTTGGTGCCAACATAGTTGGGATGATTTAGCTTATCGTGATACTTTTGCACTTGCCTATCTTTATTGATGTACTTTGTTTGTACCTTGTACTTTGCTCTTACATCAATAAGGTTTTTTTTTTTTTGCTGATCAAAAAAACTCATGTCCAAGCAACTATTGACAAGTTTATCGCTAATTTTAAATATCAGTGATATGTATTGCCTTCTAATACTGATATACCTTAATTTGTTAGTAAAATAAAATAAAAAAAAAATTGTATAAGTGCACTTCATAATATATTCACAATCCGATTCATAATCGATACAGTCGGTTTTGCAATCATAAAACTCTTTTTTGCGATTGATGATTTTAAAAAGAGTAGTTCTATATAAACAAAAAGTCTATATAAAATTGTGTTCCAGAATGATAAGGCAACTATGAGTCATATCTCTTTTAAAATAAAGATTCATCAACGTGATTTATATTTTTAAGATTGTCATTGCTATATTATTTTGGTATGAAATTATGTATAAATTTTTTTACTTATTGATCATTTTCTTTTTTTAAAATTTGCAATTACATTATTACTTAATACTTGTAAACCACTATTTAAAACTCTAAGTTTGTTAAGTTATACAAAAAAGAACAACGCGATACATAAAGAACAGTTTCACAAAACTTTTTTCTATATACGAAGGCAGTAGGGTTCATATTAATAAATATATGTGAGATCTTGCCTGAATGGTGTTACATTCCTCTAATTTTGTACCACTAATATGTCACCCCTAATGACGTGGCTCACTTTCATGTGAAGCGATCCCACACTTCGAAAATAGTTGATTGGTTGTTATTATTTGCTACCTAATTGGGAATGATGAAATGAGGGGATGAGACATTTTTTCTAAATTTTTTTTTACTTGAATTGTATATGGATTGCATGGGTCTATTCACCTAATATTTAAAGTGATTTTCGTGCATAGCGTAGATAAAAAAAAAATTATAATTTTCGTGTTTATACATGCAACTAAATTATGCATAGGTACAAGCAACAAAAAATTAAAGATACTTATTATTTTACTAATATATATATTTAAAAATATATATATGAAGCCCTGTATCCCGGCTTTTTCATGCCCCCTTTTAGAAGCTCGAAAAGAAGCCCTACAGTTCGGATTCCTGCAGTTCTGAATCTAATCTCACAAGTGCAATGTGAAACTGATAATCACCAAAGAGTCCAAATCCGGCAAATCATTTTAGAAAATTGATTTTGAATCAAAAAGTGCCAAAATTGGACTGCTTTGCCAGATACAGAGTCGCCACCTAAATATTTTATTTTTGGAAAAATTTAGGAAGCCCATGACTCGTGCCAAAGGCCATGTATCTGTCATCACCAAAGTTGCCTCGGCTCGGGAACTTAGATATGAGAGGGAAATGCCATGAATTGAGCACCCTTGCTCGCCCGATCAAAGATTGGCCTATTCTAATCATGATATGATCTTTTATAAACATTATGTGTTCTTATTCTGGTTATTAAACTAGCATTACTACGTGATGCGCACGAACAAGTATAGACTAGTTTGCTCAATTTGGAACAATTCAACTCATGTTTGTTTGCGAAAATGGTTTGAATTTACCACCTCAAGTGGGCTTAAGTTTGCAGATTTGCCACCAAATATAGTGGGCTTAAAACTTACATTCGTTGAATCATTCCAATTCAAACAACAAGCTTCTATCCACAGGCATTCATGCAGTTTAGCAAGTAAGCATTTAGCTTCATGTCAAGCATGCTAATTATGGCAACATTCACATTCATGCAAGTATCCTAAAGCATAAAACTCACTTAGTACTCCAAGCCAAGAAGATATGAGTTAGAAAAATATGCATGATTCCTAACTATACAAGATGCCTAATGCAACACATGCAATATGCAATTAATAGGCTCAGCTACTAATATGACATATGAAGCAATTTGAATAATATGCGATTAAACACGTTTTCAAAGAATTATTGAAATAACAATGCAGTTTGAATGATACGCCGAGCCTTGGTGCATGCAATATGAATGAATGGATGCAAGAATAAGGCATGCTAATTGAAATATGACCTTAATCTAACCATCAAAAATGGGAAATAAAAGGGAGAAAGATGTGGGCTTGAAAGACATACACGTACGCACGCACACTTATTACAACATTATGCCCTTGCAAAGAAGGGTCCGAATGAAACTGGCTAAGCTACATTACTTTACTAATTATTACAACACTTGAAATGAATTAACTAACTATTCTAAGCTAATTAATTATTACAATTAAATAATTAACTATCTAAGCTAATTAAATACAAAGCAAACTAATTAGCTAAATACTTAACTAATTAATTACAAAACAACTAAGTTAATTAATTACAACATGAATTAATTAACTAATCTACTTAAATAGTAATAACATTTGCAAGAATTAGCTAAGACTAATTAACTAAGCAAGTTAACTAAATGGCCTCGGAAAACAAGGGATGCATGCATGCTCGGTTTTTTCACTCGAAGAACATCCACTGTTTGCCACTAATTGCCTCTGTTGCACAACACTTTCACTGTTTTCCTCGTCCAGATCAACACTGCTCTACTCCAGAAGCACAATACTGAAATTTTCACTGGTGGCTGGCAGGCCATCGATGAGGGTTTGCCGGCCAACATTGAGGGGTTGCTGGCCACTGATGAGGGTTTGCCGGCAACTGAAGCCAAGTCTTTCCTTGCTGCAACAAAGGACAAAACAGAGCAAGAAAGGGGTGGTCTCACAAGTTGTTTGTACCATGTATCACCCTTTATCATCAACACAAGCTCAAAGAAGTGATATATTTGGCCATCAAACCATCAATCAAGCAATTTCCATGCATGATGGCCAAGGGACCAATTTGTACAAGTTTAATGAGTGCAAAACAAGATTCAAATGCCATCACCCTATCATGCATGATCAAGGGCAACAGAGACCTAGGAAAGTGGCACATTTCATCACTTTTGACTATGAAATGTCCTATTTTCCTTGTGTTCAAATTAACGTTCGATTTGAACACACGCAATGCAACACAAAGAAATGCTTATCTTGCCACTTTTACTTGCCAATTTTGTTTACACATTTTAGTTACCAAATTATTCTTTAATCAATTTTGCCATTGGTGAGTGTCCTCTAAGATGAAAGAAGTGTCAACCAAGGGATAATGTAAGGCAAGAGAGAGATCATGTCGTTGATAATGAACCCTCAAAGAGGATTAAACCATTAAGCATGACCTCAATCTCAAGCTTAAAGGATCCCAATCTTGAAACAACCCTCTAAAGCAAATGAAAGAGTAAAGCAAGAAGGAAGGTTGCAGAGTTTATAGTGCTGAAATGGAGTGAAAAACAACACCAAAAGATGTTATCAACTCAAACAAGAGGTGTCTAAGATCTTAAAACACCAACTTGTGACGACTATTACATTACAACTATGCAAAACAAGACTCAAATGAACTAACCAGCCCAAAACAGAGCTAAAACAAGCTATTTCAGAGGCTAAAACATGCAAGACTTGAGCTAAGTTAAGCTAGAAAAACATGCTAACATATAAAGCTAACTAGGCATGCAAACAAGACACAAGGATGGAAGGCTAACCCTTCCAAATTTGGACTTCAAAATGAGTTTTTTGCTACTGAAAAACCTCTAAAATTCAATGGTTAAAAGGGCAAAAAAAGTTGGTTTGAAAGTGATGAACAAAGGTACAAAAACTTTACAAACAAGGAAGTAAGAAAGGTGAACCACGCCCTAACTGAAAATGGCCTCAAATCACCACATTTAGGCCACAAAAACAGAGTTTTTTACTGTTTGAAACCAACCCCAAAACAGCCCAAAAACAGTAGAAGAAGATGGCAAAGCAAGTATGTAAAACTAGCTAACAAAGCAAGAGTTATACCTCTTGAAGCCAAGGCACAAATTAGGAAACAAAGCAAGCCACAACCACCTTCCAAGCTCAAAGAGGGTCTCAAGTAACCTCAGCCCAAAGAGAAACAACTTTGGTCAAGGGTGTATATGTAAAAGTATAGGATTTGTGAGCAAATGTATACAAAATTGCAAGAGAGAGAGAGAGAGAATTTTGCTCCAAAATTTTTAACCCTTTGCAATGGGGGAGAAGATCCCATATTTATAGAAAAACAAGATTTCAGCTGAGTTGTATCAGTCCATACACGTGCATGGTGATCAAGCCCATTGTGCCAACAGCTAGAACAACTGTCAAGAAAATATCTACAAAAAAAAAGTCACTGGTGGCCGGCAACTACCAAGGGTTGCAGGCTTGAAGCTTTTGGTCCAAAACAGAGTACAGAATAGATGGGGTTTCAGGGCACTCCACTGAGGACTTCGAGCACTCAAAACGAACACATGCAATCACAATCATCGTGTGCACAAACGATGACGTCCAAATCTTGAGGACGGTAAAATGGGGTGTCTACAGTTGCCCTTCTTTGACAGAATTTAGAAGTCATGAAATGACGTGAGTGAATGTCAAAGGCCAGAGATGACCCATTTTTGACAAGGCCGAAGATTTGCACAAACAAACAAGTCGAAAACAAATGGTTGAGCCCACAGGCTTCCTACGTATCCCTTTGCAAGGAATCAAACCGGCGTAGTTCTAGGGCAAGATGCTAGTGAGATGCATGATGCAAGAACATAACTTATGATCATGTAATGAGGCTGTAATGAAACATTTAAATGCAAATGCAATGTAATGAAAATGCCACATTCGAACAAATCGAAACAAGGTACAACAATCTCAAACATGAAAAGAAGTAAGTAAATAAACAAGCCACGCATGGGAATCACAAGCCAAACCACACTTCATGCAGAAAGGATGTGAGAAAATTACGCAAGCTTAACTACGCGACACGCAGGAAAGGTGAAGAGCGACATAATTGTCGAGCGCACCCGAGGTTTCAACCGAGATCGTAATGTGTTGCACACAGAAGGAGGAAAAGGGTAGTGTGAACACCGGACGCACCCAAATGTTTTTAACCGATTGAAAATCCTAATGCGTTGTACGCGAGAGGAGGAGGAATGGTGTGAACACTGGGCGCACCCGAGTGTTTTTAACCAAAAAGTTGGTGTGAACACTGGGACGCACCCGAGTGTTTTTAATCGAAAAATTGGTGTGAACACCGGGACGCACCCAAATGTTTTTAATCGAAGGATGTTGTAAACACAAGGACGCACCCGAATGTTTTTAATCGAAGAGTTTGGTGTGAACACCGGGATGCACCCGAGTGTTTTTAACCGAAGGGGGTTGGTGTGAACACCAGGACACACCTGAATGTTTTTAACCAAAGGGGGTTGGTGTGAACACCGAGACGTACCCGAATGTTTTTAACCGAAGGGTTCCTAATGCGTCTTACGCGAAAGAACGAAGAGATGAAAGGATGCGATCCAAAGGGTACAAATGATTTAACCAAGAACTCCTCTGAATGAACTGTACATATAATATCGTGCATGTGAAGGAAAGAGACTTAACAAGTGCAATACAGTATGAATGCATGTTCTATGCTAGACAAACAACCGAGATACAACGTTAATAGTATGTTCTATGCAAGAAACAAAAGCATAAGCATATTCTATGCATGATTGATAATGGAAGCATATTCTATGCGTAAAAGCGGGTGCACGTTCCATGCATAATTCAAAAACGAATGCAAGATGAGCATGCAATGCCCATGGGATGCACATCTTTCAACAACATATGTGAAATGCATATTCTATGCCACAAAGTGAAGTGCATGTTCCATGCAACAAACAAAAAGGAATGCACATTCTATGCAAGATAACAAAGCATGATTTGAGGAAAACAAACTCAGAGGCAACTTCCAATTCACCTCGGAAGAATTGCAATGTATTTAAAGGATACACCTCGTCCACGGTGACAAGAGATGAACATCGCACACCGAAAACACAGTTTTGAGCTTCCGCAGAGACATTCTGAACCAAACAATGAACAAACCCTTCAATTCTTGAAGACTAAAGACACAAAGCAGCATTAGGACTCCAAGGGAAACCTCAGAACACTTGCCGGCCACCTGCCGGCCATTAGTGATCATTGCCGGCCACCAATGTGGCCTGCTGGCCACTCGTGGCAGATTTGGGGCAAATTGGTCAATTTGCCTTGAGTCTTTAAATGTAGGGCGGGGTTTCATTTCCTCATTACCCCATGCCTGAAATTGCTCCTTCTCTCTCTCTAGGTGCTCCTTCTCTCTAGATCCACGCTTTTCACGCGTTTTCCAACACCCCATGCGAAGTTTATTTGCTAAACCCTCTTTGTTTACTCTGTTTTGAACCGATTGGAATTTGATTTCGATGCTTTTTCTTGGAGTTTCACCTTTTAAGGCTTATTCCCCTCAAGTTTCTCTTGGGTTTCGCACATTTTCCCAGGCTTTGACTTTTTACTCCACTTTCTCTTTCTTAGGGTTGACTTTTTCTAAGTTTGCCATTTTTTCTCCATTTTCGGCCACTTTCTCATTTTCTTTCCAGATGGCGGACGACATACCTCATGACGGAGCTCCCCCGGAGATCCCAACCCGGTTGTCTCCAAAGATGGAGGCAGAGCCTGAGCCAGTGCTACTACCACTCAGGATTCGACCCTTTGATCCGACGACATATCATCCTCAAACGCATGTGCTACCCCCTAGGGGTATCAGGCAATTCAGAGCATTTGTGCGACGCGCCCCAGAGGACCTCTTGCTACGGGAGCTGGACTCCCATTTGTCTTATGGCGCCACCAAGGTGTACATTACACTCTCATGTTTTCTACATTTCGGCGCTGCACTTCTTGCTTTAACTGTGTTCTATGCTTCAACTGTAATGTTTACACTGCATTTCTTGCCTCTTATTGCATTTCTTGCCCTAATCACACTCTTGCACTGTATTTCTTACATTGCCTTTTCATTTGCTTGTTCTCATATCACTGCATATCACTGTTTTGATCACAGAGGGATTCTCATGCTACCAAGGGCTATAGAGCTACGTCCGCGAGGGACTGGTATATGGAGCTTCCAGCCGGTGTCCGCTACATCATCGACGAGGCCAACTTCGGCTTATTCTGCATGGGGCTGTTGCGCCATATCGCGAGTCGCCCGCTTCTTGGTGCATTAGTGGAGCGGTGGTGGGATACTGTAAACTTCTTCCACTTCTCTGCTATTGGGGAGATGACAATGACTCCCCATGACTTCACCATGCTCACAAGCGTAGAAGTAAAGGGTTATCAGATCCCTTACGATATGAACATGGGCGAGTGGCAGGCCGCCTGGCTACACCTATTATGAGCACGTCCACCTCTCTTCCGACCGGGGATGGTACGATATAGTTGGTTCGCCGAGCATTTCCGAGGGAGAGAGCCAGAGACCCTAGAGGAGACCGAGCATTACGCCCGAGGCTTTTTGATGTTCTTGCTCGGCACCACCTTGTTTGCGAATAGGTGGAACACTGTAGGGTTATATCTCCTGAGTGCTCTGGTGGACTTATCTCAGGTCTGGCTTTATAATTGGGGCGGTGCTGGACTAGCCACATTGTATGGCTATATGAGCTCGACATCTCGCATGAGGGGAGACAGAGTCAGAGGCTATTAGCGAGCCTGGGAGGTATGCTTTACATTTCTATTTTACATTTTCTGCTCGCCATTTCTATGCTTTCTGCTTTGCATTTTCTGTACATTGCACATTGCATTGTTTACACCTATATACCGTGCTTTATGCACTGCAAATTATGTATCCTCTGTATCTGTACTTGCACTTTTTGTACACTGTACTACACATTCTGCTTTCTGCATTCTGCATTTGTATTTTCTATACGTTGTACACACATACTATTTTCTGTACTCTGTATCTGTACTTTCTGTACGCTGTACACACATGTTATTTCCTGCACTTTGTATATGTACTTTCTGTACACTGTATACTTACTGTTGCCTTTTCCTTACAGTTATGGGTATACGCATATTTCCTGACCCTTGCCCCAGAGCCAGAGGTAGAAATGCCTCCTGTTGTGCCATACTCTCATCGGTATGACGGGAGATGCCCACGGAGGACCCGGGAGACCTTTGCATTCTTCCGTTGGTACTTTGATACAGTGACTTCCGTGCAGGTAACTCAAAACTCACAGTTGTTTTTGCTTTACTTCAGCTCTGATTCATATTACAATATCTGATGGCAACTAAACAATCTGCGCATTCTCTGTTTGCAGATCGCTTGGCAGCTTTGGGCGACGATGCCGGATAGAGTCCAGGACCAGTATGCCGAGGCTCGAGGGGCTTCCTTTTTTCGGCTTCTACTCAAGGGCCCGATTTGTTGAGCTTGGTTTCTAGGTGAGTGATTCGTTCGCTAGACCTTAGGTTTGCCTCAGCCGATAGTTCTCATACCACCCGTACCATCTATGAGGGCCACAAAGAGCCTTTTCTCCTAGGAGGTGATTCAGTTTACCAGGGGCTTGGACGCCAACTGCTTCCTTGGGGAGGGTGATTATGCGATATTCATCTTAACACATCTGATGCCTCCCTTGACGGGTGCTCGTGCTCGCGCAGGTAGAGCAGCAGATGCCCCTTCGATGAATAGGACCCGGGCAGCGAGGGCCAAGGCTGGAGGGGCCCCTCTTGCTGGACAGGCGACCGGTTGGCCAGAGATCCTGACCATGCTGACATGTTGGAGGCCGGCCGGGACGTCATATCAGATTCTGATTGAGCTTGCAGAGGCCGGGCATAGATACGTCCAAACTCATGATGCATCTCCAGTATGTACCACATTTTTTTCCAGTTTTCTATTCTCTTTCTGATATTCATTCCTTCCGGATACTAATCATACTCAATACATCTACAGGCATCCCCGTGGTACACTGAGGGAATGCTCGAGCTAGTAGCCTCGTTCAAGAGCATGATTCTAAGGAATGAGGCACTACTCAGTCTCCATGGCATTCAGGTATTCTTCCCCTACTTTCTGCCCGCATTTCAGCATGTTCCACACTATTATACATTGTATTCTGACTGATGCATTGATACTCATCTCATGGTTTGCATTTTTCCCCTTATCCCAGCACACTGACTTGCTGCACCGACATACTGTACTATACTGGCACTGTATCTGGCTCATTGCATTCCATCATTTTCATCATACTGTATTTGAAACTATTCATCATATCTGATGCGTTGGTATTGTATTTTCCAGGTTCCAGCCTTACCGAGAGCACTAGCGGCGATAGTGCCTGCACTATTACCACCTCCTCCAGTAGCAAAGGGGAGGGAGAGACAGGCCCTAGCACACAGCCGAGAAGGACGTCGTGGTCGAGGCCGGAGGAGCCCTTCAGAGCCAGTGTTGAGTGATGATGATACCGAGACCAGTGGCTCCGAGGAGGCAGTAAGCCTGCAGTCTGAGTCCTCAAAGAGTGGAGACGACAGTGATTCTAGATTTGAGAGTGGAGGCGATGCTGAGCCGGGCTCTGAGGCATAAAGCGACAATGATTTCGATTCTGATTCGGCATCTGAGTCAGACAGTGGTGCTGATGAAGACAGCTCTGAGTCTCCGCCCAGGAAGAGGACAAAGAGGGCCTCTCGAGCCTAAGATGGCCGGCGCTGATTTTCTTGTATTTTTGCATAGTTTCTTTTTGTTCGTAGTGTTAGCACATTGTACAGCTTCAAACAGGTTTTATTTGCTTTAAAAACTTGTACTGCACTTTTTTTTTAAAAAAAAACAACCATGATCGGAATGAAAACCAGCTTTTCTTTGAAAAAGTGTTATATTTTGCATCATGAGCACCACGTAGCATGGCATGGAGATTGAATTTCATACTACAAACCGAATACTTGTATTACCATAACAGTCTTAATCAAGTAACGAACCGACCAACAACTGAAATTCTAAACACAACATACAACTCAATAATCAAAATAGCAACAACTCGATAAGCAAAACAACATAACTTAATAAACAATAAAATAACTCGATAGACAAAACAACTCGAATACAACTCAACAAACTTGGTAAAATTTAAAGGGCTCAAAACAAGACCTTAAAGCACATAAAGAGCAGAACAAAACACATGTTTTCAACATTCTTAGCACACAGGTGGACAGTAGGACAGACAAGACAGCTACCGGCCACTAAAAGATCTTGCCGGCCACATGCCAACCATGGATGGAATATGCCGGCCACCAATGTGCAAAACCTCCAGATTGTTGACAGCTAGCTCCCACTCACTGCTTTATCTTCTACAAAAGCTTGGACCTCGTAGTTTCTTCATTTCAGTTGCAAATTCTTCACAAATGGAGCCATTTTTTGCCGAAAAACTCTCAAATTAGATTGCAACTTTGGATGGCTCGGAAAAGGTAAATTTCTGGGGTTTTGGCATAAATGCACTTTTCCCGCTGAGTCGTTCTCGGCTTTGTTTTTCGTTCCTTCATGCCGCGGTTAGGTGTTGGAACCCAATTACACATGCTTTTAGCTTCGAAGGACAAGAGATGCCCGACAATCGAAGAATTTCAAGTGCTAATGGAGTCTCGGTGCGATGAAGAAATCATAACTTAATCTCGGTTTGGTCACATCCAAGCTTTGGGACGGATGTGCAGGCTTACTTTACACGAGACCCGATCCTTGGTTCACAACAGAGAGCTGGACATTCCCAGCCTGATCTATCGATTTTCTGAAGCCGGCGACCGAAGTGACCTTCTTTGGCGGGGTTTCCGACAACACGTCCTTTGTTTATGCATGTTAGCTCATTTCCTTCTTGCCCCCAGTTTTGGAGGGTTTAGCATCTGGCTAATTGAAGTGGCCCAAGGTTTGAAAGAGAGCAAGAATTGCATTGGTTTGGTGTTGGCCGAGACTTTGATAGGCTTAGACGCCTTTCATCGGCGAGAGACCACCAAATTCGCAAGAAGCCCACTACTTCTTCAGGTAATGTTTCCCACCTCTTCCTAATATGTGTTTCTCACATCTCTCGGCACTCATGCTTTGTTTTTCTCTCAAAGCCTTTTCTTCACTTTTCTCTCAACATACATCTCTCTATTATTTAATCTCTCTTTTCTTTCATCCCTCCCCAGATATGGCTTATGGACAAGCTGAAGGTAGTGGACTCCTGCCCTACATACTTAGCCCGAGCATACTTTTTCTGCCAATAGCTAGTGGATTTCCCGAATGAGGGATGGTGGTGCCACTGGATGTGCAACAGGTTTGCTGCTAACATTGTTTGGCGTTGCCCCTAGCTTAATCTGATTGAAATGAGCTACAGCATGACTCGACAACCTGGTATTGAGTTGATTGGCCTGACACACTATGTATTCTATTTTCCGTTTCGGTTCAAACGTCAGTTTGGACATGATTAGACTTGCCCAGAGGAGGGGATAGAGTACCCAGTTTCATTCCCCGTCCGAGGTTCGTATTTTGTATCGAGTTGTATTTGTTATGTTGTTTATCGAGTTGTATATTGCTGTTATTCGGGTTGTTGGTCTATTCACTACCTAGTTAAGACTGTTGTGGTGATACAAACATTCAGTTTCTGTTATCAAATTCAATCTCATTTCCATGCTAAGTGGTGCTCATGATGCAAAATATCACACTTTTCAAATAAAAACTGGTTTTCATTCCGATCATGGTTGTTTTTACAAAAAAGTGCAGTACAAGTTTTTATAGCAAGTAAAACCTTCCTGAAGCTGTACAAATGTGCTAAAACTATAAGCAAAAAGAAGCTAAGCAAAAAAAAAAAAAAAAACTACAATAAATCAGCGCTGGCTGCCTTAAGCTCGAGAAACCCTCTTCGTCCTCTTCCTCGGAGGAGAGGACTCCTGGGCACTGTCTCCCTCTGGGTCAGAGTCTGAACCAGAGTCATCTCCGCCCTCTGCCTTTGAGCTCGTCTTGGTATCGCCCTCACTCTCAGAACCCGAGCCGGCATTATCATCTCCACTCGTAGATGAATCTGAATGCTGACTCGCTCCCTTCTCAGAGTCGCTCGTCTCGGCATCATCATCACTTAAAACGGTCTCTGAAGGGTTGCTCCCATCTCGGGTGCCTCTGCCTCGGCAGTGTGCCGGACTCCGTCTCTCTCTCTCTCCCTCCTGCTGCTGAGGGAGGTACTGCTGGTGCAGGTGCTGCAACTCCAACTGGTGCCATCGGCATAGGTGGGATCTGAAAAGACAGTTGTTGTGTATCAGTTATAACATGTGTATCAGATATAAGTAAAGTATGCAGAATGAATATATGCAGAAGTTAGATACAGTGTGTGAATATAGTATGCAAGTGCAGTGTGTCAGATATGGTTTTTCGATGTAATGTATCAGTAGTGTGTCAGTGGACTCAATGTGACAGTGGAAAGTTGATGCTTGGAATGAAAAACTGAAGAAACTTACCAGGATACCGTAAAGGTTGAGCAGCGCCTCCTTCCTCTGTATCATCCCCATCATCGAGGCTATCAGCTCGAGGATGCCTCCTGTATACTCGGTCGATGCCTACAAATGTATTTGATTGATTAGTATCTACCATAGATATATCTAAAGTGAAATACGGAGTGCAAGTGCTAAAATGTGGTTCATACCGGAGTCGGGCTTCGGACCCCGACAAGCTCATGACTAGCTGCTGCAGGCTCAGTCGGGACCTGGTAGAGCTCTCCAGTGTGTCGCCAGCAAGTCAGCATGGTGGGGAGCTCTGGCCAATCATCCCTCTGCCCCGCTCAGGAAGCCCCTCTGCCTCGAGCCCTGCTTGCTCGAGTCACTCTGTGCCTCGCCCTCGTGGTAAGAGCCCCCGCCTCCTTACCTCCACGAACACTCGTCAGGGGTGGCGTCAGGGGTGGCATCAGGTGTGTCAAGATGAAGTCTGAATAGTCACCCTCTGCTCGGAAGAATTTGACCTCGAGGCCCACCATGAACTGGATGACCTCCTTAGTAGATAGGCTCTCTGTGGATCGCATGGACTCTGGTGGAGCCATCGGGATGACTGGGTCTGGCACATCCATAATCTGGCGCAGGAAGTGCTCACCCAAAAACTAGGCCCAACAAATTGGACCCTCAAGTAGGATATGGTAGTGGGAAATGGCCCATGCGCCGGCAAACTGGCCTCGCACCCCCCTGACATCAAGGCCCATGGCTGCCACCTGATCTGCAAATAAAAGTTGTACAGAGTATTAGTTGTTGTTAGCTGCTAAGTGATCATTTTCAAAGCAGAAATGAAATAATCGTGCTTTCGGAATACCTCATAGGTGTCTACTGTATCAAAGTACTGACAGAAGAAAGTGAAAGGCTCGCGAGTCCTACAACGAAGCTGACCATCGTATATTCGTGAGTAGGGTACTGTCAACGGAAGCCCCACAACGGGCTCTGGGGCGAGAATCGGGAAGTATGCGTATACCTATAGCTGTAGGGAAAATATAGTGGTATGTGATCAATATTGTATCAAGCAGGTACAGAAAGTACAAAGCAGAAAGCATATGTGTTGAACAGATATAAAGCAAGAGCTGTGAAGAAATAAATGTGAAGTGTAAAGCAAAAGCTGAGGTGTGTACCTCCCAGGTATGCCAGTAGCCTCCAATCAGGCCTCCCTGCAGACGGGAGGTGGAGCTCATGTATTCGTACAATGTGGTGAGGCCAGCTCCGCCCCAGTTGTAGAAACGAACCCGATGAAGGGTCACCAGGGCACTTAGCAAATACAGGCCAACGGTATTCCACCTGTTCGAAAATAAGGTGGTACCGAAAAGAAATATCAAGAAGCCTCTAGGATACTGCTTAGTCTCCTTTGCTATCTCGGGCTTAGTCCCTCTAAAGCGCTCTGCGAACCAAGTGTATCGCACCATCCCTACTCGGTATATCGGTGGGTACACCTCTACGCTCCTTGCAGCTTGAACCAGGATGCCTCCCACTCCTCTATGTCAGTATCAATAGGGATCGGATCACCCCCTACATCTAAGCTAATGATCATGGCAAAGTCGTAAGGAGTCATCGTCATCTCCTCTACGGTGGAGAAATAGAAGGAGTTGGTGGTATCCCATTACCTCTCCACCAATGCCCCTAGGAGGGGATGACTCGGGACAACCTACGTCAAGCCAAAACAAAAGAGGCCGAAGCCAGCCCTATCAATGATGTCTCGAACTCCAGGTGGGAGCTCGTCATACCAATCTCTGGCAATTGTAGCGCTATAGCCTCTGAAGGCGCGAGACTCGCCCTGTGGCAAAAGAAGACAGTGTATAAATACATCAAATAACGACAGTGTATGAATACATCACATAAAGACAGTGTATAAAATGTATCCGATGAAGGCGATACATGAAATGCAACTAGGTGTATGAATACATTAGATGAAAATAGCGCATGGTTAGATAAAGGCAGGGTATAGGATGCAGTCGAGTGGATCCAAATACAAAGCACCGCAAGAAATACCGTAAACAGGGTACAGTTGGATAAAGCAGTAATGATAACATATTCGAATAAAAGGGAATGCAAGAAATTCAAATAAAGAAAGGCAGAATGTCTGAAAACAAAGTTCTTACCTCAACGACAATGGCTGATAAGTGAGATTCCAGCTCCTTCAACAAAAGGTCCTCCGGCGCGCCGCGGGTGAACTCGGTGAAACATCTGATGCCTCCGAAAGTAGGCAGTATGTGTGTCTGTGGGTGATATCATGTCGCATCGAAAGACTGAACCCTTAGTGGTAGCGGCTCCGGCTCGGCCTCGGGCTCAAACTCTGCCTCTAAGTCGTCCTCAAGATCAGTTATCGGCTCCTTTACCTCTGACATAGGCGGAACCACTAGGGGAATCTCTGGGGGAGCCCCGTCATGAGGAACCTCGTCCATCATTTGAAAATAGGTATGAAATGGGTGAAAAGTGAAGGAAAAAAAAAATGGTAAACTTGGAAAAAGTCAAACCCTAAGAGAGAGAAAATGGAGGAAAAAGTCAAAGCTGGGAAAAGTGCACAGAACTCTAGAGAAACTCGAGAGAAATGAACCTAGAATGGTGGAAATGAGGAAAGAAACTTCGAAATTGGATTTCAATCGGTTCAAAGTGAAGTGAACAAAGGGGATTTAGCGAATTAACTTCGCGTAGGGCGTTGGAAAACGCGTATAAAGTGCTAATCTAGAGAGAATGAAGGTCTAGAGAGAGAATGAGAGGATTTTTGAGCAAGGGGAAGTGAGGAAATGAGCCCTAGTGGCTCATACTTAAAGGCCCGAGCCGACTTCCCCATATTGCCCTCAATCTGCCATCGATGGCTGGCAAGGCTCATCTATGGTCGGCAGTGTTCATTGTTGGCCGGCACCTGGCCGGCGGCCTTCTCTTATGGCCGGCAGGTGGCCGACAGCTCTCTGGGGTTCCCGATGCTGTTTTGTGTCCTTGGTTTCCAAGAAGTGAAGGGATTATTCATTGTTTGGTTCAGAATGCCTCTGCGGAAGCTCAAAACTGTGTTTTTGGTGCGCAATGTTCGTTACTTGTCAACGTGAACGAGGTGTATCCTTTAAACACATTGTGATTCTTCCGAGAGGTGAATCGGAAGTTGCCTTTGAGTTTGTTTTCGTCGAATCATGCTTTGATATCTTGCATAGAACATGTACTTCACTTTGTGGCATAGAATATGCATTTCACATATGTTGTTGTAAGACGTACATTTCATGGGAATTGCATATGTGTCTTGTGTTCGTTCTTGAATTATGCATGAAATATGCATTTATTTTGAATTACGTATGGAATATGTATTTGAATTAGGCACGAAACGTGCACTTGCTTTTACATATAGAATATGCACTTCTCCCTTCATGCATAGAACATACTTCCAATTTATCTTGCATAGAATATGTTGTCAATACATTTGCATAGAACATGCCTTAACATTATTGCAATTGTGCATAGAACATGCACCCTTAATATGTTATACTTGTTAAGTTTCTTTCTTATGCAGGTACGATATTGTATGTATGGTTCATTTAGCGGAGTTCCAGGTAATGTCATTCATGCTCTTTGAATCACATCCTTTTACTCCCTCTCCTTGCACGTGAGACGTGTTGGGATTACTCCTTTTGGTTACAAACATTTGGGTGCGTCCCAGTGTTTACACCACTCCTTTTGGTTACAAACATTTTGGTGCGTCCCGGTGTTTACACCACTCCTTTTGGTTACAAACATTTGGGTGCGTCCCAGTGTTTACACCACTCCTTTTGGTTACAAACATTTGGGTGCATCTCAGTGTTTACACTACCCCCCATTTGGTTCAAAACATTTGGGTGTGTCCCGGTGTTCACACCAGCCCCTTCGGTTCAAAACATTCAAGTGTGCCCCGGTGTTCACACCACATTTTCTTCTCTCACGTGAGACGCGCTAGGATTGTTTGCATTGGTTAAAAACGTTTGAGCACGCCCGGTGTTTGTACCGCTTTCCTGCCTCGCGCGTGCAATGCGTTAGGATCTTGGTTGAAACCTTGGGTAAGCCCGATGGTTACGTCGCCCTTCGTCTTTCCTGCGTGTCGCGTAGTTAAGCTTGTTTTAATTTTCTTACATCCTTTCTGCATGAAATGTGGTTTGGCTCATAGTTCTCATGCGTGGCGTATTTATTTGCTTATTTCTTTCCATGTTTGGGATGTTGTACCTTGTTTTCAGTTTGTTTGAATGTGGCATTTTCATTGCATAGCATTTTCATTTAAAATGTTTCATTACACACGACCTCATTGCATGATCATAAGTTATGTTCTGGAATCTTGCATACCATTTGCATTTTTCCCCCAGAACTACGCTGGTTTGATTATTTGCAAAGGGATATGTAGGCAGCCTACGGGCGCAACCGTTTATTTCTGTTTTGATTGTTTGTCTAAGTCTTGCAGCATTGTCAAATGGGTCGTCTTTGGGCTTTGACATTCACTCGCGTCATTTCATGACTTTGAGCTCTGTCAAAGAAGGGCAACTGTAGACACCCCATTTTTGACGGCCCTTGAAGACTTGGATGTTCTTGCAGGTACATCCGATGACGAGTCTGATTGCTCACCGAGTGCTCAAAGACCCCAACGAAACGCCATAGGTTTGAGTTTTCCAAACCCTGCATCCTTTTGTCTCATTTTTGGAACATGTCTTGGCCTCTCTCCCCTGCAGTCTTTGGTGACCTGCCGGCCATCTATGAGGGATGCCGGCCAGGGCTTTTGGCCTGTCAACCATTGATGTGCCTTGCCGGCCATCAATGATACCTTGCCGGCCATCAGTGATGGCCGGCCGGCCACCAGTGTTTTCTGTGCTTATTTTGTGCCAGCTGTGCCAGTTGGTCGCACAGAGGCTTGCATCTGCCCACACGTGGAGGGATGGATCTCTTTGTATGGAATTCATATTTTCTAGATATAGGGGGGTTCCTCCCCCATTTTAGAGGGTTAGAAATTTTGGAACAAAAATCTCTCTCTCTCTCTCTTGCAATTTTGTGCTTAGTTGCTTGTTTTCTCTACACTTTTACATACACTACGTTAATGAAAGTTACTTCTCTTTCGGCTAAGTTTGTTTGAGACCCTCTTTGAGCTCTAGCAAGTGGTTTTAGCTTGGTTTGATGACTAAACTTGAGCTTTGCTTAAAAGGTATAACACTTGCCTTGTTTACTTTGTTTCAATATACTTGTTTTACCATCATTTCTTACTATTTTGGGGCTGGTTTTAAACTGAAAAAAGTTCTGTTTTTGTGACTTAAAAGAGGTGGTTTGAACCCTTTTTTAGTTAGGGGGTGGTTTACCCTTCTTGCTTCTTAGTTTGTAAGGTTTTTGTGCCTTCGTTCAACATTTTCAAACCAACTTTTTTGGGCCTTTTAACCACTGAATTTCATAGGTTTTTCAGTGGAAAAAAACTCATTTTGAAGTCTAAAATTGGAGGGGTTAGCCTCCCCTCCTTGTGTCTTGTTTGCATGCCTAGTTAGCCCAATGTATTAGCTTAATGTTTTAGCTTTTTGTAGCTCAAGTCCAGCATGTTTTACACTCTTGTTTTGCATAGTTGTAGTGTAAGTTCCTTCACTAGCTTAGTGTTTTAAGGCTCTAACCACCATTGGTTTAAGTTGGTTACATGTTTTAGTGCTTCTATCATTCATTTCCAGCACTTTATCATCTCTACAACCTTCCTCCTTTCTTGGTTTTATTTTTGCTTTGAAAGTGGTTCAAACCATTTGCTTGTTTGAAACATGAAATTAAGGTTTTGTGCTTAATGGTTTAATCCCTTTGGGGGTTCATTACCAACGGCATGAGGTCTCTTTCATGCCTAAAACAATCTTTGGTTTGGGCTTTCTTTCCACTTAGAGGACTTAATTCACCATTTGGACTTAATGTGATTGAAGGATGGTTGGTAACTGTCACGACCCCAACCTGCCCTTATGGGTTTAGCATCGTAACTGGCCAGTAATCCGTGATTACCGAAGGCCTGCTTAACAGTAATAACAATAATACAGAGTAAGGGGCTGGCGGAAGCCAAACAGTAAATAAGAGATGTCCAATGAGCTGTGAAAATCTGAATGGCAAAAAGACTTTTCTGAGCATATTCACATCCATAACCATAAACATATATACACATGTCAGATACACATAACATACAGGTTAGGGGTCCGAACCCTTCACCATGACTGTACAGTCAAAAGTCTTAAACATTTATTACATTAACAGAGACCAAAAAGGGTGAGTCTGAGACACCCCAAAAACAGCCTTGGCTTGAACGGACTCGGAACCTCGAAGTGAGGCACAATGGTTGGCTTGAAAAAACATGAGCTTAACTTGATGCTCCTAGCTTCGGTCCGGTGCCTGGCTACCTACATACATATAAAAACAGTGAGCTAAAGCCCAGTGAATAACAAATGCGTAAAGGGGTTGAGAATGAATGTCCTTTCATTAATTAAAACAGTCATTTGCATCAGCAAATCAGTTACGCAATCAGTGGCTCATATTTCATGCCATATCAGTCATTTAGAAATCATAACAGTTATACGTGCACTACTACAAAAACAGATAAAGATCACACTTTTTTTGTGTGATGTTTGTTATTTAATCACACCTTTTTAGTTTTATTAAAGTGTGATCTTTGGGAGTGTGATTAAAAGGGGTCATTTTTAATCACACCTTTTAAGTGTGATTGATAAGATTTAGATCACACTTTTTAAGTGTGATTAAAAATATTTAGATCACACCTTTTAAGTGTGATTGATACCCCCTTTTAATCACACCTTTTAAGTGTGATTGATAAGATTTAGATCACACCTTTTAAGTGTGATTAAAAACATTTAGATCACACCTTTTAAGTGTGATCTTTAGAAGTGTGATTAAAAAGGATCATTTTTAATCACACTTTTTAAGTGTGATTAATAACATTTAAATCACACCTTTTAAGTGTGATCTTTGGAAATGTGATTAAAAAAGGTCATTTTTAATCACACTTTTTAAGTGTGATTAATAATATTTAGATCATACCTTTTAAGTGTGATTAATAACTAATAAAATCTGTAATAAAAAAAGGATTCAACATATTTAAAAAATAATTAATATTATTTTTGTATGCACATTTGAAGAATGTAATACACACTATATACTATATTTTGAATCATAACCACATATTGAATAGAATAACGTCATATATTTCATAAATGAAAATTAAATATTCAAAAGTATATACAAAGGAATTAAATAAAAAAAAATTAACTGTGCTTACATATATTAAAAAATGAAAAAACTTAAAAAACTAAGTTCTTTAATTCTTGGACCATATTTTGCATCTCTCCAAAAAAATTTTGACCTGAAAAATAAAAACACAAATTAATCCAGAAACCGCTGATGCATATGAATAAACTAAAAAGTTAATTCAGCAAAACCAAAATAGAAACATTAATCATTTATGCTTGATCTTAATGCCATAGCAGTTCAGTGTCAATGACATTGTAATTAGGTCACTAATGAGCACAGTATTTAAAAATGATAAATCTCAATACAGCTTGTGTACGATCTTTTTGTGAATGTATATTATTATTACTGTTGAACCATAATTCTAGATACCCATAAATAAATAAATAAAAACTCAAGAATTTACTCCATTTTTTTTTTTTGAGGGGGAGGGGGGAAAATGGAATCCCATTTTTTATCATTTGAGTTCACACTTTTTTTTTTTCTCCATTTCTCAACTCAACCAAACCTAGTTTGGAATTCGAATCATATCAATTCTTTCTACTTTTCTTTTTATTTCTCTTTCCGTTTCTATTTTCCTCATCAAATCCTCCAACCAAACACAGCCTTGAAGCTCGTTTGTATTATGGAATGGGTTGGAATGGAATGTCCATTCCAGCTTTGCATTCCCTTTCGCTTTACATAAGTGGGGATTGCCATTCCAACAAAAAATGGGAATACATCCGTTCTCTAAGCTAAGGAATAAGCATTCTATTCACCATCTAAGGAATATTGAATTCATACCTTGAACCAGGAAGCCAACCACTTAGACCAACAATAGCCCTCAAGATACATCCACCCATGACACAACTTAACAACTTCAAGAACATATTCAATCAAATCGCAAAATGATGTTTATTTTTCCATTGACCTCAAATACTCTGCATATTAAAACATACGAAGTAAGAAATTACCAAATGTTCTAAAGTATGAACACAAATAGAGCACATATACAGATTCTTTTTGGCCCATCAAGTAACTTCATCATTTAGTTGTCGAGCCTTTCTGAAAATCAACAATAAAATTCTGCTCTCAAAGAGTTTATCTTGCAACGCATATTAAGCAAAAAATAATAATTTAATTTTTTCCTCAATTCTGAAACTAGTTTACTCAAATTGCATTCAATATGCCAGTATCACTTGTGTTCAACTTAAAATCTCAACAACCTGTAGCAGTACTACATTTCATCGTACTAGAAGGTGAGGCGCACACTGTGTGCCAAATTAACAAAATATAATATATATATATATAAAGTAGTTGTAACTATTTGTAAGTGGAAAGTCAGGTTTTACTTTTGGAAAATAAAAGTCCACAAAACTTCATGAACACCAAATTGGGTGCTGCCTCTCTCTCTATATATATATATATAAGTATATAGCTAACATTTGTTTCTATTTCAACAAGGTACTGCTAAGGACAAAAGAGATATGATGGGACTTAAGGCTTAGTTTGGTTTGGTTTGGTTTATATAAATACTTTACATGGAAGAATTTCTTACTTCACATGTGCTTCTTAGCTTATGATAAAATTTCTGGGTGCTAGCAGAAGAACAGCACAACTATCAAATGACATATTAAGAATAAAGCCATTAGATCAATTGAGGGACTATAGGGAATAGAACATGCATTTAGAAGTATGGGATGTAACATACGATAACAGCTGGTACATAGAGCTAGGCCGGGGACTAAATGCAATGGCAGTAACAGCTCCTATATGTCCACGCAAAACTGAAATAGGAAATCCATCTGGCAAGCGCCACTGTAATATACAAGAAAAAACTATTAGGTCACCAAGGGATAAATAGTATGATGGATTTATATTTTAAGTGTAAACTGGAAAGAACCCTTACAACTCGAATGCTGTAGTCATTTGAAGCAGATGCCACCAAAGCATTGTTTGAACTTACAGCCAAATCAGTAATGTCACCCTTTCAGTAAAATTAAGAAGAGTAGACAAGTAACACAAGAAATGAAAATGGAGTTCCATCCAAACAAACTGAATATGGCAATATATAAACTATTAATGTTGTGCTCTAAAAGCCAATATCTGAGATGTGGTTGGGGCAATTTCGTAAAACAGTCCTATTTAACTAATTAAAAAAGAGCAAATTTTATTAACATGTCTACTTTGTGTGTGTGCATGTGTTTTTTTTTTTTTTTTTTTTTGATCGGTAAAAGTCAAAAGGCATGGCGGTATAGATAGATAAACATTAATTTGTTTCTCAGTACACATACTGATTAGCAGAAGAATAGGGAGCAACAAACATCAACAATTTTAAATAATAATAATACTAAAATTGTTATCCAAAAAAATAATTAGAAGCTAATATATATGATTTTTTTACAACTACTGCCACCAAAGTAGGGATGACAATGGGGGTTAATGGGGTGGATATTAATTCCCCATCCCCATTCCCCTATAATAAAATTTTCCCATTCCCCATTCCCCATTCCCCATGGGTACCGCCCTCCCCATATCCTAATGGGTTTGGATTTTCCCCAACCCACTTTAATCCCCATTTTTATTTTATTTTTATTTTTTATATTTAATGTTAACAATCAAATTTTTTTTTTTTTTTTTTTTTAAGGTTCACAACAAAAGCTATATATATCTTCAATTTTTTTTCTTTTTTTTTAATATATTTAATGTTAACAAATTTTTTTTTTTTAAGGTTCACAACAAAATTTAAATATACCTTCAATCTTTTTTCTTTCTTTTTTAATATATTTAATGTTAACAACCCTTTTTATATATATATATATATATTTTTAAAGGTTCACAACAAAAGCTAAATATATCTTCAAATTTTTTTCTTTTTTTTAAAATATATTTAATGTTAACAACTTTTTTTTTTTTTTTTTTTTTTTTTTTTAAGGTTCACAACAAAAGCTAAACATATACCTTCAAATTTTTTTCTTTTTTTTTTAATATATTTAATGTTAACAACTCCTCCTTTTTTTTCTTTTTTTTTTTAAGGTTCACAACAAAAGCTAAATATACCTTCAAATTTTTTTCTTTTTTTTAAAATATATTTAATGTTAACAACTTTTTTTTTTTTTTTTTTTTTTTTTTTTTTTTTAAGGTTCACAACAAAAGCTAAATATACCTTCAATCTTTTTTCTTTCTTTTTTAATATATTTAATGTTAACAAATTTTTTTTTTAAAGGTTCACAACAAAAGCTAAATATACCTTCAAATTTTTTTCTTTTTTTTTAAATATATTTAATGTTAACAACTTTTTTTTTTTAAGGTTCACAACAAAAGCTAAATATACCTTCAAATTTTTTTCTTTTTTTTTTAATATATTTAATGTTAACAACTCCTCATTTTTTATTTTATTTTATTTTTTTTAAGGTTCACAATAAAAGCTAAATATACCTTCAAATTTTTTTCTTTTTTTTTAAATATATTTAATGTTAACAACTTTTTTTTTTTTTTTTTTTTTAAGGTTCACAACAAAAGCTAAATATACCTTCAAATTTTTTTCTTTTTTTTTTAATATATTTAATGTTAACAACTCCTCATTTTTTCTTTCTTTTTTTTTTTTTTTTTTTTTTTTTAAGGTTCACAACAAAAGCTAAATATACCTTCAAATTTTTTCCTTTTTTTTTAAATATATTTAATGTTAACAACTCCTTTTTTATTTTTATTTTTTTTATTTTTTTAAGGTTCACAACAAAAGCTAAATATACTTTCAATCTTTTTTCTTTCTTTTTTAATATATTTAATGTTAACAATTTTTTTTTTTTTTTTTAAGGTTTACAACAAAAGCTAAATATACCTTCAATCTTTTTTCTTTCTTTTTAAATATATTTAATGTTAACAACTTTTTTTTTTTTTAAAGGTTTTAGCTAAATATACCTTCAATATTTTTTCTTTCTTTTTTAATATATTTAATGTTAACAACTTATTTTTTTTTTAATTTTTTTTAAGGTTCACAACAAAAGCTAAATATACATTCAATCTTATTTTATTTTATTTGGTTCAACAACAAAATCAAATACACATTAATTAATTAATTAAAAAGTTTGTTTTACAATAATCAAATATATAATTTTGAGACAATCAAATAAGTTTTAGTAATTAAAAAAAATGTGGAAGAACGTGGAAGATTAAAAAAAAAATTACAACCATCTCTCTCTCTCTCACTCTCTCCCCTACATGTTATAAGAACCTGTTTGAAGAAATAAAATGTGAAAGAACCTGTTTGAAGAAAGTGTTATAAGACCCATATTAAATTGCATCCGGGCATAAACAAGGAATTGCTTGTTGATCTCTTAGCCACGGACATTTTAGGCATTAAACCATCTTTCTTTTAGCAAATTTGAGCCATTCATTTTAATTTATCCAAAATTTAATTATACCTTTTAACAATTTTAACAAATCTGAACCATTCATTTTAAGATATTTATGCCTTACCACACCCAATCCATCCTCCATCTTCTTTCTTTAGTCCCCCACGAATTTTGTTGTTTGTTACTTTTAAAAAACAAAAAATGTTTTTTCAATTAAATTTTTATTAATTTCACAACACCATCACCACTATTCTCACCTTCACTATCACACTACCATCACCATAGCCACTACCATCATCACTACCGCCATCATCCCACCACTATGTCACAATCTCTACTTTCACCTTCGTTCCATCACCACCACCACCAAATATAAAAATATATATTTTTAATTTTTTTTATAAAAAATATTTTTCATTAAAAAATATTTTCTATCTAAATAAATGAAGCATAACATTGGGAAACAAGTTGATTTCAGTTAAATCTGTTCATAACTAAGAAAAATTCTTTTATTTTAAAAAAAATTATTTAGTAAGACTTTGTATCCCTTTTTTGTTTTTCCAGCAAATAAATCTTTGTACCCATCATTTCTAACCAATCACGACTCATGCTTGTTTCGATTCTCTACAATTTCCTTATTTTCAAATACATTCATATATATATATTGTATAAATTGTGTGATAACATGAAACAAATAGATTCATACTCGTTAATTGAAATTTCAGAACAAGCAAACCATTTTGAAAATTACAATACATAACAAAATAAAATAACATAGAAAAGCAAACCGAAACCTGCACTAGACAGTGTCCTTAATTTTTTTAAATAAATTTAAAAAATTCTAGATATGCATAAAATTTGATAAGAATAATGTGACAATGTTAATTAATGTGTATTTGATTTTATTATTGAGCCAAATAAAATAAAATAAGATTGAATGTATATTTAGCTTTGGTTGTGAATCTTAAAATAATAATAAAAAAAAGGTTGTGAACCTTAAAAATAAAATAAATAAAAAAATAAAAAAAATAAAACAAAAGAAAAAAGATTGAATGTATATTTAGCTTTGGTTGTGAATCTTAAAAATTTTAAAAAAAATGGTTGTGAACCTTAAAAATAAAAAAAAATAAAAAAAGATTGGAGGTATATTTAGCTTTGGTTGTGGATCTTAAAAAAAAAAAAAAAAAAAAAAAAAAAAAAAAAAAAAAAAAATTGTGAACCTGTAAAAAAAAATAAATAAATAAAAGAAAAAAGATTGAATATATATTTAGTTTTGGTTGTGAATCTTAAAAAAAAAAAAATTATGAACCTGAAAAAATAAATAAATAAATAAAAGAAAAAAGATTGAATGTATATTTAGTTTTGGTTGTGAATCTTAAAAAAAAAAAAAAAGGTTTTTTGTGAACCTGAAAAAAAAAAATAAAAAAAAAATAAAAAAAAATGAATGTATATTTAATTTTGGTTGTGAATCTTAAAAAAAAAAATGTTTTTTGTGAACCTGAAAAAATAAATAAATAAATAAAAGAAAAAAGATTGAATGTATATTTAGTTTTGGTTGTGAATCTTAAAAAAAAAAAAAAAAATTTATGAACCTGAAAAAATAAATAAATAAATAAAAGAAAAAAGATTGAATGTATATTTAGTTTTGGTTGTGAATCTTAAAAAAAAAAAAAAAGTTTTTTGTGAACTTGAAAAAAATAAAAATAAAAAATAAAAAAATTGAATGTATATTTAGTTTTGGTTGTGAATCTTAAAAAAAAAAATAAAAAAAAAAATAAAAAAATATGGGGAAATTAGTGGGTACCCATCCCCAACCCATCCCCAGTGGATATTTAAAGAATATCACCTACCCTACCCAATGGATAAGAAAAAAGGAGAAAACCCATGTATTTGGGTTGGGTCTCCATGGATACCCACAGGATAGGTTATCCATTGCCATCCCTACACCAAAGAACCACCTAAGAATAACTCTACCATTTGAATGAATGGAATTCCCAAAACCACACTAGTTAAATATAGTTAAGGATAAGAAGATTACCACAATAAACAGCATCCCTATGTCCCCTTAGCCTCTTTATGTTTTGCATCTTTTGCACCATTATTAAGGGTTTAGCAACAATGTAACAAGCAAAGTGAAGAGATGGAGCACGATGGTGTTTTGGAAAACCACCTCCGATTTCTCTCAAACTTAGTCCACGCACCTGATCAGCCTGCATGTGAGGCTGCTAAGATACATACATACCCAGCTGCAGCAACCACAGATTCACAGCTAGAGGCAGAGCCATCACTGCAGAAGAAGTCAGCATTGATATCTTGTTCATCACAGTTCTGTTTTCCTAAATGCTCTTCAGAAAATATCTGTAACAAACATAGCTACAGTTGTAATGTTTGTTAGATGGTTAGAGTGTTTGTTAGCTGAGTTAGTTACTGCATTAGTTACTGAGTTGGTTAGTTATTTACTGAGTTAGTTAGATATTTTCCTATATAATATCTTGTACAGTGTATATGTGATTCATTGAATAAAAAGAAAAGTTAGAAAAGTCTTTCGTTCTTTTCAGAGGCCAACGCAAGTATGCAGGCACATGATTGACTTGCTTGTTTTCTTCATTCCTGTTAGCTGCATCATATAATAACAATACTAATAAGAAAAGAGCAAACAAAGCTTATCCAAAGCTATACATTTGCATGAGATTTCCACAACTACATTATGGCCGTTATGAGCTCCATATATGTGCAAAACAGTTACTGCAGACAGAAATCCACCCCTGGGACACTACTAAACTACGTTTATTACTCTACGCAGAACAAGGCAATCCAATGGTGATGAATGCAACACTATCTCTATAATCGTGAATCTTTTTTTTATTTATAGGTAATAAGTAATTATGAGCATATAATTAAAAGTATACACTCCAAAGTTTAGAGAAAATTGGACATTAAAAACATACTCCCATGTTGATAAAATCTGTGTAAGAATGCAAGATGTTATACGAGTTGCCAATCAGACTACTATCTTCCAGGTAAATCATCCACACTTACTTTTACAACTAGTATTATTTCCCAACTGAGACTTGAATTATGCACCTTTTCCTAAAGCTTATTCTAAGTGGTGTCAAGCAGAGATTTTTATTTTTATTGTTCACCATCCAGATAATACACCAAGTTTACAAAGCCGATCAATAATATATATAAAAAGTTTACAACAGATACAGAACCAGAAGCAATCCAGGGTTCCATTTGTCCATGCTTTGAAGGCACACATGATCATGAAATTAATTGGCAGAACAATCCTTTTAAGAACAAAAATAAGAGTGAAGAAATATAGTTTACGAAATCACGTACAACCCACAAGTGAAAAGGGACCAGTTCCAAGCAGTGTAGGAACGTCAACTGCAGTTAGAGCACTCATTCCACCCATGCTCTCCAATGAAGGGGCTGCGGTGAGTGTGGATGAGATCAATTGCAGCCTCAAAAATCCAACAAAATTAGCACAAATTAGTGAAAACAGGTATAAACTCACAGCTTCTGATCATCGTCGATTTCAAGCTTCTTCTGGCAGCCAGTGGTCGGATTGGCGATATTGAACTGCAAAAACAGGTATAAATACATTAGATATGCATATAAAACAGAATTAGGGATAGAGATAGAGAGCAACATGAAGAGAAAAGAGTGATCAAAGGATTGTGATGTTTGGAGATCGAACCTTCATGGTGGATGAATGGAGGCTTTGGCTTCAGCTGAGCAGTCTCGAGGAAACGCAACGGCGGCAACAGTGGGAAGAAATGAGATTTAGGGTTTTGTCACCGTATATATATGATGTGTGATGATAAAGAGTGCGGGTTATTTACGGTCTTTTATTTTATTTTTTCTTCCGATTTTATAAGGAAAAATTATTCAATTTGGTTTAGATTTTCAAGATTTAATTTTTTTAAAATTAATTTTTTTATTTTTATTGAATTTTTTAATATTTTTACTAATTTTTTTTATTTTTAGATATATTTAATATAAATACACTCAAAAATTATAATATTTGTGAAAAAAACTCTTTAAAAAATTCACTAACAATGTATTTAGTTAGGGAATTTAAGAAATGATTTGAAAAGAAAAAAAGAAAAAAAGTAAGTGAACTGCGAATAATATATATTTATATTTCACCTAATTTCACATATATTTTCTATTTTTTTTTTAAATTTCTTCCTAAATCTCATAACCAAACACAGCGTAAATATAAAAAATATAAGAATTCAATACATTTTTCATATTCTTATGTATTTATTAATTTTTTTAAAATATTTTATTTTTTAGATATATTTAATTAAGGTGTATCTAACAAAATAAAAAATTATTTAAAATTTTAAAAATAGTCACTTAAAAATAAAAAAAATACCAAAAATAAAAAACTCAATTTTAAAAAAATTAAATTCAAAAAATTAAAATAAAAAATACTGATTATTTTCCACTTACAGGTCTTTTTAAAAATTATTATAAAATAGTAAAAAAATTATGATTTTAATTATTAATATTTATAAAATTTATTACTTTTTTTTAATAATTTTTCTTTTATACTATTGTAATTCCCCCATTTTACAAACTCATATTTGATTTGATTTTCAAAAATTATTTTTATACAAAAATCCAACTAAGACTTGGCAGGCCGCCAATTGGCCCAAACTCAGATCCATAGACTTCGACTAGTTGGGCCATCTCCAACGTTTAACCAAATTTATCACTAAATTTAAATTTGGTAAAAAAGTATACTTTTTTGGTCTCTAATGGTTTCATCAAAGCTCGTATCAAATTGAGAACATTTCAAATCCTTCACCAAACTGAGGACCTGGGTCAGCTTTCACCAGTTTACTATGCATGAACGTTGGGGGTGAGACCCATCGAACGTCTAGCCGGTTGTCCCCCCGGTCATCCTCTTCCGCGAACAATTCCCACAAAAGCAGGTAACACAGAGGGTCTGTTTGGTAACGTTTACGTTTTCAGTTTATATTTACAAAAATTTTATAAACTGATTTTTGTTTATTTTTAGAAAAACATAAACTATAAACGCGTTTGGTAATTGACAAAATGTTTAAAAAAAATTAAAAATATAAAAAATAGTGAGAAATGGCAAGTGGCGGCAAGTGGCAGCAGAAGACAGTAGTGGAAAGTGGTGACGGTGGGTGGTGGGTAGCGGGTGGTGGTGGGTGGTGCCGAGTGGGTGGTGGTGGTGGTGGGTGGGTGATGGTGACGAGTGGTGGGTGGTGGTGGTGGTGGTGGTGGTGGTGGCGGCGGCGAGTGGTGGGCGATGGTGGCAGGTAGGTGGCGGATGGCGGGTGGGTGGTAGCGGCGGGTGGTGGTAGTGGGTGGGTGGGTAACGGTGGTAGTGGGTGGGTGAGTGACGGTGGTAGTGGGTGGGTAGATGACAGTGGCGGGTGGTAGCGAGTGGGTAGGGGTGGTGGTGGTGGTGACGGGTGGTGGTGATAGGTGTGTGGCGGGTGGGTGGTGGTAGCGGGTGGTGATGGTGGGTGGGTGGGTGACGGTGGTGGGTGGTGGGCGGTAGCGAGCGTATGGTGGTAATGGTGGTAACGGGTGGTGGATGATAGTGACGGGTGGTGGGTGGTTGTGGCAGGTGGGTGGCGAATGGCGGGTGGTGGTGGGTGGTGGCGGGTGGTGGTGGTTGTGGGTGGGTGAAGGTGGCAGGTAGTGGTGGTGGTGGTGGTGGATGGTGGGTGGTGGTGGCAGGTGGGTGGCGGGTGGGTGGTAGGTGGTAGGTGGTGGTAGGTGGTGAGTGGTGGTGGCGGGTGGGTGGCGGGTGGCTGGTGGCTGGTGGTGGCGGGTGGTGGATGGTGGTAGTAGATGGGTGCTAAGTGGTGGTAGCGGGTAGGTGGCGGGCGGTGGATGGTAGTGGCGGGTGACGGGTGGATCGCAGGTGGGTGGTGGGTGATGGTAGCTGGCAGGTGGGTGTTGGTGGCGGGTGGCGGGTGGTGGTGGCAGGTGGGTGGTGAGTGGTGGTGGCAGGTGGTGGTGGGGGATGGGTGGTGGGTGGTGGTGGCGGAAGAAGGTGGTGGAAAATGGTGGAGGGTGGTAGCTAGTGTTGGGTGGTAAAAAAAAAAAAACTAAAAATTCAAAACGGAAACACATTTTTTGAGTTTACATTTTTTGGCCAAATTTATAAACTGAGACTACTGATTTATAAATCAAAAATTTTCCAAACAAGTTTTTATTTGAGTTTTTAAAATTTTTGTAAATATAAACAGAAAACTGAAAACGTAGGTGTTACCAAATGGCACCTTAGCAAACAGGTTTTAGATGGTAAAAATGTTGTAAAATTAACAAATAATTAAATAAGTTACCAACGTAAGAAATGACTTATCAAAAGATTCGTGGGCCATATATGGTTTGATTTTTAGAAAAAAAATTTAAAAATTAAAAATTAATTTGGTTAAGAAATAAAAAATAAAAAATAATTATCATTTAAGGGTAAAAAATAATTATCATTTTAACTTTTGGGCAGGTTATATACATACGTATGGTTGTTTCAATTTAATTTGTAAAAAATTATTTCTAACCACTCGAAAGATACAAATTATATAAAAATAATAATTATTTTTTTTTATTTCTTAATCAAATTAATTTTTAATTTTTAATTTTTTTTTCTAAAAATCAAACTATACATAGCCTAAGAATCTTTTGATAAGTCATTTCTTATGTTGGTAACTTATTTAATTATTTGTTAATTTTACGACATTTTTACCATCTGAAGCCTGTTTGGTAACCATTTCGTTTTCAGTTTTCAATTTATATTTACAAAAATTTTAAAAATTGTCATAAAAACTTATTTGATAATTTTTTTTGATTTATAAATGGTTGTCTCAGTTTGTAAATTTGAGGAAAAAAACGTAAATTCAAAAAATAAGTTTATGTTGGTTTTTAAACATAAATTTAAAAATTTTACTAACAATTTTTTTTTCAATTAATTTTTTTTCAAATAATTTTTTTTCCAATTAATTTTTTTTCAATGAATTTTTTTTCCAACTAATACTAACCGAGAGGGCAATTAGTAATGCTAATTTAAACCTTAGGGAGAGGATTGTAATTTCTAAAATGCAAGGGGTATCAATGTAATTTACTCAGTAAGGACAAAATTAGTATTTAAAAAAATTAAATTGCTAAGGGGGGAATCTGTAATGAAACTTTAAATCTCAGGGAGGGAGATGTAATTTCCAAAACGTGAAGGGGGAATTGTAATAAACATAAACCTTAGGGGGTGTCAGTGTAATTTACCCTATATATATACATAATCACACTTAATTAGAAAGTGACATAAAAAATAAATATTATCACACTCAATCAGATTAAGTGTGATTAAAAATTTGGGAATTGTATATTTTATATAAAAATCAATTTGAAATATTTTATACAATCACACCTATTTAGGAAGTGTGATTAAATATATATATATATATATATAATCACACTTATTTAAAAAGTGTGATTAAAAAGTAGTAATGTCATTTTAATTACATTATGTGATTAAAAAATATATAAATAATCACACTTATTTAAAAAGTGTGATTAAAAAGTAATAGTGTATATATAATCACACTTTAATTAGAATGTGTGATTAAAAAATATATATATAATCACACTTATTTAAAAAGTGTGATTAAAAAGTAGTAGTGTATATATAATCACACTTTAATTAGAAAGTGTGATTAAAAAATATATAAATAATCACACTTTAATTAGAATGTGTGATTAAAAAATATATATATAATCACACTTATTTAAAAAGTGTGATTAAAAAGTAGTAGTGTATATATAATCACACTTTAATTAGAAGGTGTGATTAAAAAATATATAGATAATCACACTTTAATTAGAATGTGTGATTAAAAAAAATATATATAATCACACTTGTTTAAAAAGTGTGATTAAAAAGTAGTAGTGTATATATAATCACACTTTAATTAGAATGTGTGATTGAAAAATATATAAATAATCACACTTTAATTAGAATGTGTGATTAAAAAATAGTAGTGTATATATAATCACACTTTAATTAGAAGGTGTGATTAAAAATATATATATATATATAATCACACTTAATTGAAAAGTGACATGAAAAATAAATATTATCACACTCAATCAAATTAAGTGTGATTAAAATATCAATCTAATTTTTTTTATCACACTTCTAATAAAAGTGAGATCTTTTTTTTTTGTCAAAGTGTGATCTTTAACTATTTTTGTAGTAGTGGTGGTACGTCCAATAGCAAAACAGTGCAGTAGGTCTTAATAGACCGAACAGTCAGTTGATGGCCATCAAAACAGTAAACAGTAGTAGTTTCAAACATTGGAACTGACAGAGATCTCTATAACAGTAGCAGTAACAGTACAGTAACAATAAGTTTCTATGGATGTCACGAGTACAGTTTACAAATAAGATAAACATTCATTCAGTAAACAATGTCATTTCAGAAAGCATTGCAATCAATCGTTCAGAAATAATTATAATTGAACGTATCTTTACAACATTGTTACTCACAAATTACTGGGCTATAGACAAGCTAGTCAGCGTCCTCGGGTGCCAACCCTGCACAGTTGCAGAACGAACACAAACTAAGTTACACACTTGGGATTAATAACTTAGCCCCTTAACTTGACTTGGTGTGGTTCTATAACATTATCCTCATTAACATGCCTTAAACATGGCCTAGGAATGCCTAGGATGGAATGAGGATGCAAAAATGCATTTTAAAACACTTTTCAAAATTTGTTGAAAACAGGGGTCTCGCTCGAGCGTGGCTTTCTACGCTCGAGCGGACATGCAGAAAAAGAAGCTCCGCTCGAGCGTGAATTCCCTCGCTCGAGCGGACTGCAAACTCATGAAAAAGTATTGGTTATACGTTTTTCACGCTCGATGGACGCTCTACCCACAATCGAGCGTAAGACTCAGACCCTCGCTCCAGCGCGGATCACCTCGCTCGAGCGGACCTGCAAAACACATGAACTTTTGGGCATATGCATTTCACGCTCGAGCATGACTCTCGACGCTCGAGCGGAAGTGCATGTACTCAGATTGTACGCTCGAGCGTGAAGTCGTCCGCTCAAGCATGGATAAAAAATCTAGAATTTCCAAGTTGATCCTCAAGCACAAAACTCAAGCTTAAAAGCTTCAATCTCGACTCTTCTGGGTCAATTTTTTTGGAAAACACTAAGAAACTCATAATACAACATGTTTTGAAGATCATTTTATAAAATCAAAGCCCAAAAGTATGTCAATTGAACACAATATCAATTAAAACTTGAAGAACAATGCAAGAACATAACATGCATGAGTTCTCATGAACTCTAATGCTCCAAAACATGATCAAATGCAAGATTGAACTCTAAAACATGGTGAATTCTTGGACCGCAACTAAGATATGAACATGCATGTAAGAATTTCATGAAGAAAATAACTTCAAACTCTATGATACGGACATGCATGCATGAATTCACTCTCAAATCAACACTTTGAGCTAAACCTTGACTCTAATCACCAATTTTCCATGAACCATACATGTAACAACTTAAATTCATAATTAAAAGGGTGAATTTCCTACCTTAAGTCTTGAATTCCAAGTGTGGTAGCCCAATTTTGCAATTCTCCTTCAATTCCTCTAATTCGCCAAGCTAATTCTTGTTGAATCAATTATTTTCTCCTACTCTCCCTCTCTCTCCCAGTTTGGTCTTGAAAATGGCTGAAGAGTGGTGTATCAAAGTGTATGAATTAACCCCAACAATGCTTTTGAGAATGGCCCACTCAATGGCAATAATGCAATTAACTTACATTCAGTTAATCTATATTCAATTAATCTAGCATTATTTAATCTAATTTAATCATTCCAAATTGGATTTTAATTAAACCTACCATAAAATCATATAAATCCTAATTAGTATATAACACTAATCAATCTCTGAATCGGTCGCCGATAAGGCTTTCAATTCGCAATTCGAAATCAAAACATGAACAGATCATTCAATGACAAACAGATAGAAGTGCATTCTAAGCACACACTCACACAAACAATTTAGGATTTCATCCTAATCAATTACTTATCATGCTCAAACATAATTTAACGCTAATCAGAGGTGAGGGTTGTCACAGTAACTAAAATATGTAAACAAAATTGATAAGTAAAAGAGGCAAGATAAGCATCTCTTTGTGTTGCATTGCATGTGTTCAAATCGGACGTTAGTTTGAGCACAAGGAAAATGGGACATTTCATACTCAAAAGTGATGAAATGTGTCATTTTCCTAGGTCTCCATTGCCCTTGATCATGCATGATAGGGTGATGGTTCTTGAGTGTTTGGTTTTGCAATTATTAAGCTTGCACACCTTCAAGCACAAGCCATCATGCAATAAAATTACTTTGATTAGTGGTTTGTCGTTTAAGTTCACAATTCCTTGGATTTGTCCATGAAAAGGAGAGGTGAATTGTGCAGACAACCCTTGGAAAAACCCCATTTTTGCTCTGTTTGTACTCTGCTGCAGCATGGTGATCCAATGCATCAGTGGCCAACAGGCCACCATCCATGGCCGGCAATGCACCATAGATGGCTGTACATCTTTTTGGCCGGCAGAGGGCTGACAGCATCCATCCATGGCTGGCAGGCCATTGATGTGAACCTCAGTTGATTTTGGTAAGGTGGAGCATAAAGTTTCTGGGAATTCTCAACCCTACAAACAAAGGCTTTCAAGAGCAAAACGGAAGTCTTTTCGGGCCAAAACCAAGCATGTGCATCTTCCACTTCCCGAGGCGGAGTAGTGGCAGCATAGTTTAATGTCTTACATGCTTAGTTTGTGTGCATTTGTGTTGTAAATTAATTAATTAGTTTGCTAATTAGTTAGAGTATTGTAATAATTAGTTATTCGATTTCGGTTTGTAATAATTAGTTAACTAGAATAGTTAATTAGTTTCGCTTTGTATTAGTTAGCTTAATTAGCGCAACTAGCTAGTTAGCTTATTCATTCGGATCCTCTTTCGCGAGGGCATAATGTTATAATAAGTGTGCGTGCGTGTGTGTGTGTGTATGTCTTCCAGCTCCACGTCTTTCTCTCTTTTACTTGACTGCTTTTGATGGTTAGATTAGGATCATATTGCAATTAGCATACCTTATGCTTGCATCCATTCATCTTGTCTTGCATGCACTAAGGCTTGGTGCATCATTCTAATTGCATTGCCATTTCAATATAAACACATGTTATCAAATCAATCCATATGACATATTAGTAGCTGAGCCTATTAATTGCATATTGCATGTGTTGCATTAGTCATCTTGTATAATTAGGAATCATGCATTTTTTCTAACACTCATGTTTTTTTAGCTCAGAGTACTAGCTGAGTTTTTATGCTTTAGCATACTTGCATAAATGTGAATGTTTCCATGATTAGCATGCTTGCCATGAGGCTATATGCTTAAATGCTAAACTGATTGAATGCCTGTGGATGAAGACTTGTTGTTTGAATTGGAATAATTCAACGAATGTATGTTTTAAGCCCACTTTGTTGAGTAGCAAATCATGTTTTAATCCCACTATGTTTGGTAGCAAATCCGTAAACTTTAAGCGCACTTGAGGTGGCAAACTTAAACCATTTTTCACAAACAAACATGAGTTGAATTGTTCCAAATTGAGCAAACTAGTCTATACTTGATTGTGCGCATCACATAGTAGTGCTAGTTTAATAACCGGAATAAGACCACATAATGTACATAAAAATCATATCATGATTAGTAGAGGCCGATCTTTGATCGGGTGAGCGGGGGTGCTCAATTCATGACCTTCCCCTCTCGTACCTAAGTTCCCGAGCCGAGGCAACTTTAGTGATGACGGACACGTGGCCTTTGGCACGAGTCATGGGTTTCTTAAATTTTCCCAAAATAAAATATTTAGGTGGCGAGTCTATATCTGGCAAAACAGTCCAATTTTGGCATTTTTTATCCTAAAATCAATTTTCCAAAAGATTTGCCGGATTTGGACTCTTTGGTGTTTATCAATTTTACATTGCACTTGTGAGATTAGATTCAGAATCACGGAAGTCCGAACTGTAGGCCTTTCTTTTCAAACCTTCCAAAGGGGGGCGTGAAAAAGGTGAGCCACAATCCCGAAGATGGGAATCAGGCCTTATGTAGTTCGGTTTGGGTTCACTCGAGTATTAACGCTCTCCTTTTGCGCCCTAACTTTTGCCAAGGCCGCCCTTTAGGGTTTCAACCTTGCGAGCTCAGTTTTTCTTTATTTCTAATTTTTTGTGCTCTAACTTTTGCCTAGGTCACCCTTTTGAGTTTTCGGCCTAGCGAGCCTCTCAGAGATAGTATTTCTTCAACTTGTCCATGTTGATCGGTTAGGAAAATTCTAGGCCATCCAGGTCCATAAGAATAACAGCTCCACATAACCAGATAGTTTTGATGATGTAAGGGCTTGTCTAATTGGGTCTGAACTTGCCCCTAGGGTCATGAATGGGAGCTCGATTGTCTTTCAGCACCAAATCCCCTTCTTTGAGATTCCCAGACTTAACTTTCTTGTTAAAAGCCCTAGAAATTCTCCGTTAATAACCCTGAACATGATACAGTGCTTTTAGCCTTCTCTCATCGAACAGCATCAGTTCTTCGAACCTGCTCTGCAGCCAGTCTGCCTTTGCTATCTGACATTCAACCATAACCCGCAAGGACGGGACTTCTATTTCGATTGGCAGAACAGCTTCCATCCCATAGACAAGAGAATAGGGGGTTCCCCAGTAGACGTCCGAATTGAAGTTCTATAACCTCAGAGTGCGAATGGCAATTTGTCTGGCCAGTCTCTGTAGGTCTCAACCATTTTTTGCAAAATATGCTTGATATTCTTATTGGCGGTTTCAACAGCTCCGTTGGTTTGCGGCCGGTAAGTAGACGACTTATGAAAAGCCACATTGTATTTTTCCAACAAGTCGATCACTTCTTTCTTGAAATATGAGCCATTATCTGAAATGATCTCGTTCGGGGACTCCATATGGGCAAATGATGTTGTTTCGGATGAACTTAGCCACATGCGCTGCTTTCAACATTGCATAAGACTGAGCTTCCACCCACTTTGTGAAATAATCAATTGCCACTAGAATGTATTCATGCCCATTTGACCCTTTCGGTGTGACTGCACCGATGACGTCGATTCCCCAGACTGAGAAAGGCCATGGTGAAGTCATGTTGTACAGTTTCGATGGTGGGATGTTCATACGATTGGTATGAATTTGGCATTTGTGGCATTGCCGAACAAAACCGATGCAATCCTCCTCCATAGTAGACTAGTACTAACCTTGCCTGAGAATCTTCCGGGCTAACATTACTTCGTTCATGTGAGCTCCGCACTCCCCTCCATGGATGGCCTCCATCAGGCGCTTTGATTCCTCTACTTCGACACACAATTTGTGCATTCCCAGATGACCCCTCTTGTACAAGTTACCTCCGCAAATGATAAATTGAATGGCCATCTGCCGTATTGCCCTTTTATCTTTGGCATTTGCCCCTGGTAGATAAACCTCATTTTCCAAGAAGTTCTAGATATCATAAAACCAAGGGTTTTGATCATGCACTTCATCTATTGCGGCGATAGACTCGTAGGTCGGCGTATATCTCTACTCAATAATGATCGGACGCATCCGGACTCCAAACGGGATGTCTATCATGGAAGATAGAGTTGATAAAATATCAACGAACCTGTTGTTCTTTTTTAGAAGATGCGTGAAAGTCAACTTCTCAAACCTAGGAATTAGAACATCCAAGGTTTGGTGATAGATCTTCTTCTTTAATCTTCCAGTCTCTTTTGGCTTGAGACACAACTAGGTTCAAGTCCCCAATGACGTCCAACCTTTTTGCCCCTAGTTCCAGGGCGGCTTCCAAACCAGCGATACACGCCTCGTATTCTGCTTCGTTATTGGATACCTTGAATCGGAGTTTGAAGGCTAAGGGTATATGAGAATTGTTGGGCGCTATCAGCAACACCCCTATCCCATAACTGTATTGATTAGATGCTCCATCAAAGTATATTGTCCAAATATCTTCCTCGACTTGCAGAATGGCTTCATTTGGGAATAGGTATTCTACCGCTTCATCCCCTTCCACTGGATGATCTGCCAGGAACTCAGCTATCGTTCTCCCCTTGACAGACTTGCGAGTAACATACTTTAGATCAAATTTGGAGAGGAGAAGCAACCAACTGGTTAGCTTACCCATAAGCATTGGTTTCTCAAAGATATATTTGATGGGATCTAATCTCGAAACCAGAATTACGGAGTGAGCTAACAAGTAGTGCCTCAACTTCCTAGTAGCCCATACCAAGGCTAGGCAATCTTTCTCTAGCGGGGTATTACAGGTCTCATAATCCAGCATTTTCTTGCTTAAGTAGTAAATGGCTTTCTCCACCCTATCTTTAAATTCCTGAGCAAGCATGCATGCATCCCATTGTTGTGTCCATGACTGACAAATACAAAATCAAGGGCTTCCCTGGCTCCAGCGGCGACAACACAGGCGGATTTTGAAGATACTGTTTGGTCTGCTCGAAAGCAAATTGATATCGATCATCCCATTGGAATTTCTTTCCTTTCTTCAAGAGACCAAAAAGTGATTCACAAGTCAAGGTTAATTTAGAAATAAACCGTCTTATGAATTGCACTTTACCCAGAAAGCCCTGCACCTCCTTTTCAGTCTTTGGTGGGGGCATTTCTAGGATGGCCTTGATTTTAGAAGGATCTACCTCAATGCCCCTTTGTGTAATCAAGAAACCTAGCATTTTCTCTGCTGTTACGCTGAAAGTACACTTCTACGGATTCAACTTTAGTCTGTATTCTCTAATCCGCTGAAAGAATTTCTTCAAGGCGGTGTAGTGGCCCTCTCTTTTCTTGGATTTGACAATCATGTCGTCCATGTACACCTCGACCTCTTTATGCATCATATCATGCAGAATTGTGGTTGCAGCCCGTTGATAGGTAGCCCCGGCATTTTTTAGCCCAAACGACATCACCTTGTAGCAGTAGGTTCCCCACGGTGTAGTGAAAGCAGTTTTCTCTCTGTCCTCGGGTGCCATCAGAATCTGGTTATACCCGAAAAATCCATCCATGAAGGAGAGCAACGTATGGCATGCGGTGAAGTCCACCAATTCATCGATGTGCGGCAAAGGAAAGTCGTCCTTCGGATTGGCTCTGTTTAGATCCTTGAAGTCCACGCACACCTGAATTCAGCCGTCTTTCTTTGGCACTGGAACAATGTTGGCCAACCAAGTTAGATACTCAAATACTAGCAAGAACCCTGTGTCTATCTACTTGGTGACCTCTTCCTTAATCTTCAAAGCCCAATCTAGGTGTATTCTCCGCAACTTCTGTTTGATAGGTTGGGCGTCGGGGTGAAGAGAGATCCAATACTGTACAATCTCAAGATCGATTCTAGGCATGTCTTCGTATGACCATGCGAAAACATCTTTGAAATCTTTTAATAAAGTGACTATACGCTCACGCTCCTCCGAAGACAACGTGGACCCAATCTGAACCAGACGCGGATCCTTTTTAGTACCCACATTAATTGTAATGATTTCATCAGCAAGGGGTTTTGCAAACCTCTCCTCCTCTCGATTAATCAAAATTTTCAAAACCAGAGGAATTCCTTCCTCATCGTTTTCATTAAAACTTTGAAAATCATGATCAATGCAATAAACAAGAGGCACAGAGAAATACTCAGAATCTGCAGTGGCATTCTCATTCACAAGGTCAAGCTAATCTAGTTCCTCAGTTACAACCAACTTAAAGGAAAAAGAAAATGACGACCTGGACAAAACCTCGGCATCCGAGTTATCAACCCCAGGAATACCGAACCCAGACTTAGAAGAACTGAAATCTGATTCTGACTCCACAAACTCTGTGGAATCAGATTCTGGTTCACTACCTGACTCAGAACTGCTAGATAGGTAGCCCTCCTCTAGCTGCCAAATGAGGGATGGTGTGTCAGATGCATCCAAGATGCTGCTAGAAGGGTTCGCACCCGGTTGGTCTCCGATCATGGAAATGGTTAGGTTATCCCCCAAGCTCTCTGAGTCGATCAAAGGATCCGAAAGGAGACATGCAAATGATGCCCCTACTTCAAACTCACTGTTGTCGGGATCACTTTTTGTGCTCTTCACAGCTTCAGTGGTTTGTTCAGCTATATCTTCCGTATCACTGTCTTGCAGCTGCAAGTCAAAGAAAATCTCAAAGTTGAGAACCCGCTGCTTCTCAGAGTTGAACCAGGGTTTGGGGAAACCACAGAATGGGAAGTCTTCACCCTCCCGAACAAAATGACTATTCAAGGTTCCTCAGATAGGTCGGTGCATAAGCTTATAGTATTTCTCGATCTGCTTAGCTTTGGCTCTTCCTGTCATCTCTTTCCCTTTCCTTTCCCAGTCCTCTTTGGTGGGCGTATAGCCAAGACCAAAGCCATGTGGGTTATGTGGCACATCGGCTAATGCAGTAACGCCCTTCTGGCCACTCCTTCCCAGCCTCATTCTTGGCATGTATTGGAGTTTGTTCATGAAATACACAGATTGGGCGTTAACATACAAACCCTCGTCAACAGCCAAGATATTCTGTACTACTCGGGCTTCAGCCAAGGTAAACCCCAAAAGGAAAACATCCTCTTCGCCATGCATAATCTCCAGCACAGGTGTAGTGACCTCTGGCGGAGGATGTATAGATGAATTCTCGAAGACTATAGCTACCCCTTTCCCATGGGGGTACTTCAGCATTTGGTGGAGGGTTGAAGAGACAGCTTTCACTTGGTGCAGCAGGGTCACCCAAGTAGTAGGTTGAAAGTGGTCGGAACGTCCAGGATATGAAACTCAATGTCTTGTTGAGCTGGGCCAACTTGTACTCTGATCTGCATTGTTTCCATCACCTCTCTGCTTGTATTGTCATACGCCCGGATCACCTGGGCTGTAGGCATAAAATCAGCTGGTTTCAAATCAATGGCATAAGCTGTACGCGACAGACAAACGTTGATTGCTGACCCGGTGTCGACCAATACCACTGGTATTCATTTTTCCCGGCACTCCACTGATATGTATAGAGGCTTGTTGTGTGCAGAGCCTTCTTGTGGCAGTTCCTTGTCTAAAAAGGTCAAAGTTGGCGTTGCGTCTCCCGGGAAGACTAATCCTACCAATTGTTCTAGGGTGGTGTCGATAAACAATTTAGCTTTATCCATCACCGACAGTACAGCCTATCTGTACACTCACAAAGCCATAAGCAGACCCCAGATAGATATATCAGCTTGAATCTTCTTCAACTATTTCAGCACAGCATCTTCCTCCACCAGTTTTTTCTTTTTGTTTCTCTACTTCCTTGTCCTTTCCAGAGGCTTCGGGTTAGTCCAGATACAGTGGTTTGAAATATCGGCCACTTCCTGTCATATGGTCGACTTCTTCCACATACCAAGTGTTGTCGGGAAAGTCTTCACCCCAATCCTCATCAGTATGGGCCAAGTGTAGGTCGTCGTTATCCCACCAGACTCCTTCGGCAGCAGATAAGCACTCGTCCGGCTCCATTCGGGTTACCTTATCATTACAAATCTCCCCCGTAGGGTGTTGGGCTTTTCCAGCCTCCTGGTTGTCTCCACCCATTTCTTGCTCAAACCGCTTCAGTGCAGCTTTTTGTTCAATATGTACAACACTAACAATGCCCAGTTCCTGAGCCAATTGTTCTACACCGGTGTTTTCTGGCAGTTTACCCTTTCCATCGGCCATTCCAACCATTGCAGTGATTCTCGCTTTCTGTTCTTCCCAGCCTCAATTTAGCTCCCTCATCTATATTGGGTTCATCACTTAACCACCCAAAATTGTCTGTCGACCCGTTCAGATCAAACCAATTAATATGCACGCCCCCTTGATCTTGCTCATCAAAGAACTGCAAATTGTCTATGTTTTCCTCTAGGTCGGCCAGATCATCTAATCCCTGACTTGGGCCATTCTCTCAAACTACATTGACCTTCATCCCAGCCAGCAACACCACTTCCGGCTTAGCTTGATTGATTGGCACGATATAGCAGTATGGGTTATACATCTCCTCAGGTAAGTCGTCAGAGCCCTCAGGCATCGGACTGACATTCTCTACCAAGGCTGACCTCCCTTTATCTTCCACTGTCACCACCACTGGTTCAGGTTAGAGTGAAGATGTATTCATCATGCACAAGTCCGTGCTCTCAAGGATGAACAACGCCAGCTTAGGTAGGTGGGAAGGGGGTGATGTATATACTGGGGTCATAAGGGATAACCAGTGTGTAGATGAGGTTTATATGCCGAGGTGGAGGGACTTGGTTATGTGGTGGGAGAGGATTTATAGTAACATTAGGTTTATCACCTTATTGTCAATGAGGTCTTGAATCTCATGACGCAGCCTATAACATTGATTAGTGTCATGACCGTGCTGCTGATGAAAGGCACAGTATTTGGCCGGGTTGTGTTTTGGAGGGAGAGGATCGGGTAGTGGACGTTGTTCTAATGGCTTAAGATGCCCCTTTCTGATCAAGACCCCTAAGGCTTTGGATAAAGATATGTAAAGCGGGGTAAAGACCCTTTGAGATCGGGCCTGGCCGGTTGAGGTTTGCGGAGTTGTGTTGGATGTATTGGCAAACAGGTTGACAGTTTTAGGCGTGGTGGTAACCATACTCACATCCAAAGGCCATGCAGAGGTGCTACCACTCGTGGTTGCATTGGAGCAGCGTGTAAAGGGCCTTTTGGGTTATTACTTCTCATTGTCTATCAGCCCCTACTTCATCGCACCCTCAATTTGAACCCCTATCTCATAGAGCTTAGAAAATGTAAACAAAGGCAAGACTATCATCTTATGTAATAATTTCCCCTGCAAGTTACGGACCACTATTCTGATTTGGTCCTTTTCAGATGGCCTGATAGTCATCATAGAGGCCTTAGCCCTCCATCAGGTCACAAAGTCCGAGAAGCCCTCCTTTGGCTCCTAATGGGTTGCTTCAAGATCACGGGTAGTGACCTTGATATGGGTATTGTAAGAGTATTGCACGATGAAGGCCTCAGCTATTTCCTTTCAGCTCTGTTTCACAGAGTCTTCCGAGTTTGCATACCAGACGGCCGCTATACCCGATGGGGTCCGGCCAAAAAGCGACAGCTTCTGAAGTCTGGTGAGACCCATTGGTCGTAGGATGTCAGAAAACAACCGTAGATAGACCATAGGATCCCCGGAACCGTCGAAACGATCTATGTGCGGCATCTTGAATCTGTCCGGCAGAGTTACTGCAGAGTCTATGTATCCATCCTCAATATCAGGGATCGAATTCACGCCTTGTGCCTACTTAAAGAGCTTTTCTAGCTTACTGACCTTCAGTGTAGTGGGGTCAACCTCGAATTCAAATGGCGCCTCAGTTTGGTATGTTGGTGCCTTGGAGGTCTGAGGTGGGATCGGATCTATCGGAATGCCCAGATTCTCTTGGACATTGACAGTGACCCCTGGTGCTGGAATACCTGCTAGGGGTGCATGGGATGTAGAGGCCACTGCCCGTTGCGGTTGCTGTTGCTGTTGCTGAAGCCTATTTATCACTTCTACTTGGCAGGCAATATCTAGCTGCATGGTCTCAATGGTCTGCTGGAGCTGACGAAACATATCTTCCATGCTGACTGGGGGATGTTGAGCTATCAGTACTAGCGAATACTCCATTTCTGGAGTAGAAGTAGAAGACTGAGCTTGGTTGGGCACATGTGAAGTAAAAGGTGACTGCTGGATTGGTGAATTATGCCTAATCCTTCTCCGTCTGGTAACCGGTGGGAGTGAAGCAAACACTGGCTGTCCCCTGACAAGATCCCCGGATCTATAAAGTCGCCTTACACGGGTCCAGAGTGCTTGGGGGGTAACAGAATCGTCTGAAGCAATGGTGAAAAACTACCTTGCAAAAAAAAAAGAAAAAAGAAATGAAGCAAAAGAAAACAAAAATCAGAAACCGCACAACACCTCGGCTCAAACACTAACAACACGCAGTTGCAATCATAAGCTGGAGAACTGCACTCAACACTGATTTCTGCCCCCAGAAACTGATGCCCAAAGTTGTAATTGATATGTACATTCTTGTAGAGTTTCACTCTAAAAGCACATAACAGTTAAGTGAGAGCCAAAACACCCCTATGATGGAGTAGGGTTACCCTGTCCTAGTTTTGTTAGGAACTAGGGTTCATTACTCAAGCAAAGTGTTTCACACAATCCTGAATTCGGATAAGCAACCTGTCCTAGTTTGGAACAGTCTCTATGGCTTTCGATATGCAACTAGGTCGATTGGTCAAAAAGGGTACCTCAACAAGACTACCTAATATACCTCTCACACCTAACACTGAGAAGTGCAAGAAGGATCAAATGGTACAGCGGTAGTCCAGATCCAAGGGTTGTGTTCCCATCGTGGCGGAGCTCCAACCAATCAGCCTTTTGGCAAGCTTTTCCAAGCAAGCCTCCGGCAAACCGTTTAGGAATAACGGATGGCAAACACTGTGACTTAGGCGCACCGATGCAAATGCAAATGCAAAGAAACACATGAGTGTAAATAAAAAGTCATATCATGAGTTCGAGTCAAGTTCTCTAAGTCCCCAGCAGAATCGCTAGAAACTGTAGCCCGGCTTTTTCGTGCCCCCTTTCAGAAGCTCGAAAAGAAGTCCTACAGTTCGGACTCCCGCGGTTCTGAATCTAATCTCACAAGTGCAATGTGAAACTGATAATCACCAAAGAGTCCAAATCCAGCAAATCGTTTTGGAAAATTGATTTTGAATCAAAAAGTGTCAAAATTGGACTGCTTTGCCAGATACAGAGTCGCCACCTAAATATTTTATTTTTGGAGAAATTTAGAATACCCATGACTCGTGTCAAATGCCATGTGTCCGTCATCACCAAAGTTGCATCGGCTTGGGAACTTGGGTACGAGAAGGGAAGGTCATGAATTGAGCACTCCCGCTTGCCCAATCAAAGATCGGCCTCTACTAATCATGATATGATCTTTTATAAACATTATGTGTTCTTATTCCGGTTATTAAACAAGTATTACAATATGATGCGCACAAACAAGCATAGACTAGTTTGCTTAATTTGGAACAATTCAACTCATGTCTGTTTGCGAAAATGGTTTGAATTTGCCACCTCAAATAGGCTTAAAGTTTGTGGATTTGCCACCAAACATAGTGGGCTTAAAACTGATTTGCTACTCAACAAAGTGAGCTTAAAACTTACATTCGTTAAATCATTCCAATTCAAACAACAAGCCTCCATCCACAGGCATTCATGCAGTTTAGCAAGTAAGCATTTAACCTCATGGCAAGCATGCTAATCATGAAAACATTCACATTCATGCGAGTATGCTAAAGCGTAAAACACTCCTAGTACTCCAAGCCAAGAAGATATGAGTTAGAAAAATATACATGATTCCTAACTATACAAGATGCCTAATGCAACACATGCAATATGCAATTAATAGGCTCGGCTACTAATATGATATATGAAGCAATTAGAACAACATGAGATTAAACATGTTTTCAAAGAATTATTGAAATGACAATGCAGTTTGAATGATGCGCCTAGCCTCGGTACATGTAATACGAATAAATGAATGCAAGCATAAGGCATGCTAATTGAAATATGACCCTAATCTAACCATCAAAAACAGGTAAATAAAAGGGAGAAAGACGTGGGGTTGGAAGACATACACGTACGTACGCACACTTATTACAACATTACGCCCTCGCGAAGAAGGGTCCGAATGAAACTGGCTAAGCTACACTACTTAACTAATTATTACAATACTTGAAATGAATTAACTAACTATTCTAAGCTAATTAAATACAAAGCAAACTAATTAGCTAAATACTTAACTAATTAATTACAAAACAACTAAGCTAATTAATTACAATATGAATTAATTAACTAATTTACTTAAATAGTACAACATTTGCAAGAATTAGCTACAACTAATTAACTAAGCAAGTTAACTAAATGGCCTCAGGAAACGAGGGATGTATGCATACTCGATTTTTCCACCCGAAGAACATCCACTGTCTGCCACTAATTGCCTCTGTTGCACAACACTTTCACTATTTTCCTTTTCCAGATCAACACTACTATACTCCAGAAGCACAATACTGAAATTTTCCCTGGTGGCTGGCTAGCCACAAATGAGGGTTTGTTGGCCAACATTGAGGGGTTGTCGGCCACTGATGAGGGTTTACTGGCAACTGAAGCCAAGTCTTTCCTTGCTGCAACAGAAGACAAAACAAAGCAAGAAAGGGGTAGTCTCACAGGTTGTTTGTACCATGTATCACCCCTTATCATCAACACAAGCTCAAAGGAGTGATACATTTGGCCCTTGAACTATCAATCAAGCAATTTCCATGCATGATGGCTGAGGGACCAATTTGTACAAGTTCAATGAGTACAAAACAAGACTCAAATGCCATCACCCTATCATGCATGATCAAGGGCAATGGAGACCTAGGAAAGTGACACATTTCATCACTTTTGAGTATGAAATATCCCATTTTCCTTGTGTTCAAATTAACATTCGATTTGAACACATGCAATGCAACACAAAGAAATGCTTATCTTACCAGTTTTACTTGCTAATTTTGTTTACACATTTTAGTTACCAAATCATTCTTTAATCGATTTTCCATGGGTGAGTGTCCTCTAAGATGAAAGAAGTGTCAACCAAGAGATAATGTAAGGCAAGAGAGAGATCATGCCGTTGATAATGAATCCTCAAAGAGGATTAAACCATTAAGCATGACCTCAATCTCAAGCTTAAAGGATCCCAAGCTTGAAACAACCCTCAAAAGCAAATGAAAGACTGAAGCAAGGAGGAAGGTTGCAGAGATTATAGTGCTGAAATGGAATGAAAAACAACACCAAAATATGCTATCAACTCAAACAAGAGGTGTCTAAGATCCTAAAACACCAACTTGTGAGGACTATTGCACTACAACCATGCAAAACAAGACTCAAATGAACTAACCAGCCCAAAACAGAGCTAAAGCAGGCTATTTCAGAGGATAAAACATGCTGGACTTGAGCTAAGTTAAGCTAGAAGAATATGCTAACATATAAAGCTAACTAGGCATGCAAATAAGACACAATGAAGTGAGGCTAACCCCTCCAAATTTGGAATTCAAAATGATTTTTTTTGCCACTGAAAAACCTCTAAAATTTAGTGGTTAAAAGGGCCAAAAAAGTTGGTTTGAAAGTGATGAACAAAGGTACAAAAACTTTACAAACAAGGAAGTAAGAAAGGTGAACCACCCCCTAACTGAAAATGGCCTCAAACCACCACATTTAGGCCACAAAAATAGAATTTTTTACAGTTCAAAACCAACCCCAAAACAGCCAAAAAACAGTAGAAGAAGATGGCAAAGCAAGTATGTAAAACAAGCTAACAAAGCAAGAGTTATACCTCTTGAAGCCAAGGCACAAATTAGGAAACAAAGCAAGCCACAACCACCTTCCAAAGCTCAAAAAGGGTCTCAAGTAACCTCAGCCCAAAGAGAAACAACTTTGGTCAAGGGTGTATATGCAAAAGTATAGCATTTGTGAGCAAATTTATACAAAATTGCCAGAGAGAGAATTTTGCTCCAAAATTTCTAACCCTTTGCAATGGAGGAGAAGGTCCCATATTTATAGAAAAACAAGCTTTCAGCTGAGTTGTATCAACCCATACATGTATATGGTGATCAAGCCCATTGTGCCAACAGCTGGAACAGTTGTCAAGAAAATATCTGCAAAAAAAGTTACTGGTGGTCGGCAGGCCAGTGATGGCCGACAAGATCAATTGGTGGCCGATAGCCACCAAGGGTTGCAGGCTTGAAGATTTTGGTCCAAAATAAGGCACAGAATATATGGGGTTTCAGGGCTCAAAAGCAGGACACTCCGCCGAGGACTTCGAGCACTCAAAACGAACACATGCAATCACAATCATCGTGTGCACAAACGATAACGTCAAAATGTTGAGGACGGTCAAAAATGGGGTGTCTACAAGCCCCTCTTTGAATTGGTTATGTCTGTATTTGTGTCCAATTATACGAAAATCCAATAAAGAATTTCATACAATAAATAATAAGCACATGGTAGAAAAGAAAAGATATAAACATTTTCCATTGGCTATAATCCAAAACATGTGGTTGAGATTTTACTTAATCAAACTTTGAATCCTTGGATGAAGAAATTCTTCAAATGCTTTAAGAAACTTTTCACTCTTTTCATCGAACCTTCATAAAAGCAAAAACAGTTTGTTGGAGATGATGATGAGATAAGCTTGCTTTCTTTGCTATTTTTTTCAACTATAATTTTTCAACCCATTTTTGTTTTTGCAAGTTGCTTTTGAATAGAGACACTATACATAAAATTATTATTTTTTTTTTTGTGTTTTTTTGCTTTTGGATCATATGGAGAAGCAACAACTACTATAAATTATTGTTATTGTTTTGTGCTTTTAATCTTTTATAATTTTTGTACCAAATGTTAAAAAACAATTTTAACTACCCCTCTATTTATTAGTGAATTACTTGTAGATGAAAAATAAGAGAGTCCATGTTAGAGACCAGTGGTAAATTTTCTCTATTTTTTTTTTATAGAAAAAAGGATGTATAAGTCTATTTTCTAAACTCATTTTTTAGATCGAGTGATATGCTAAAAAGATGATTGATTGATAACCAAAGAATAAATGAGAGACATAATTGACTTAGATATTTAATAGTGTCATATCATTAGGTCTAAAAGGTAGATATAGGGGTGTTTTGGAAAGATGGTTAAAAACTGCTTTCTGACTTATTTTGGTTTTTTTGTGAGAGAGGGAAGGCTTTTAACCTACTTTCCAAAATAGCCCATAATTATTTAGCCTGAATAATAATACTCATTTTTTAGGGAGCTTTTTTGATAAATCCATTTTCTAAGAATTTTATTCCATCCAACCCATATTCTTTTTGATTATTCCATTAAGTCCAATTTGAGATAAGAAGACCAAAATACCATTTTCATCTACTTATGTTCCATTTAGTTCACATTATTTTCTTATATTTCAATAAGTCCTATGGGTGACATAATTACTAAAATACCCCTAATGTGAATGTTCACATCGTCAATGTGAATGTTCATATCGTCAATGTGTAGGGGCCCGACCCATGTCGATCCTCGTGGGTGCCCAGAAAAATTCGAGTCGGGCCGGGCCGGCCCACAGGCCAAAAAAATATGCCCGGCCCGACCCGTTGATAATGTGAATATTCACATTGACAAGTTAACATTCACATTGATAGGAGTGTAAAATTGGCCCGCGGCTCGTGGGCGGCCCGAAACCAGCCCGCCGCCCGGGGCGGGCCCGGGCCGGCCCGTTCATAATGTGAATATTCACATTGACATATTAACATTAACATTGATAAGAGTGTAAAATTAGCCCGTGACCCGTGGGCGGCCCGAAGCTCGGGCCCGGGCCCGCCCCGTTGACAATGTGAATATTCACATTGACATGTTAACATTCACATTGACATGTTAACACTCACATTGATAGGAGTGTAAAATTAGCCCGCGGCCTGTGGCCGGCCTGAAACCCGCCCGCGGCTCGTGGGCTGCCCTAGGCGGGCCCAGCCCGACCCATTGATAATGTAAATATTCACATTGACATGTTAACATTCACATTGATAAAAGTATAAAATTAGCCCGCGCCCCGTGGCTGCCCGAAACCAGCCCACGGCCCGTGGGCGGCCCGGGGCGCGCCTTGCCCGGCCTGTTGACAATGTGAATATTCACATTGACATGTTAACATTCACATTGATAAGAGTGTAAAATTGACTCGCGTCCCATGGGCGGCCTGAAGCCCGTGGGTGGCCCGGGGCGAGCCCGACCCGACCCGTTGACAATGTGAATATTCACATTGACATATCAATATTCACATTGATAAGAGTGTAAAATTGGCCCATGGCTCGTGGGCGGCCCGAAGCCCGCCCGCTGCCCAGGGCGGGCCCGGTCCGGCCCGTTGACAATGTGAATATTCACATTGACATATTAACATTAACATTGATAATAGTGTAAAATTGGCCCGTGACTCATGGGCAACCCGAAGCCCGGCCCGTCCCGTTGACAACGTGAATATTCACATTGACATGTTAACATTCACATTGATAAGAGTGTAACATTAACCCGTGCCCCGTGGCTGTCCGAAACCCGCCCACGGCCCGTGGGCGACCCGAGGCGGGCCCGGCCCAGCCTGTTGACAATGTGAATATTCATATTGACATGTTAACATTCACATTGATAAGAGTGTAAAATTGAGTCGCGTCCTATGGGCGGCCCGGGGCGACCCGGGTTTGGGTCCGGGCCTACCCCGGGCCGCGGGCGAGCTTCGGGCAGCGGACAAATTTTACACTCCTATCAATGTTAATGTTAACATGTCAATGTGAATATTCACATTGTCACGGGTCGGGCCAAGCCCGCCTCGGGCTGCGGTCTGGCTTCGGGCTGCCCACGGGCTGCGGGCCAATTTTACACTCTTATCAATGTGAATGTTAACATGTCAATGTGAATATTCACATTGTCAACGGGCCGGGCCGGGCCGGGCCCGTCCCGGGATGCGGGCGGGTTTTTGGCCGCCCATGGGCCGCAGACCAATTTTATACTCTTATCAATGTGAATGTTAACATGTCAATGTAAATATTCACATTGTCAACGGGCCAGACCGGGCCCGCCCCGGCCCGCCCATGGGTTATGAGCGGGTTTCGTACCGTCACGGGACGAGGGCCAATTTTACACTCCTATTAATGTGAATGTCAACATGTCAATGTGAATATTCACATTGTCAACAGGCCGGGCCGGGCCTGCCCCGGGCCGCCCACAGGCCGTGGGCGGGTTTCGGGCAGCCACGAGGCGCGGACTAATTTTACACTCCTGTCAATGTGAATATTCACATTGTCAACAGGCCGGGCCGGGCCCTCCCCGGGCCGCGGGCAGGGTTTTGGCCGCCCATGGGCCGCGGGTCAATTTTATACTCTTATCAATGTGAATGTTAACATGTCAATGTGAATATTCACATTGTCAATGGGCCGGACCGGGCCCGTCCCGGGCCACCCATGGGCCGCGAGTGGGTTTTGCGCCGCCACGGGACGCGGGCCAATTTTACACTCCTATTAATGTGAATGTTAACATGTCAATGTGAATATTCACATTGTCAACGGGCCGGGCCCGCCCCGTCTCGCGGGCGGGTTTCGGGCCGCCCACGAGCCAATTTTATATTCCTATCAATGTGAATTTTAAAATATGAATGTTCACATCAATAATTTGCTAATCGTTCAAAAAATATTTATAAGGGTATCAAAATTGAATATAAGGGCATAAGTGTTCAAGAAAATAGTGTAAATCAAGAAAATGGACTTTATGGAATAAAACTATACATACATGGGACTAAATGGGTTAAAAAATTCCTTCATGGACTTCTTGGGTTAAAACACTTCTAAATTGGACTTATCAATAAAAATCCCCATTTTTTAATGCCAAAATTTGTACCTTAGGAAAACTCTAATAGTCATGATTTTGAGGGGCCAAAAGGACCCTATTGGGAGGGAGAACTACTCATAAGAACAAAAACATGGAAAACAAAAGCCAAAGCATCAATGTGACCTTATTTATTTTTTGGTTCCAAAATGGGTGACTAATCTCTTTTAATCTATGTGGGTGTTTGGGAAGTGGATTTTTTTGTAGGTTTTTTTAGTTGTAGGATATTATTGGTGAAAATTTTTTTTGTGTTTAGGAAGATAGGTTTTTTTGTGATTGGATGTGATGTTTGTGAGAGAAAAAATGAAATGATTATAAGATTTGATGTGATATTTTATTTGGATTTGTTTTTTTTTTATTTATTTTGTAACCAATTTGTCTTTTAGTGAAAAAAAAATCAAAAACCAAACTTCCCTAACAGTGCCTATATATAGAAAGAGAGAGTAGATTACATTTTAAATTCAATTTCACTTTACTCCTAACTTGTTAATTGTCTCAATCAACTTCCTAATCTTTAAGTGAAATTATATTAAATGAAGAGACTAAAATAATAGGATTAAAGTGAGATTTTGAAAAAAGTATAAAGGTGTTAAAAACTAAAGTGATATTTTGATAAAGAGAGCAAAATGTAATTTATACTACTACTACTACGTGATTGTTGTTTGTTAGTTTTCGAAACAGAGTTATCTAAAAGGATCCAAATACAATTTGAGTGAAAGTTTGGGGGTTGACTAAGATAATTATAAAGTCAAGGGACAAAATAAAATTGGGTATAAAATGGAGGGGTGTAAAGTGTAATTTACCCATATATATATATGTATCTTATTATAATTTAAAGAATATGGAAATGACAAGTAGGGAAATGATGTATGGACCCGAATAAAGCCCCAATGATGTGTCAACATGACATTGTGTAGGGTGTAATTTGGACAGGTTCAACCTAAGTAATTCATACCCAGTCTGAAATTTTTAGGGCTTGAACAACATATTACAAACCAGAGCAACCCAAGCCAAAATTGTGTAGATAATTTTTACCTACCAAACACACATTAATGCGTACTAATTAGGCATTTTTTTTTTTAGATCATATTCATTATTATATATTATTTACACAAATAACACAACACAAATACTTTTTTCCTTTTTCACTTAGAAATGGCAAATACTATTATAGAACCACAACGATTTTTCAATTCTCTAATTTCTCTTCTCCATCTTTCTCTTCTGATATAAGTTATTTGTTTTGATTTATTAATAATTTTTAATCCGAAAAAAATTAATAAGGTCAAACTTTAATAAATTAATTAACATAATTGCCAAAAAAAAAAAAACCCCTCAAATTTGTGAGTATTTCAGGCAATTTAAACCTAACCAAGTTCAATTTATTATGGTCAAGTCAGACTTGGATAAATAAGTTCGAGTCAAAAGTCGAACGCGGATGGAATTGGCAACACTTAACACAAACTCAAACTAGGCCTGAATAACTTTTCAACCCGACTGAACCATGTTGGGTATACCTCCTTATTGGAGTGTGGGACCCAATTGGTTTTGGAAAAAGAGTTTAATTTGACTTGATTTAATATAATATATTTTTATATATTATATTTGTGGAGGCCCAATCCAATTTGATAACAACTAGGGTTTGATAAAATAGATCCAAGATTTGTTTTTTGTTTTGCCTTGAAAAAGAAAAGCGCGGCTGCTATAACTTTTTGGGGGTTCGTGCCAATTAATCAATCTTTGGTGTTCTTTGGTTCTTAGTCGCAGTGCTTGAATTCGGCTTGGTGGATTTGTTTCGGCAGTTGTCGTGCGTTTGATTTGGATCTTATTTTGGGTCTTTTTCAGCTTTGGTTCTGAAGATTTTGGTTCTTCTATTTGGTGAGGTCTTTCCTCTTATTTATTTGTGATTATTTGGAATTCACCTAAGGGTGGTTTTGTGAGACCATTAGTGTCTCGTTTGTAATCGTTTGGAACTTATTTGATTGATAGTGGAATCGGATTTCGATCCCGTGGATGTACCTCACATTGAGGGAACCACGTAAAAATTCTTGTGTTGCCTTTGATTTAATTTTTCCGCATTAGTTTTTATTCCCATTGATTGATTTACTTGTGGGGATTCATCGATTTTCCCTAACAACTGGTATCAGAGCTTACGGTTTATTTGGATTTATTTATTTGTGTAAATCAATAGAGGGGAATGTGGGTCGTATGTCTAGCTTCAATGGAAGCAATTGGGTAACTTGGAAAACTAAAATGGAAGACCTATTACTTTGTAAAGATTTATATGGACCCATTGAGGGTGATAGTGACAAATCAAAAGATGGTTCTTTTTCAAAGAAAGACATTGAGTGTTATTATTTCCATGAGAAAGGGCACATGAAGCGAGAATGCCGAAAGCTCAAGAATAAAGAGAAAAGGCGTGACAAAAGTGTGGATAAGAAGCAAGAAGACACAACAGCAGTTACTACCGATGATATCATGGTCGTTTGTGAAGATGATTGTATCAATTTTGTGGGCCAAGAGAGTCATTGGGTGATTGATTCTGGTGCTTCTTTTCATGTGACTTCTCGAGTTGATTTCTTCACTACCTACACTGCAGGAGATTATGGTTCTGTTCGAATGGGTAATGAAGGTTTGTCCAAGATTATCGGCATGGGTGATGTTTGCTTGGAAACAAATTTGGGCTGCAAATTGTTGCTTAAAGATGTAAGGCATGTTCCCGACATTCGCCTTAATTTAATCTCTACTGGGAAGCTAGATGATGAAGGCTTCAACAACAAATTTGGTGATGGAATATGGAAGCTCACAAAAGGTTCTTTGGTGGTGGCTAAGTGCAAGAAGACTCATACACTTTATTCGATGCAAGGAAAAATTTGTAAAGGTGTTGTCAATGCACTTGAAGATGATACTTCTACTGAATTGTGGCACAGGCGACTTGGGCACATGAGTGAAAAGGGGCTGCAAGTATTGTTCAAGAAAGAGCTTCTACCCGGTTTGAAAGGTACACATCTTAAAACTTGTGTTCATTGTTTGGCGGGTAAACAACATAGAGTTTCTTTTCATAAAAATGTTGCTTCTAGAAAAGAAAATATGCTGGAGTTAATTCATTCGGATATTTGTGGTCCTTTAAAAGTTAGAACACATGGTGGTGCACTTTATTTTGTTACTTTCATTGATGATTATTCAAGGAAAGTTTGGGCTTATCTACTAAAAACTAAAGATCAAGTTCTAGAAGTATTTAAGCATTTTCAGGCCATGGTTGAAAGAGAAACAGGGCAGAAATTGAAGTGCATCCGAACAGACAATGGTGGTGAATACATTGGGCCATTTGATGAGTATTGTCGCAGCCAAGGTATTCGGCATCAAAAGACAGTTAAGAAGACTCCTCAACAAAATGGTGTTGCCGAGAGGATGAACCGCACCATTGTGGAAAGAACAAGGTGTTTGCTTTCACAAGCTAAATTGCCAAGACCCTTTTGGGGTGAGGCAATGAGTACAGCGGTTGACTTGATCAATTTATCTCCTTGCTATCCTTTGAATGGTGATGTTCCTGAAAGAGTTTGGACTGGCAAAGATGTGTCTTATGAGCACTTGAGAGTGTTTGGTTGCCGAGCTTTTGTTCACATTCCAAAGGATGAGAGGTCCAAGCTTGATAGTAAGTCAAGACAATGTATTTTTCTTGGCTATCGGCGTGATGAATTTGGGTATAGATTGTGGGATCCGGTCGACAAGAAAGTCATTCGAAGCCGTGATGTTGTGTTTCTTGAAGACCAAACAATTGAAGACTTTGGCAAAGGCGATCAACCGGAGCCAAAAAATAGTGATCTCATTGACATGGATCCATCTCCTTCATCTTCAGTTGATGATGAAAATGGGGGAGATATGCAGCCACCTATTGAAGATGTAGAAGATGATGCCAATCCTAATGAAGTTGAGCCAGAAATTGAGGAAGAGCATCCAACTCAAGAACCGCCACCACAACTTGAGTTGAGGAAATCTACAAGGGACCGACAACCTTCAAGAAAGTATCCTCCCAATGAATTTGTGTTGATTTCTGATCAAGGGGAGCCGGAGAGCTACCAAGAAGTAATTAAGCATGCAAAGAAAGATGATTGGAAAAAGGCTATGGAAGAGGAGATGAATTCCTTACTTGAAAATTACACTTATGATTTAGTGAAGTTGCCTAAAGGGAGGAAAATTCTGAAAAATAAGTGGGTCTTCAAATTGAAGAATGATGGCAAGAATCTGAGGTACAAGGCACGTCTTGTTGTGAAAGGCTTTGGGCAAAAAAAAGGTATTGACTTTGATGAGATTTTCTCGCCGGTTGTAAAGATGTCTTCTATTCGGGTTGTACTTGGCATGGCTGCAAGTATGAACCTTGAAGTTGAGCAACTTGATGTGAAGACCGCATTTCTTCACGGTGATCTTGAAGAAGAAATTTACATGGAGCAACCAGAAGGTTTTGTGGAAAAAGGGAAAGAGAAATTTGTTTGCAAATTGAAGAAAAGTTTGTATGGTCTCAAGCAAGCTCCGCGGCAATGGTACAAAAAATTTGACTCTTTCATGATGAATAATGGTTTTTCTAAAACCACTTCGGACCATTGTGTGTTTGTGAAAAAATTTTCAGATGGTAAATTTATTATTCTTTTGCTTTATGTTGATGACATGTTAATTGTGGGTCAAGATTCTACCATGATTAACAAGTTAAAGTTAGAGTTGAGTAAATCTTTTGCTATGAAAGATTTGGGGCCGGCAAAGCAAATACTTGGTATGAAAATTGTTCGTGATCGCAAAGAGGGACTGATTTGGTTGTCTCAAGAGAGCTACATTGAGAAAGTTCTTGAGAGATTCAACATGGATAAAGCAAAGCCGGTTGGTTGTCCACTTGCAGGTCACTTCAAACTTAGTTCGAATCAATGTCCTACAAGTGAGAAAGACAAAGAAGAGATGTTGAAAGTTCCTTATGCTTCAGCAGTTGGTTCTTTGATGTACGCCATGATTTGTACAAGGCCGGATATTGCTCACGCCGTTGGTGTGGTGAGTCGTTTTCTCTCTAATCCGGGTAAAGAACATTGGGCAGCGGTAAAATGGATTCTAAGATATCTTCGAGGGACTTCGAAGGTGTGTTTGTGTTTTGGGGATGGTAAACCGATGCTTGATGGGTTCACAGATTCTGACATGGCTGGTGATGTTGATTCTAGGAAATCTACTTCGGGGTATTTGATGACTTTTGCAGGGGGAGCTGTGGCATGGCAATCTAAATTACAAAAATGTGTTGCTCTCTCAACTACCGAAGCTGAATTTATTGCTATTACAGAAGCTTGCAAAGAAGAGTTATGGTTGAAGAAATTTTTGCAAGAGTTGGGTTTGAAGCAAGAAAAATATGTGCTTTATTGTGATAGTCAAAGTGCTATTCATTTGAGTAAAAATTCTACTTTTCATTCGAGATCGAAACACATTGATGTGAGATACCATTGGATTCGTGATGTGTTAGATTCGAAATTGTTGCAACTCGAAAAGGTTCACACAGATGATAATATCTCGGATATGTTGACAAAGACTTTGTCGAGGGACAAACATTTAAAGTGTCGAACTTTGGCGGGTATGGTTGATGTCTCCACCTAAGTCGGTAGGGGGAGAATTGTTGGGTATACCTCCTTATTGGAGTGTGGGACCCAATTGGTTTTGGAAAAATAGTTTAATTTGACTTGATTTAATATAATAGGTTTTGTGAGACCATTAGTGTCTCGTTTGTAATCGTTTGAAACTTATTTGATTGATAGTGGAATCGGATTTCGATCCCGTGGATGTACCTCACATTGAGGGAACCACGTAAAAATTCTTGTGTTGCCTTTGATTTAATTTTTCCGCATTAGTTTTTATTCCCATTGATTGATTTACTTGTGGGGATTCATCGATTTTCCCTAACAAACCATTCAAAATACACCTCTTAAATTACTGTTGTTTTATTAACAAGGACTCCTTAATATTTTTTTAAGCCACATGTCTCTCGGATTAATGTCAGCTTAATTTTTGATCTTGTATATATAGCACACTGCTCTTACACTGGCACCCCTCTGGTTCAGGTTTAATACCTAATTATTAACATTTCAAAAATTATACTGAGTTTCTGAACATCTCTTGTTCAATTGTTTAGGAGACATTTCTTGTTCAATTGTTCCCATTTTAAACTATCCATTGTTCTTCATAAATTTTTATCTTAGACACGAAACTCCTTTCAAACAACGAACATGAAGAGAGTAAAGTAAACGAACCCAATTCTAAAATGTAAAATCACTTCTCAACATGTATAATTAGTCTTTTCATAGAAACAATAGATTTATATATCGAAAAATAAAAATAAAAATAAAAATAACAACTGTAGAAGAAGATGTTTTTTTGAGGTTGTTACTGCTAACAATGTTGTTACTGTTGCTGTAAGCTGATCAACTTGAAGTATGCCCCATCCTTGTTGTCCACAAGACTAGAATGAGTCCCTTGCTCTATTATCTTCCCGTCTTGTAAAACCGATATTTGGTCTGCATTTTTAATAGTCGACAACCTATGGGCCACCATGACCGTGGTTTGGTTCATCAGCTTATCCAAAGCTTGTTGCACGACTCACTCTGAGTCCACGTCTAGAGCGCTCGTGGCTTCATCTAGTAGCAAGATAGCTGGGTTTTTTAGAACAGCCCGAGCAATGGCTACCCTTTGCTTCTGGCCACCGGAGAGTTGAACTCCTCGCTCTCCAACTTTGGTTGAGTAGAGCTCTGGAAGGGCACTAATAAAACTATGTGCATTAGCTAGTTTTGCTGCTTCGATTACTTCTGCTTCTGAGGCTCCTTCTCTCCCGTAAAGTATGTTTTCGTAGATTGATGTGGCAAAGAGAGCTGGTTCTTGTTGGACTAGGCCAATGTGCTTCCGGAAAGATTTGAGTTTGAGTTTCTTGATATCTTTCCCTGTGAGTGTCAACAACACCACTTTTAAGACTCGATAAAAATTACTAATAGCTAAGAAGTACGGACCTTTCTAAGAAGGTAATGTGTCATGTCCGATACCGACACTCGTCGGACACTTCCCAACACTTAAGGACACACAAGAAACAAATTACAGGTTTAAATTAAATTATTTGGAATCCAATGATAAAACAAACGTAAATTTATACTTATTCTCCTTCTTTAGACTTCAAAAATTATTATCTTTTGAGTTAAATATTTGTATACATTACATATAATAATTATCTATTCTTATATAAGATATATAATAAATATATAAAATTATATATTTTGTATGTGACCCCTACGTGTTATGTCCTAAATTTTTTAAAAATTTATATGTTCGCGTCATGTTCGTATCCATGTTTCTTAAACTAATAGAGTTGAGCACAGATTTCTCAGAAAATAACTCACTGTCAATCATCACCTTCCCGGCTGTTGGATCATAGAACCGTAGGACAAGAGCGAGCACTGAGCTTTTACCGGAACCACTCTGCCCAACTAATGCCATGCTCTGGCCTGCATGCACGGTTAGATCGAAGCCCTTGAAAATGAGTACGTCGGGCCTTGAAGGGTAGTGAAATTGGACACCCCTCAGCTCTATCATGCCATCCACCTTCGTCAGCTCTTCTCCAATATTGCCTTTGACCTCTGTTTTTCGGTAAAGAACCTCAAAGACCGACGCCACCATTTGGTTCCCTTTTAGAAGGTCTGGTGCCATTGCCAAAGTCTCCCCCATGGCTAGTGCCGTCATAATCAAAACCATAAATGATTTCATGACAGATTCAAAGCTACAAATCTCCTTCCCCATCAAAACAGAACCATACCTGCACAAAGTATAAACAAGACTAAGCATATAATAGATTTAACCTACAAGCCGATAATGCAAGATTAACCATTGTGATGGCGTTGGTCAGTACTGTTTCAGAAACTATCATCTGTCTCACAATTCATTTGTTGCAAGGGCACCATGAAAGGCTCCAAATACCCATGTCAAAAAAATTGCTATGCATCTAATACAAAGAACAAAATTTCATTTCCTTTCCATTGAAATGGCCGAAATGTTTCCGTTTTTTAGGAAACCAAAACTAAACATTAGTAGAATACCAAAATTCCAACGTTTCCACAAAAGAGTAACAAAACATTGTCAAACATATCGAAACAATGAGTTGTTTCAACACACATTAAGAATACTTAGCAATGCCCATTTATATTTGCCGCTTTTTGTCAAAAGAAGAAGACAAACAACCATAATTAAGTCACTTATTCTCTCCGTGTTTTTTTTCTTTTTTCTTTTTGTTTTGTTTATTCAAAGTATTTTTTTTTCCCGAAAAAATCCCTACTACTACAATTTTGCTTTTATTTTTTATTTTTTTTTTTGTCCCTTACAATGGTGAACCTGTTCCCCATCTAAACCTTTTGTTTATAAATTTCCAATATTCACAGACCTCAATATGTTTAATTATTTAATTATTGAGAATGTATTAAAATTTATATTGATTTTAGATTTTGTTTCTAAACATTTTTCAAATGTATTCAAATTTTTCTCCCATTTCCCTTATGTTTCAAAAACATTTCTGTTTACAAGCTAACTGAAATGAATTTCATTCCTTGATCTAGCATCAATGCTACGCCTTTTTATGTTATCCAACCATGTTTTTCATGGCAAAGGTAAAACAGATGAAGCTAAAACCACATACCACAAAGCAAGGCCGTAGGATGAGAAGATGAAGAATTGAGAGACTCCATAGAGAATGCCAGCAATCTGACCACAAGTAAATGAACGCCTTGAAGGCTCAACAAGCTCTCGAGCATAAAGGTCAAGGACCTTCTCTTCCGAGCAGAATGCAGCAACAGTACGGATGTTACTCACAGCCTCGCCAGCAAGCATGTTCACTTTCAGATAGGCTTTGCTCAAGTTTCCACCATAGCCTTTCATGAACATTTTCTGAAGGGAAAAAAGAAAAAACAAAACACCAGACAAACAAACAAATTAGTGGTAAAGCTTTCAAATATCAATGATCAATTTTAATCTGCAAGCTAAAATTGGAGGGAGGAGGAAACCTCCCTTATGTGACCGCTAATGATCAATGGATATGTGGCCATGACAACAAGCATGACCCTCCAGTTCAAAATGAAGGCAATGATGAATGAGGTAACAACCAAACCGACATTCTCTATGAGAACCGTAGAGCGATCAACAACTACAGTATGCAACAAAGTTGCATCACTCTCTAAATGAGATGCGAGCATGGAACTTGTGTTGTTTGTGTCATCAAACCATCCAATCTCATTTCTCAAAATGGCTGCAACCAAATACAGAAGAAAATCAAGAAAAATAAAATAAATTCTTCAAGACAAATGAAGGACTATTTTAACTTCATAAATATAAGGGTATATACCAGTATTTTTGGTTTCCGTCACCATATAAAGGCACTAATTCATCATCGAGGCAATAAGGGAAGATGAATTCAATGTGAAAAATAATTTTCAACGTTTGAAAACATTGGTACTTCAATTTTTAAAACAATATTGTGTTCATCCAAATACCTCTTCATACTTAAAAACATCTTTTTATAAAGAAAACAATAGGGATACAAGGAGCACATATGGCTATTGTCAAATTTACCAGAAAACATCATTTCTCGCACGCGAAGAGTAAGCCGCTCTCCCATGATTCCAAAAGAGAGATGTGCGATGGCATGAACAATGACAGTTATGAAAGCACCTCCACAGAAGAGGAGTGCGATCTTCTTGACTTCACGGCATGTTATGTCCCAGTCCATGTAGTAAGATACAAGAGCCTGAGTGACACCAAGGGCAAAAAGAGGCATCTGTGCTCCAGCAATGAGTGCACAAATTGTGCCAGAAACCCCATACATCCAGTCAGGACCCACCATCGAATACATCCTTCTATTCGACACACATGGTGGATTAACAATCTCCCAACCATCAACTCCAATTCGACCAACAGACATCTTATCAGAGTGATAGCTTGTGCTGCGGCTTGTTGTGCATGACAATTCACGGGAATATTTAATGCTATAAAAATAAAACAAGAAAACAAGATTTTGATTCTTAGTCATAGGTTTTTCAGGAAATTAGTTTTATGTATGTTAAAGTTGCTATTTGAAAAGCAACAGTATTCTTTTGTTTCACTAGAAAATGGAATCTTTGGGAGAAACATCATAACAATTTGTATTGGACATGTACAATTGTGAGTATTGATGTTGGTATTTTTGCTAAAGTAGTACATCTGACAATCCCCAGACCCTGCAGTAGTGGGAACCTCGTGCATTAAGACTGCCATTGTATGTAACGGCAGCAAACAGCATATTTTGGAAAATTTAGCTGACCCTAAATGTAAATATGAAACGAAGTAAGAAAGACAAATTTCTTCATTTTTAAGAATGTAACATAATGAGTGAGTATGTGGTCAACATAGCTTGGTCTTCCTTGCACCACTAACGTAATTTCTGTGCAACATTTTAAAAATAATTTTGAAGATTTAGCCACTAATACCAAATGGAGAATAAATGCCCTCCATTTCTGTTTAATGCAAACATAACACCTAAAGAGTTGATATTATTTCAGAAATTTAATGTATATACCTGAGTGGCCATCCCAAAGCAGGTCCACGGGAAGGGAGGCGATGCAAGGAAGCTGCCTCTTGGAGTTGAATAGGTGATGCATAAGCACTATTTGGTTTTGAAATGAGCTGATCATGACTCCCGGTCTCCACTATCTTTCCACCTTGAACAACAGCTATTACATCTGCATTTCTAACAGTAGAAAGCCGATGGGCCACAACAATAGTTGTCCGTCCTACCATCACACGATCAAGTGCCTCCTGTACACTCTTCTCAGACTCCGCATCAAGAGCGCTTGTAGCTTCATCCAGCAGAAGTATTGAAGGATTCTTTACTATTGCTCGTGATATTGCAATTCTCTGCTTCTGTCCACCCGATAATTGTATTCCCCTTTCACCCACCTGCACATGAACTTCAATTGTTACTCCTTTCACCCCAAAAATAAAAATCCTCCTATCCTAATGTTCTCTTAGGCAGTGTTTGGATCAAGAATTTGAGGAAGGATTTGCAGAGGAAAAGGAATTAAGAAAAGAAAAGTGAATGAAATAGAAGATAAACTTTTGTCACATTTCCCTTTTCTTTTCCTTTCCCTCTCCAAATCCCTCCCCAAATTCTAGATCCAAACACAGCTTTAAAGATTAAGATCACAACTTGCTAACTTTACATTGCCAATTTTCAAATTTCATGTATATATATATCAACAGTTCCATATACCTGGGTTTCCAATCTGTCAGGAAGGTTGTTGATGAAAGTGATTGCCTCCGAAAGTTTCACAGCACGTGTAATCTCTTCGAGGGTGGCATCGTCTTTCCCATAGAGAATGTTCTCCCTAATGGTTGTAGCAAAAAGTGCAGGCTCTTGATTAACCAACCCAATCTGTTGCCTGAGCCACTGGAGGTCAAGCTCTCTGATATCAGTTCCATCTAATGGTATCTGTCCAGAGATGGGCTCATAGAAATGCTCAATCAAAAATATAACCGTGCTCTTTCCTGACCCACTTCCTCCCACAAGGGCTACAATCTTCCCAGAAGGTATGTCAAGACACAGCTTGTTGAATATCATAACATCAGGACGAGATGGGTAGCTAAAGCATACATCCTTGAATTGGATATGGCCTTCATGATTGACTAGTTTCCTGCCTGTTTTCAAGCTTGTTTTGCTTATTGTGTTTCGCTCTATCATCTCAAATATGGGATAAGCGGCTGTCTTTGCTAGGATGAATGCAGAGATGTCGGGCGCTGCCTGTCCAAGTGACCTGTAAAGCCATAGGACCTTATAATATAATATGCTTATTTTGATGCAATTATCTTATCATGAAGCTTGGAATTGAAAGCCTTTGTTTCTAGTTTAGCACAAACATGGCATTTTGCAGATCATACAGAGCTAAAATTCAACATGCCATTTGGTACACCAAATAAATGCATTTATCGTAACCTATCATGACTCCTTGCAATTTGATTCATATTACACTAAGCAAACAGTTGGTTAATGCAGGGTACATATGAATGTTATAAATAAAACAAAAGGGCAAAATCACACCATTCTGTTTTATAGTGTTTAAATGCACAAGCCTATGCTCTAGAAAGTGTCACTGCCAAAGTTGCAGACCAATGTCATTTCACGTGATTAATTATTATCACTTTATAATCAAATAGGCCCAAATTTTAATAGGTATGGGAAAAGCATAATAAACTTGCTTCCAATTTTATGTTAAATCTAACATACCGAAGTAACATCTAAACAGACCCAATATGTATAAGAAATCATGTTTACTGAAAATGCAAAATGGAGACACCAGAAGTAACGAAGGACTTGTTCATATGCTACCTTCCAATTTCAACGGACCAACTCATAGATTCATCGAAATACAATAAGAAGCACAATGGACTAATTCAAAAAATTGCTTGAATAAAGGGAAAGGGGCAAAGACTCACAGTCCGGCAATGACAACATTGAGCATGGTAGCGAAAGAATCTCCTCCATTGGCAATGTTCTTATGAACAACAATGCTCGTATACCAAACAAGCAATGACCATGAAAGAAAAAGGACACAGTGCAAGGTGCCAAGCCCCAGGCCCTTGGCTAGTCCTGCTTTCCTCCCATACTTGTAAGTGTCCAAGAGTGCTGCTCTATATGATCTCACTGCCTTTTCTTCTCCTGCAAATGCTTGAACTGTTCTCACATTTCCTATCACCTGAGAATTGCACAAAATCAGGAGAGAGAGAGAGAGAGAGAGAGAGAGAGAGAGAGATCTGTTCTACAGTGAATGCTCTCCAAATTACCAAATTAACCAATTAATTTTGACCACATCAACATAACAAAAAGGCCCATGTCTTCTTTGTTTTTTCAAATCAAGTAACAGGAACAAGAAAAATCAGCTGAACCGTCACCTAATTTACAGAAGTGTTCTCCCAAAAACATACATTCTATGAAAAGTTTGTTTTACAGAAAATTATGTTAGAATTAGATTGCTTAAATCATGAAATCAAGTCCATTTTAGTAAAGAAAGTTGTACACATACAGAATTCACATACAAAATTTCCATATAGAACAATTTGAGATGACACTTTTTACTTCAAAACAAATAAATCAATCAAATGTCATACAAACTAAATTTGGAGTTTAAAATAAGGTAATGCCGACAACGGCTCAAAGAGCTGTCATTAAGGTGAGGAAAATATCAAAAATAATTGTGAATTTCAAGGTATATCCTTAAAAACTTTTATATAACCAAACCAAACCAAGCCTTTAGTCCCATCAAATGAGGTCGGCTATATGAATTCTTCTTCTCCATGCGGACCTATCAAAGGCCATTTCGTTAATCAAATTAAATAGATCCATATCTCTATTTACAGCGTTAGCCAACGTTAATCTAGGTCTACCCCGTCCCCTAATACTCTCATCTACCGTTACAGCATCGCATCTCTTCATTAATGCCTCTATTGGTCTTCGTTGAATGTGACCAAACTATCTCAATTGATTCGCTCTAAACTTATCTTCTATTGGTGCTACTCCTACCCATTCCCGAATACGCTCATTCCTAATTCTATCTTGTCTAGTCTTGCCACACATCCACCTGAGCATCCTCATCTCAGCCACACTCATCTTATCTATATGTTGTTTCTTGGTTGCCAACACTTTGTCCCATACAACATCGCTGGTCTAATAGCCGTTCTATAGAACTTACCTTGTAGTCTAGTGGGTATTCGTTTATTGCATAGTACCCCAGATGCACTTCTTCACTTACACCATCCCGCCTTAATCCTATGGGCCACATCCGCATCAATCTCTCCCGCTGTTGTGATAATCAACCCTAAATAACAAAAATGTTCGCTCTTAGGCAATTCTTGGTTCTCAATCTTCACTTCTCCTCTGCTTTCATTGTTACTATTACTAAATTTACACTCTATGTACTCTGTCTTAGTTTTACTTATCCGGAATCCTTTAGATTCAAGATCTTTTCTCCAAATCTCTAACTTTGTGTTAACTCCTTTTCTAATCTCATCCACTAGCACAATATCGTCTGCAGAAAGCATACACCATGGCACATCATCCTGAATATTTCTCGTCAACTCATCCATAACTAAAGCAAAAAGATAAGGACTTAAGGTAGATCCTTGGTGTAACCCTACAGTGATAGGAAATTCATTTGTCTCTCCAGCAGACGATCTAATAGGGGTCACCACACCTTCATACATGTCCCTAACATCAATGTAACCTTTTGTTACCCCTTTCTTCTCTAACGCCTACCATATTATATCCCGGGGCACTCTATCATATGCTTTCTCAAGGTCGATAAACATCATATGAATGTCTTTTTTCTTTTCTCTATACTTTTCTATTACTCTCCTCAAAAGATAAATCGCTTCCATTGTTGACCTGCCAAGCATAAACCCAAATTGATTCTCTGACACTTTTGTTATATCTCGTAATAGGCGTTCCATCACCCTCTCCCACACTTTCATTATATGATACATTAGCTTGATTCCTCTATACTTGTTGCAATTCTAGACATCTCCTTTATTCTTATAGATTGGCACTAAAATACTCTTCCTCTACTCATCTGGCATGTTCCTAATCAACAAAATTTTGCTAAACAACTTAGTTAACCAAGTAACCCCCTTTTTACCCAAACACTTCCAAACTTTAATAGGGATATCATCGGGTCCTAAAGCCTTATTTGATTTCATCTTCTTAAGTGCAATCTCCACTTCAAAGTTCCTAATCCTGCGATAGAACCTATAGTCTTGGTTTATCGTATTACTGGCTATTTCTTCCCCTATTGTCGTACCTGCATATTCCTCATTTAATAGTTTCTCAAAATAGTTCTTCCATCTCTCCTTAATCTCTTCATCCTTCACTAATACCTTAGAATCCTCACTCTTGATGCACTTAACTTGATTAAAATCTCTTATTTTTCTCTCCCGTATCTTAGCAAGTTTGTATACCTTGTTCTCTCCCTCCTTACTATCTAGTCTAGTGTATAGGTCATCATAAGCTTTCAACTTAGCCTCTCTCACCACTTTTTTGACCTCCTTATTAGTCAATCTATAGCTCTTAAGGTTTTCCTCAGTTCTATCTTTCTGCCACTTTTTAAAATACTCTTTTTTTGCCTTAACTACCGCTTGAACCTCTTCCCTCCACCACCAAGTTTCCCTAGAGCTGGGTCCCGTCCCTTTCGACTCTTCAAGCACCTTCCTTGAGATTCTCCTCATACAATTAGCCATCGAATTCCACATAGTTTTAACATCATCTTCCAAGTCCCAAGTACCTTCCTTACCATTATATTCTTAAATATTTCTTGTTTATCCCCTTTTAGGTCCTACCATCTCGTTCTACGACGCCCACCATCCTTCCTAGCTTGGTATTGCCCTCTAAAACATAAATCTAGTACCAAAATCCTATGTTAAAAGACCAGGCTCTATAGCAATCCAGGTTTTATCCCGACTTTTGTTGTATTCCGGACTCGGGTTCTGTGGTTGTATGTTGTTATCTTTGTCTTGTTTCCTCCCTTTAATTCTTTAAATTTGAGTTTTGGGACTTGTTGGGCGAGTTTGGAATAGGTTGGTTGTCTATTGGTGCAGATGGTTGCTGCCCAAGTTTTGGCTTCTTCACTTGAGCGAGGCTTTTTGAGCTCGAGCGAGCCTTGGGTATTTGCTTCTTCGCTCGAGCGAGGGTTCTTGTGCTCGAGCGAGAATTGAGAGTTTTCAGGTTTCTTTCTTAGACGCAGCTTTCACTCGAGCGAGAACTTTTGCGCTCGAGTGAGACGTGTGTTCTTTGTTCCTTCCCTCGAGCGAGAACTCTCGCGCTCGAGCGTGCGTCCGCATTGGTGGCAGACCTGAAGCTTCGCATTGTGCGCTCGAGCGAGGCCACTTGTTATGTTTGGTCGCTCAAGCAATAATTCCTTCGCTCGAGCAAGCCTCGCGTATATAAGTTCGCAGCAGCGTGATTTTATATCACTTTTTGGTCCCTTCTTCACTCAAAACCCTAGATCGGCTGCCTCTCTCTCTCTAAAGCTCCCTCTCTCTCTACAAATCTCCTTGATCTAGAGTCTCTCTACCATACTCCCTTTGTAAAAAAGATAAAGTATCGCGTAGGCTTCCTTTTGATCCGAAAAAGTTCAAGTTTGGAGCATTTTCAAGTTTCTCCTTCTTCCTCTTTGAGCTTCTCCATTTGAGGTAGGAATATTCTACTCTTTGTTATGAGTTTTAACCTAGATATTGGTCATTTTGTATAAATGATGGGATTTGGGAAGACTTGGGTGAAGTTAAAGTTAGGGTTTTGATATTTGAAAGAGGGGTTTCCATTTTTGGTACCAAATGTGTATAAGAGGTCTTGAACATGGTATGACTTGGGTTTAATTGATGAAATTTGGTCTTGGTTATAATATTTGGGAAATGGGAGATTGCCCTAATTTGAATTGAATAAATTATTTTGTATAAATAATGAGATTGGTTTGAGAATTATGAAATTGGAGGAAATTGTGATTAAATGGTGTAGTTTGATTTGATAAATCAATCACCTATGGAATTTGATAAATTATCTGTTGATAGATTTATTTATCTGTTTAGAAATATCTGTTTTGGGTTACCGGTGGAGGATAGCTATGATTGTTGTAGAAATTGCATGAGGATTAGGTGAATTGAAACTAATCAATTGGATTATGTCATTGAATATGACGGTTGGATTAAACCATTGAATATGCGTTTTGACTGGTCATTGTATATGACAACGTGTTTAAATACATTATACATGTATCTTTGCTTGGGAGGAGATAGGGGATGTACTCCATTGTTTGGGAGGAGATAGGGGATGGACTCCATTGATAATTAAGTTGGCCGGAGTGTCCAGGGTGAAAGTTTCGAAATCTTATATATTTATGGGTGCCGGTTCCCTCGGACGTAGTTCCTTAAAATGGCAAGAAATAGAAATGTTGAATTGATGAATGTGTTGAATTGTGAACAATTGAGTTGTAGTCTCATATTGGTTGCTTCGAAAATAACGAATCTAGTTAATTGATCTACCTGAAATGGAAGAACGACAACAAATTGAAATATTGCTTATCTATATTGAATGACTTTGAAAACGAATAAGTATTGGTCAAGAATGTTGAACATTTATCTGATACTCATATTTTAGTTAATTTTCATATATGGTTTAGCATATCTCCACTGGGTTTTGGCTCACCCTACTTGAGACACCATTTTCAGGTACAGGTGACATGCCACCTCCAAGGACATAGCTTGGGAGGTTGAGGGGTTGAAGGCTCCATTTTGTATATTTTGTTAGGTGTTTAATGCAAAATTTCAAGCCGAGGGCTTTATATGTAAAAGAGTTAGAACTCTTCTTTTGTTGTAACCAAATGATAACTTGAAAAGTTGTGAGCCCGTAGGGCATTATTTTGTTGATTTTCAGTTATGAACATTTATGAATAGGTAATGTACCTGATACATTTTGTAAAGAAGACTCTGATGAATGAAAATATAATATTTCTACCATGCATATAGACTTTATAAATGGTTGATTTGTATAATATTTTGAGGGCGTTACAGGCTCTCTCTAGGAATCACCTTACAATCATTGTATTTTAGGTGGTCCACTTTTCTCACTAAGAAGTAATCTATTTGGCTCTTAACTGATCCACTCTTAAAGATTATTAAATGCTCCTCCCTCTTCTTATACATAGTATTGGCCACCACCAGGTCAGAAGCCAATACAAAATCTAAGATACTCTCTCCAGCCTCATTTCTGTCACCAAAACCGTATCCACGATGGACCCTTTCATAGCCTAGTTTATCTATACCTACATGGCCATTAAAATCTCCACCTATAACTAGGTTTTCTCCTATGGGTATCTCCTATAAAGTCTCATCCATTTGCTTCCAAAAATCCCTCTTAGTCTGGTCATCTAATCCTACTTGAGGGGCATTGTAGACACCCCATTTTTGACCGACCTTGAGACTCAGACGTCACCGGTTGAGCGCTCGGTGGTGTTGCATATCGTGCTCGTTCAGAAGTCTCAGAGTCGCGGCCGTGAGCCCTCCCTCCGGACTTCCGAACCCTCTTCTGTGCCTTGCCTCGATTTGCGAATCAGACTCGATTTTCTCTGTTTCTTTTCCTGAGGGGAGGGAGAGGTCCCGTAGACCATCTCTCAGTGGCCGTGGGCTACATTTCGTGGCCGTAGGCCATTTTGCCCATTTCGGAGCCCGGTTCCCGGTTTTCGGAGCCGTCAGGCCGTGTGCCTCGGTTCGGGACCGCCCAACCATCTCCGACTGCTCCGATTTTTGGCATGCATCTCATTTACTCCCTTGTGAGGGACACTGAGGCCTGAGAGACCCACTTCGTGGTCGAATGCCACTTTCAGTGCTTAACGGCCTATTTTCGGGACCTCGAACTGCGTGTTTTGGCCCCCGAGCATTCGTTTTGCATCGGTTTTCGTTCATTTTTGGAAGGTACCTCTGTTTTATCACCAGGAAGGTCACTGAAGGGTGGGAGGCCAGCAATTGTCTCAGCAACCAGTTATATTCCTCTGGCGCCCTCCGACGCCCGTTTTTCTCACTTCCGAGCCAATGTTGACCACCCTAGGGCCACTGTCTTCAACCCCAAACCACATATTTGTGTTGTGCACACATGGGAGGACCCTAATATTACATGGCCGGCCAGAAATTCAACTTGAACCTTTTGAACCCCTCCTAAAAGTGGCTTGTTGTCTCTTCTGTTTTACAGTTGCCAATTTCCAACCACAAGGTTTTGTTGAGGACACATGGGAGGACACTTTTTTGTGGTGGCCGGCCAAAAATTCTTCTGGACCATTTTGCCCCTTGGCCGGCCGGCCATAGGGGGTGGCCGTTCGGCCACCTGCAGCTTTGATAACTGGCCGGCCAGCTTCCTTACATGGAGTACTTTACAGCTGTGTGCTCTTTTCCCTCCAAAAACTGCATCCGGAGGGAACTCTTTTTGGAGAGAAAATTGATGCCTTTTCCCTCCACTTTTTTCCCTCCATTTCTCCCCCATTCTTGTCCATATAGCTGGCCTGCCAGCTCTAAAGAAAGGGTTGGAAAATTGCTCTCAAGCTCATACACACATATCTATCTCCGTTGCTCTCAAAACTCCAAGTTCTACACCACTCTCTTCACTACCACCTAGCACCACCACCACTACTCCATTCCAGCAGCAAGGAGAGGTTTTTCAGAGGCTTAGAGGCATCGTTCCTTAGTCCAAAAGGCAGCAAAGAAGTGGGCTTCAAGGGTAAGACCATTTTCCCTCTTTTGTAGCTCATTTTTGCCACATCTTTCTAGCCTATTTGCTTACTATTTTGGGCTCCGACCCTAACTTAAAAGGTCATTTTTTTGAGCCCTTCTTCATGTTTGTTTAAGGGTTCAACACTGTTTGAGACCCCCATTTGATACTTGCTTCAATACCCTCTTGTATGCCATTATTTTGCATGGTATTTTTGGCCTATATATAATCTGTTTTGAGGCATGTCATAAACTGTAAATAGGCCTATTTTGAGCCCCTCTTCAATATTGAAGAGGGGCTCAACACTGTTCGGGACCTCCATATATCACTTGTCATTGTACCCCTCTTTGGTCCCCATTTTTGCATGTTTTGTTAGCTTATCTTGCTTCTGTTTTTCGGCCATGATCAGAGCTGAAAATGGCCCTAAAATGACCCCCTCTTCATGTTTCATTAGGGTCTAGGGCTGTTTGAGACATCCTTGGTATACTTTGTGTTATAGCCCTCTTGTGGCCTTAATCTTGCATTGTATTTTGAGCATATTTGTATACTGATTTGGGCTTGATCATCTACTGTAAAATGCCATATTTTGGGACCCTCTTCAACATTGTTGAAGGTCCCTCACGTGTTTGAGACCCCCTTATATCAGTTACTTCTTTCCTCCTTCGTTGGCTCATTTCTTGCATAAATTGTTTGCCATACTTGTATCTGTTTTTGGGGCTTGTCATCTACTGAAAAACATCATATTTTTGGTCCCTCTTCAGTGTTGTAAAAGGGTCTTTTTCTGTTTGGGCTTTGCATCTACCACTTGCCTCATTGCCTCCCTTGCGGAGCCATTTTTCCATGCTTATTTTTCCCTACTTGTACCCACTTTTTGGCCATGATTTGAACTGTAAAAATGCTCATTTTGGGGCTGCCTTGCTTCTGTATTTTCATTCCATGTACCAATTATGCATGCTTTGTATAGCTGTAAGCCATTTCATGTACCTAGTTTTGCATTTCGGGAGAGATTCCATGCATCGGGTGTCATTTCGCCTTGTTTCGGGGCTGTTTTCCCCCTCATTTTGTTACTGATTTTTTCATGTTTGCATATCATATTCCATGTCTTTGCCATGTCTCATTAGAGTGGCATTCCGTGCCGTAGGTTCGGTCCTCGGTTTGCGTGCACACGTGCACGCATTTCGAGTTGTCTTGTTTTCATCTGATGGCCTCTTATGTGAGTGTGGCTGAGGCTCTCTGTAACGACCCTCGTACTGATTATCGAAAACTACTGAATTATATACTGATTACTGCTAACTGAAACTGATAATGACTGATAAGTGAACCGGATGAACTACCGAACAGACTGATTGGAATCAAAACTGGATTTGAATAAGTTTGTCTATTATATTGTATTGCTCTCTGTTTAATTGATTGATGATCTGTTTGAGTTTATATGTTTAAACTGTTAATTGAAGGCCTTATCGGCGGCCGATTTAGAAACCGTTTAGTGTTTTGGAATCAGTAGAATTTTCCGGATTTAATGATATGTTTATCTGAAAATTGAGTAGGAATGATTAAATTAGATTAAATCGAGTTAATTGAGAACTTTGACTTAATTACTAAATTGCCACCTTAGTGGACCTTTTGTTTAAACAATTATAATGAGCCTTACATGTTGAGCATCATTTCATCAGCCCCTATCCTTGCTCATAACCGACCATAGGAGTGAGAGAGAGGGAGAATTAAGAGAGTTTAAGCTCACCTTGAAGAATTGTTAAAGAACTTGTTGAAATTGCTTGAGACTTGGCATAATTGAGCTTGTTCATCTTGAATACAAGACTTAGGTAAGGATTATAACCTTTCAAATGTTGATTTTATGTTGTCTCTTGCATCATCCATGCCAATTGTTGAGTTAGAGTGCTAAGAGGTTGGATTATGTTGGAATTGTTGCATGCATGTTGCATTAGTTGGTTCTTGAGGTTGAATTCATGGTCAATTGGTACATGCAAGCTCATATTCATATTAAGTCCATGATTTCATTTCATTTGCCAACTATTGAGCTCTTTGGAGCAAGATTTGAACATTGAAATTGGTTTAAAGCCCATGCATTGCATGTTTACATATTGTTCTTAAAAATGGGTTTGAAATTGTATTTAATTGACTCACCTTTGGGGCTTGAATTCTCAAATTGGCTTTTGAAACTTGTTATATATTGAGTTGGGATGTATTCCCCAGAATTTGGTCCCAAGAGGTTGAGTTTTGGATGGTGGAATGCTTGGTTCGAACTTGGGAGACAAATCTGGAAATTCCAGATTTGGCTTCCTCGCTCGAGCGAAGGATTCCTCGCTCGAGCGAGCCCTTTTGTTTTGCAATCTCGCTCGAGCGAGCATCGAGCGACCATCGCGCGTAAAATTCCAGCAACCAGTACTTTCACTGTTCATGCAGATCGCTCGAGCGAAGGATTTCTCGCTCGAGCGAAGCCTTTGATTTTGGAAGCTCGCTCGAGCGAAGGAAGGCTCGCTCGAGCGAGGCTCTTATTTTCAGCAACTTTTGAAAAATGCCTTCCAAGTGTAATTTTGCATCCTCATCTCATCCTAGGCATTCTTAGGCCTAGTTTAAGACATCTTAATGGGGATTTAGACATAGAACCACACCGAGGAAATTTAGGGATTTAATTAACATCCTTTCCAACTGTAAACTTAGTGTGTGTTCTATTCTGTTTACTGTTTAGGGTTGGCTATCGGGGACGCGCTCTAGCTGCTATTAGCCCAATCTCTGTGAGTAACAGATTGTGTAAAGATATGTTCAAAATGGTTATATTTTGAATACTGAACCGAATTGTTTATTGAACTGATATTGTTTATTGAATGAATGTATGTCCTGTATTCTGAACTGTATTGTGGCATCCTTAGCACCCACTGTTATTGACTGTTACAGAGCTCTGTCGGTTTCCTTGTGAAACCATACTGTTTACTGAATGATTGGCCATCATTACTGTTGGGTCTGTTAAGACTCGGTCCTTTTGGACCTACTGTTATAGGCTATTGGATGTACCACATATGACTGTTTGACTGAAATACTGAAAGACTGAAATACTGTTTAATGAATTGTTTTCATTACTGTAAGGACATTCATTCATAACCTCTTTACGCTTTATGTTATTCACTGGGCTTTAGCTCACTGTTATATATATATGTAGGTTCTCAGCAGCCAGACCGGAGCTAGGAGCGTGGGTTAGTCCCCAGTTTTGTCAAGCCAGCCTATGTGCCTCACTGCGAGGTTCCGAGACTTGGGGTGTTTTTGTCTTCCCCACTTGTCTCCTACTGTTTTGTACTGACTGTATAGACTGTCTACTGTTTTACTGTACTGTTATCGAGGGATTAGGTTCCCGTACTGAATGTTTGTAAATGATTGTATAGTCTGTACTGTGTTGAATGCATGAATGTATGAAAAATGTTTTTGACATACAGATTATCACAGCTCAATGGACACTAGTTATTGACTGTATTGGCTTCCGCCAGGCCCTGAACTCTGTTCTATTGTATTACTGTACAGCAGGCCTTTGGTAATCTTGGATTACTGGCCAGTTACGGTGCTAAACCCATAGGGCCGGGTTTGGGTCGTGACAGAGTGGTATCAGAGCGATACTTGACCACGAGTTATATCGCACACACGTGTCCAAATGAGCTATAGGGTGTCCTAGAAAAGTGATTAGGGCATCTCATGAACTTGAAAAGTGTGTGCTTATGACTGACTGATTATATGCTAAGTGTTGAACTGTTTAAGTGTACAACTGCTTATAATGATAACTGTTATAACTGCTTATAGTGAAATGGATAATGCAAATGAAACTGAAGCATCATCCTCTGAGGCCAGAATGGCCAGACTTGAACAAATGATGGGACTGGTAATTGAAAGATTAGATCAACAACAGAACCAACAGCCCCCACCTCCTCCTCCTCCGGTGCAACCGGAACAGAATGTACAGAATGTGAATGCCAATGAGGTGGACATTATTGCACTGACCCATAAGTTCAGCAAGATGAAACCGCCGTCCTTTCAGGGAGGCTTAGAACCGTTAAAGGCTGAAGCTTGGGTTCTTGAGACTGAGAAGTTGTTTGAAATGTTTCCGTGCTCCGAAGCCAACAAAGTGCTGTTAGCAACCTTCACCCTTCAGGAAGAAGCCAGAAGGTGGTGGATGTTGACCCGTGAAGCAAATGCTATTATGACTTGGGCTCAGTTCAAGGAGTCCTTCTTTGAAAAGTATTTCCCTCAGTGCATCAGGGATAGAAAAGTAACTGAGTTTGAACAGCTGAGACAGGGCAAAACGTCTGTTGCCGAGTATGAAAAGCAATTTACCGAACTTGCTAGGTATGCACCACAAATGGTGGACACCGATTATAAGAAGGCCAGGAGATTTGAAGGTGGCCTTAGTGTTGCTATACAGGACCGCATAAATGTTTTGAAAATGCCAACTTATGTGGGTGTTCTCGACCGGGCGTTAATGGCCGAGTCAAATATTGCCGCAGTGAAACAATCTGAAACACCAACAACTGAATGGCAAGGTAAAAGGCAGAGTTTCAAATTCAAGAAAGGCAAGCACAACCCTGCAAACAAGAAACAGAATACGGGGTCAACAACTAGCCCCAGCCAAGGGAGTGGATTTACTCCACCCTGCTCCATATGTGGCAATAAGCACAAAGGGGTTTGCTATCAGATTTCAGGAGCTTGTTTCAGGTGTGGCAAGGTGGGCCACAGGATTAAAGACTGTCCCTCTGCCCCGCAAGCCAGTAGTAAAGCTGCACCAAGCGCAGCAGCATCAAATGTAGCACCAAAGCCTAACCCCAAAGCTACCGGGAAAGAGCCTATGAGGCAGGGCCGAGTATTCGCCCTAGTACCGGGAGCCGTGCAAAACACTGAAACTGTTGTGTCAGGTATCCTCTCTATCTGTGCTCAGAATGCATATGTATTGATTGATTCGGGGTCTACACATTCTTATGTGTCGCATGCTTTTTCGCGTAAATTGAATAGACCCTTAGAACCTATGAATTACTTGTTAGCTGTATCATCACCTGTTGGGGGATCCATGACATGTGCATATATGTATCCTGCTTGTGAGATTATTGTTGGGGATGTGCATCTGTTTATTGATTTGCTACCGTTGAACATAGATCATTTTGATGTAATATTGGGGATGGATTGGTTACAAAAATATCATGCCACTATCGATTGTGTGACCAAACAAGTTGTTTTCCGACCACCGGGTTTACCCGAATTTGTATTTAGTGGAGTTGGAGTAGTGCCTCCTCCGTATTTGATCTCTTCTGTAAAGGCTGTCAAACTGATTAGAAAGGGGTGTAAGGGATATCTGTGCTCTGTACTGACTGTATCTGCTACTGATAATGTTAAAACTGATGTGAATTGCATTCCTATAGTTAGAGAGTTCCCAGATGTATTTCCAGATGATCTACCAGGGGATTTGATTGACAGGGAGATTGAGTTTACTGTTGATGTAGTACCGGGTACGCAGCCGTTATCTAAAGCTCCCTACAGAATGGCTCCAACCGAACTGAAAGAACTGAAAGTACAATTGCAGGAACTGCTAGACAAGAAGTTTATCAGACCCAGTACTTCGCCGTGGGGTGCACCTGTTTTATTTGTGAAGAAGAAAGATGGTTCATTGAGACTGTGCATTGATTACCGCGAACTGAACAAGGTAACTGTAAAGAATAAATATCCATTACCGCGTATTGATGATTTATTTGACCAGTTACAGGGTGCACAAGTGTTTTCCAAGATTGATCTTAGATCGGGGTATCATCAACTGAAAGTAAAACCGGAAGACATTGATAAAACTGCTTTTAGAACGAGGTATGGCCACTATGAATTTTTAGTTATGCCGTTCGGAGTCACGAATGCCCCAGCTGCATTTATGGACCTCATGAACAGAATTTTTAAACCATACCTGGATGATTTCATTGTGGTATTCATTGATGACATATTGATATATTCTAAGACTGTAGAAGAACATGAACAGCATCTGAGACTTGCCCTGCAAACCTTAAGAGAACAGAAACTGTATGCTAAATTGTCTAAATGTGAATTTTGGCTTGATCATGTGATGTTTTTGGGGCATGTTGTTAGCAAAGATGGAATTTCTGTTGATCCGCAGAAAATTGAAGCTGTAGTAAACTGGCCTAGACCAACCAATGTGACTGAAGTCCGAAGCTTTTTGGGACTAGCCGGGTATTACAGAAGATTTGTCAAAGATTTCTCCAAAATTGCCTTACCACTGACACAGTTGACACAGAAAGGGATATCATTTGACTGGACCGACCAGAGAGAATCAGCATTCCAGGAGTTGAAAACTAGACTTGTGACTGCACCAATCCTGACTCTACCTACAGGTACGGATGGTTATACTATTTTTAGTGATGCTTCTCATAAGGGTTTGGGATGTGTTTTAATGCAGAATGGGAGAGTTATTGCTTATGCTTCCCGACAGTTGAGACCGCATGAAAAGAATTACCCAACCCATGATCTTGAACTTGCTGCAGTAGTGTTTGCACTGAAAATTTGGCGTCACTACTTGTATGGAGCAACATGTGAAGTGTATACTGACCACAAGAGCCTGAAATACTTTTTCACTCAGAAAGAACTGAATATGAGACAGCGGAGATGGCTTGAACTGATCAAAGATTATGACTTACAGATTTTGTACCATCCGGGAAAAGCCAACACCGTTGCGGATGCCTTGAGCCGAAAGTCAATTGCCAATCTAGCTTGTTTGCTGACTGAACAAAAAGAGCTGCTTTGTGACCTTGAAAAGTCTGAGATTGAAGTTGTTTTGAAAGAACAAGGTGGAACCTTAGCTGCTATTTCTGCTCAACCAGCTTTGATTGAAGAAATTAAAGAGAAACAACAGCTGGATGATTACTTGAAGAAAATCATTGAAGAAAGGGATTCAAAACCGAAACCGGGATTTAAATTTGACAACAATGTGTTGAAATTTCAAGAAAGACTGTGTGTACCAAATGACACTGAACTGAAAAGAAGAGTTCTGCATGAAAGCCACAATTCGAAGTTTTCGATTCACCCGGGGAATACGAAAATGTATCAAGATCTGAAACAGAATTTTTGGTGGCCAGGAATGAAGAAGGAAATTGCTGATTTTGTGTCAAAATGTCTTCATTGCCAACAAGTTAAAGTGGAACATCAACGACCCGCAGGCCTACTGCACCCTTTATCCATACCAGAGTGGAAATGGGAGCATATCACGATGGATTTCATTGTTGGATTACCTCGCTCCAGGAAAGGTATGGACTCTATTTGGGTTATTGTTGATAGGCTGACTAAATCTGCACACTTCCTACCTGTCAAGACAATTTATAATGCGGACAGATTGGCTGTTATCTATATTGATGAAATTGTTAGACTGCATGGAGTGCCTGTATCTATTGTTTCTGACAGGGATTCGAAGTTTACATCGAGGTTCTGGCAAAGCCTACAGACTGCATTGGGTACTGAATTGAGGCTGAGTAGTGCCTATCATCCTCAGACAGATGGACAGTCAGAAAGGACCATCCAGACTCTAGAGGATCTACTGAGAATGTGTGTCCTTGACTTCCAGGGAAACTGGGAAAGTCATTTGCCGTTGGCTGAATTCGCCTACAACAACAGCTACCATTCGAGTATTGGTATGGCGCCTTTCGAGGCATTGTATGGCAGGAAATGTAGATCTCCAATTTGCTGGGCAGAAGTTGGAGACGGGCCGTTACTTGGGCCCGAAATTGTTTATGAAACAACCGAAAAGGTAAAACTGATACAACAAAGACTGAAAACTGCACAGAGTAGACAGAAAAGCTATGCTGATGTCAGAAGACGAGACAGAGAGTACGAAGTGGGTGATCACGTGTTTGTGAAAGTGACACCAATGAAAGGCCAGACTCGTTTTGGAGTCAAAGGCAAGTTAGCGCCGCGGTATGTCGGACCGTATCAGATTATTGAGAAAATCAATCCGGTGGCGTATCAAGTTGCACTTCCTCCTGAAATGGAGCATATGCATAACGTCTTCCACATTTCGATGTTGAGAGACTATCTTCGGGATCCGTTTCATGTGATTGAGCCTACTCGGATAGTGCTTAGTGATGACTACACTTATGAGGAACGGCCTATATAGATTGTAAACCGACGGATCAAGAAATTGAGAAACAAAGAGATTCCGCTAGTGAAAGTTGACTGGCAGAACCATGGTGGCGTGTATGCCACTTGGGAAAGGGAAGATGACATGGCGAGAAGGTATCCTGATTTGTTCCCACTGGATCCTGTTTTCTTCCAAACTGAAGGTAACTCGAGTTTAGAGGACTAAACTCCTTATAAGGAGGGGAGACTGTAACGACCCTCGTACTGATTATCGAAAACTACTGAATTATATACTGATTACTGCTAACTGAAACTGATAATGACTGATAAGTGAACTGGATGAACTACCGAACAGACTGATTGGAATCAAAACTGGATTTGAATAAGTTTGTCTATTATATTGTATTGCTCTCTGTTTAATTGATTGATGATCTGTTTGAGTTTATATGTTTAAACTGTTAATTGAAGGCCTTATCGGCGGCCGATTTAGAAACCGTTTAGTGTTTTGGAATCAGTAGAATTTTCCGGATTTAATGATATGTTTATCTGAAAATTGAGTAGGAATGATTAAATTAGATTAAATCGAGTTAATTGAGAACTTTGACTTAATTACTAAATTGCCACCTTAGTGGACCTTTTGTTTAAACAATTATAATGAGCCTTACATGTTGAGCATCATTTCATCAGCCCCTATCCTTGCTCATAACCGACCATAGGAGTGAGAGAGAGGGAGAATTAAGAGAGTTTAAGCTCACCTTGAAGAATTGTTAAAGAACTTGTTGAAATTGCTTGAGACTTGGCATAATTGAGCTTGTTCATCTTGAATACAAGACTTAGGTAAGGATTATAACCTTTCAAATGTTGATTTTATGTTGTCTCTTGCATCATCCATGCCAATTGTTGAGTTAGAGTGCTAAGAGGTTGGATTATGTTGGAATTGTTGCATGCATGTTGCATTAGTTGGTTCTTGAGGTTGAATTCATGGTCAATTGGTACATGCAAGCTCATATTCATATTAAGTCCATGATTTCATTTCATTTGCCAACTATTGAGCTCTTTGGAGCAAGATTTGAACATTGAAATTGGTTTAAAGCCCATGCATTGCATGTTTACATATTGTTCTTAAAAATGGGTTTGAAATTGTATTTAATTGACTCACCTTTGGGGCTTGAATTCTCAAATTGGCTTTTGAAACTTGTTATATATTGAGTTGGGATGTATTCCCCAGAATTTGGTCCCAAGAGGTTGAGTTTTGGATGGTGGAATGCTTGGTTCGAACTTGGGAGACAAATCTGGAAATTCCAGATTTGGCTTCCTCGCTCGAGCGAAGGATTCCTCGCTCGAGCGAGCCCTTTTGTTTTGCAATCTCGCTCGAGCGAGCATCGAGCGACCATCGCGCGTAAAATTCCAGCAACCAGTACTTTCACTGTTCATGCAGATCGCTCGAGCGAAGGATTTCTCGCTCGAGCGAAGCCTTTGATTTTGGAAGCTCGCTCGAGCGAAGGAAGGCTCGCTCGAGCGAGGCTCTTATTTTCAGCAACTTTTGAAAAATGCCTTCCAAGTGTAATTTTGCATCCTCATCTCATCCTAGGCATTCTTAGGCCTAGTTTAAGACATCTTAATGGGGATTTAGACATAGAACCACACCGAGGAAATTTAGGGATTTAATTAACATCCTTTCCAACTGTAAACTTAGTGTGTGTTCTATTCTGTTTACTGTTTAGGGTTGGCTATCGGGGACGCGCTCTAGCTGCTATTAGCCCAATCTCTGTGAGTAACAGATTGTGTAAAGATATGTTCAAAATGGTTATATTTTGAATACTGAACCGAATTGTTTATTGAACTGATATTGTTTATTGAATGAATGTATGTCCTGTATTCTGAACTGTATTGTGGCATCCTTAGCACCCACTGTTATTGACTGTTACAGAGCTCTGTCGGTTTCCTTGTGAAACCATACTGTTTACTGAATGATTGGCCATCATTACTGTTGGGTCTGTTAAGACTCGGTCCTTTTGGACCTACTGTTATAGGCTATTGGATGTACCACATATGACTGTTTGACTGAAATACTGAAAGACTGAAATACTGTTTAATGAATTGTTTTCATTACTGTAAGGACATTCATTCATAACCTCTTTACGCTTTATGTTATTCACTGGGCTTTAGCTCACTGTTATATATATATGTAGGTTCTCAGCAGCCAGACCGGAGCTAGGAGCGTGGGTTAGTCCCCAGTTTTGTCAAGCCAGCCTATGTGCCTCACTGCGAGGTTCCGAGACTTGGGGTGTTTTTGTCTTCCCCACTTGTCTCCTACTGTTTTGTACTGACTGTATAGACTGTCTACTGTTTTACTGTACTGTTATCGAGGGATTAGGTTCCCGTACTGAATGTTTGTAAATGATTGTATAGTCTGTACTGTGTTGAATGCATGAATGTATGAAAAATGTTTTTGACATACAGATTATCACAGCTCAATGGACACTAGTTATTGACTGTATTGGCTTCCGCCAGGCCCTGAACTCTGTTCTATTGTATTACTGTACAGCAGGCCTTTGGTAATCTTGGATTACTGGCCAGTTACGGTGCTAAACCCATAGGGCCGGGTTTGGGTCGTGACAGAGTGGTATCAGAGCGATACTTGACCACGAGTTATATCGCACACACGTGTCCAAATGAGCTATAGGGTGTCCTAGAAAAGTGATTAGGGCATCTCATGAACTTGAAAAGTGTGTGCTTATGACTGACTGATTATATGCTAAGTGTTGAACTGTTTAAGTGTACAACTGCTTATAATGATAACTGTTATAACTGCTTATAGTGAAATGGATAATGCAAATGAAACTGAAGCATCATCCTCTGAGGCCAGAATGGCCAGACTTGAACAAATGATGGGACTGGTAATTGAAAGATTAGATCAACAACAGAACCAACAGCCCCCACCTCCTCCTCCTCCGGTGCAACCGGAACAGAATGTACAGAATGTGAATGCCAATGAGGTGGACATTATTGCACTGACCCATAAGTTCAGCAAGATGAAACCGCCGTCCTTTCAGGGAGGCTTAGAACCGTTAAAGGCTGAAGCTTGGGTTCTTGAGACTGAGAAGTTGTTTGAAATGTTTCCGTGCTCCGAAGCCAACAAAGTGCTGTTAGCAACCTTCACCCTTCAGGAAGAAGCCAGAAGGTGGTGGATGTTGACCCGTGAAGCAAATGCTATTATGACTTGGGCTCAGTTCAAGGAGTCCTTCTTTGAAAAGTATTTCCCTCAGTGCATCAGGGATAGAAAAGTAACTGAGTTTGAACAGCTGAGACAGGGCAAAACGTCTGTTGCCGAGTATGAAAAGCAATTTACCGAACTTGCTAGGTATGCACCACAAATGGTGGACACCGATTATAAGAAGGCCAGGAGATTTGAAGGTGGCCTTAGTGTTGCTATACAGGACCGCATAAATGTTTTGAAAATGCCAACTTATGTGGGTGTTCTCGACCGGGCGTTAATGGCCGAGTCAAATATTGCCGCAGTGAAACAATCTGAAACACCAACAACTGAATGGCAAGGTAAAAGGCAGAGTTTCAAATTCAAGAAAGGCAAGCACAACCCTGCAAACAAGAAACAGAATACGGGGTCAACAACTAGCCCCAGCCAAGGGAGTGGATTTACTCCACCCTGCTCCATATGTGGCAATAAGCACAAAGGGGTTTGCTATCAGATTTCAGGAGCTTGTTTCAGGTGTGGCAAGGTGGGCCACAGGATTAAAGACTGTCCCTCTGCCCCGCAAGCCAGTAGTAAAGCTGCACCAAGCGCAGCAGCATCAAATGTAGCACCAAAGCCTAACCCCAAAGCTACCGGGAAAGAGCCTATGAGGCAGGGCCGAGTATTCGCCCTAGTACCGGGAGCCGTGCAAAACACTGAAACTGTTGTGTCAGGTATCCTCTCTATCTGTGCTCAGAATGCATATGTATTGATTGATTCGGGGTCTACACATTCTTATGTGTCGCATGCTTTTTCGCGTAAATTGAATAGACCCTTAGAACCTATGAATTACTTGTTAGCTGTATCATCACCTGTTGGGGGATCCATGACATGTGCATATATGTATCCTGCTTGTGAGATTATTGTTGGGGATGTGCATCTGTTTATTGATTTGCTACCGTTGAACATAGATCATTTTGATGTAATATTGGGGATGGATTGGTTACAAAAATATCATGCCACTATCGATTGTGTGACCAAACAAGTTGTTTTCCGACCACCGGGTTTACCCGAATTTGTATTTAGTGGAGTTGGAGTAGTGCCTCCTCCGTATTTGATCTCTTCTGTAAAGGCTGTCAAACTGATTAGAAAGGGGTGTAAGGGATATCTGTGCTCTGTACTGACTGTATCTGCTACTGATAATGTTAAAACTGATGTGAATTGCATTCCTATAGTTAGAGAGTTCCCAGATGTATTTCCAGATGATCTACCAGGGGATTTGATTGACAGGGAGATTGAGTTTACTGTTGATGTAGTACCGGGTACGCAACCGTTATCTAAAGCTCCCTACAGAATGGCTCCAACCGAACTGAAAGAACTGAAAGTACAATTGCAGGAACTGCTAGACAAGAAGTTTATCAGACCCAGTACTTCGCCGTGGGGTGCACCTGTTTTATTTGTGAAGAAGAAAGATGGTTCATTGAGACTGTGCATTGATTACCGCGAACTGAACAAGGTAACTGTAAAGAATAAATATCCATTACCGCGTATTGATGATTTATTTGACCAGTTACAGGGTGCACAAGTGTTTTCCAAGATTGATCTTAGATCGGGGTATCATCAACTGAAAGTAAAACCGGAAGACATTGATAAAACTGCTTTTAGAACGAGGTATGGCCACTATGAATTTTTAGTTATGCCGTTCGGAGTCACGAATGCCCCAGCTGCATTTATGGACCTCATGAACAGAATTTTTAAACCATACCTGGATGATTTCATTGTGGTATTCATTGATGACATATTGATATATTCTAAGACTGTAGAAGAACATGAACAGCATCTGAGGACTTGCCCTGCAAACCTTAAGAGAACAGAAACTGTATGCTAAATTGTCTAAATGTGAATTTTGGCTTGATCATGTGATGTTTTTGGGGCATGTTGTTAGCAAAGATGGAATTTCTGTTGATCCGCAGAAAATTGAAGCTGTAGTAAACTGGCCTAGACCAACCAATGTGACTGAAGTCCGAAGCTTTTTGGGACTAGCTCGGGTATTACAGAAGATTTGTCAAAGATTTCTCCAAAATTGCCTTACCACTGACACAGTTGACACAGAAAGGGATATCATTTGACTGGACCGACCAGAGAGAATCAGCATTCCAGGAGTTGAAAACTAGACTTGTGACTGCACCAATCCTGACTCTACCTACAGGTACGGATGGTTATACTATTTTTAGTGATGCTTTCATAAGGGTTTTGGGATGTGTTTTAATGCAGAATGGGAGAGTTATTGCTTATGCTTCCCGACAGTTGAGACCGCATGAAAAGAATTACCCAACCCATGATCTTGAACTTGCTGGCAGTAGTGTTTGCACTGAAAATTTGGCGTCACTACTTGTATGGAGCAACATGTGAAGTGTATACTGACCACAAGAGCCTGAAATACTTTTTCACTCAGAAAGAACTGAATATGAGACAGCGGAGATGGCTTGAACTGATCAAAGATTATGACTTACAGATTTTGTACCATCCGGGAAAAGCCAACACCGTTGCGGATGCCTTGAGCCGAAAGTCAATTGCCAATCTAGCTTGTTTGCTGACTGAACAAAAAGAGCTGCTTTGTGACCTTGAAAAGTCTGAGATTGAAGTTGTTTGAAAGAACAAGGTGGAACCTTAGCTGCTATTTCTGCTCAACCAGCTTTGATTGAAGAAATTAAAGAGAAACAACAGCTGGATGATTACTTGAAGAAAATCATTGAAGAAAGGGATTCAAAACCGAAACCGGGATTTAAATTTGACAACAATGTGTTTGAAATTTCAAGAAAGACTGTGTGTACCAAATGACACTGAACTGAAAAGAAGAGTTCTGCATGAAAGCCACAATTCGAAGTTTTCGATTCACCCGGGGAATACGAAAATGTATCAAGATCTGAAACAGAATTTCTGGTTGGCCAGGAATGAAGAAGGAAATTGCTGATTTTGTGTCAAAATGTCTTCATTGCCAACAAGTTAAAGTGGAACATCAACGACCCGCAGGCCTACTGCACCCTTTATCCATACCAGAGTGGAAATGGGAGCATATCACGATGGATTTCATTGTTGGATTACCTCGCTCCAGGAAAGGTATGGACTCTATTTGGGTTATTGTTGATAGGCTGACTAAATCTGCACACTTCCTACCTGTCAAGACAATTTATAATGCGGACAGATTGGCTGTTATCTATATTGATGAAATTGTTAGACTGCATGGAGTGCCTGTATCTATTGTTTCTGACAGGGATTCGAAGTTTACATCGAGGTTCTGGCAAAGCCTACAGACTGCATTGGGTACTGAATTGAGGCTGAGTAGTGCCTATCATCCTCAGACAGATGGACAGTCAGAAAGGACCATCCAGACTCTAGAGGATCTACTGAGAATGTGTGTCCTTGACTTCCAGGGAAACTGGGAAAGTCATTTGCCGTTGGCTGAATTCGCCTACAACAACAGCTACCATTCGAGTATTGGTATGGCGCCTTTCGAGGCATTGTATGGCAGGAAATGTAGATCTCCAATTTGCTGGGCAGAAGTTGGAGACGGGCCGTTACTTGGGCCCGAAATTGTTTATGAAACAACCGAAAAGGTAAAACTGATACAACAAAGACTGAAAACTGCACAGAGTAGACAGAAAAGCTATGCTGATGTCAGAAGACGAGACAGAGAGTACGAAGTGGGTGATCACGTGTTTGTGAAAGTGACACCAATGAAAGGCCAGACTCGTTTTGGAGTCAAAGGCAAGTTAGCGCCGCGGTATGTCGGACCGTATCAGATTATTGAGAAAATCAATCCGGTGGCGTATCAAGTTGCACTTCCTCCTGAAATGGAGCATATGCATAACGTCTTCCACATTTCGATGTTGAGAGACTATCTTCGGGATCCGTTTCATGTGATTGAGCCTACTCGGATAGTGCTTAGTGATGACTACACTTATGAGGAACGGCCTATACAGATTGTAAACCGACGGATCAAGAAATTGAGAAACAAAGAGATTCCGCTAGTGAAAGTTGACTGGCAGAACCATGGTGGCGTGTATGCCACTTGGGAAAGGGAAGATGACATGGCGAGAAGGTATCCTGATTTGTTCCCACTGGATCCTGTTTTCTTCCAAACTGAAGGTAACTCGAGTTTAGAGGACTAAACTCCTTATAAGGAGGGGAGACTGTAACGACCCTCGTACTGATTATCGAAAACTACTGAATTATATACTGATTACTGCTAACTGAAACTGATAATGACTGATAAGTGAACCGGATGAACTACCGAACAGACTGATTGGAATCAAAACTGGATTTGAATAAGTTTGTCTATTATATTGTATTGCTCTCTGTTTAATTGATTGATGATCTGTTTGAGTTTATATGTTTAAACTGTTAATTGAAGGCCTTATCGGCGGCCGATTTAGAAACCGTTTAGTGTTTTGGAATCAGTAGAATTTTCCGGATTTAATGATATGTTTATCTGAAAATTGAGTAGGAATGATTAAATTAGATTAAATCGAGTTAATTGAGAACTTTGACTTAATTACTAAATTGCCACCTTAGTGGACCTTTTGTTTAAACAATTATAATGAGCCTTACATGTTGAGCATCATTTCATCAGCCCCTATCCTTGCTCATAACCGACCATAGGAGTGAGAGAGAGGGAGAATTAAGAGAGTTTAAGCTCACCTTGAAGAATTGTTAAAGAACTTGTTGAAATTGCTTGAGACTTGGCATAATTGAGCTTGTTCATCTTGAATACAAGACTTAGGTAAGGATTATAACCTTTCAAATGTTGATTTTATGTTGTCTCTTGCATCATCCATGCCAATTGTTGAGTTAGAGTGCTAAGAGGTTGGATTATGTTGGAATTGTTGCATGCATGTTGCATTAGTTGGTTCTTGAGGTTGAATTCATGGTCAATTGGTACATGCAAGCTCATATTCATATTAAGTCCATGATTTCATTTCATTTGCCAACTATTGAGCTCTTTGGAGCAAGATTTGAACATTGAAATTGGTTTAAAGCCCATGCATTGCATGTTTACATATTGTTCTTAAAAATGGGTTTGAAATTGTATTTAATTGACTCACCTTTGGGGCTTGAATTCTCAAATTGGCTTTTGAAACTTGTTATATATTGAGTTGGGATGTATTCCCCAGAATTTGGGCCCAAGAGGTTGAGTTTTGGATGGTGGAATGCTTGGTTCGAACTTGGGAGACAAATCTGGAAATTCCAGATTTGGCTTCCTCGCTCGAGCGAAGGATTCCTCGCTCGAGCGAGCCCTTTTGTTTTGCAATCTCGCTCGAGCGAGCATCGAGCGACCATCGCGCGTAAAATTCCAGCAACCAGTACTTTCACTGTTCATGCAGATCGCTCGAGCGAAGGATTTCTCGCTCGAGCGAAGCCTTTGATTTTGGAAGCTCGCTCGAGCGAAGGAAGGCTCGCTCGAGCGAGGCTCTTATTTTCAGCAACTTTTGAAAAATGCCTTCCAAGTGTAATTTTGCATCCTCATCTCATCCTAGGCATTCTTAGGCCTAGTTTAAGACATCTTAATGGGGATTTAGACATAGAACCACACCGAGGAAATTTAGGGATTTAATTAACATCCTTTCCAACTGTAAACTTAGTGTGTGTTCTATTCTGTTTACTGTTTAGGGTTGGCTATCGGGGACGCGCTCTAGCTGCTATTAGCCCAATCTCTGTGAGTAACAGATTGTGTAAAGATATGTTCAAAATGGTTATATTTTGAATACTGAACCGAATTGTTTATTGAACTGATATTGTTTATTGAATGAATGTATGTCCTGTATTCTGAACTGTATTGTGGCATCCTTAGCACCCACTGTTATTGACTGTTACAGAGCTCTGTCGGTTTCCTTGTGAAACCATACTGTTTACTGAATGATTGGCCATCATTACTGTTGGGTCTGTTAAGACTCGGTCCTTTTGGACCTACTGTTATAGGCTATTGGATGTACCACATATGACTGTTTGACTGAAATACTGAAAGACTGAAATACTGTTTAATGAATTGTTTTCATTACTGTAAGGACATTCATTCATAACCTCTTTACGCTTTATGTTATTCACTGGGCTTTAGCTCACTGTTATATATATATGTAGGTTCTCAGCAGCCAGACCGGAGCTAGGAGCGTGGGTTAGTCCCCAGTTTTGTCAAGCCAGCCTATGTGCCTCACTGCGAGGTTCCGAGACGCCATGCCATGGCTTGGGGTGTTTTTGTCTTCCCCACTTGTCTCCTACTGTTTTGTACTGACTGTATAGACTGTCTACTGTTTTACTGTACTGTTATCGAGGGATTAGGTTCCCGTACTGAATGTTTGTAAATGATTGTATAGTCTGTACTGTGTTGAATGCATGAATGTATGAAAAATGTTTTTGACATACAGATTATCACAGCTCAATGGACACTAGTTATTGACTGTATTGGCTTCCGCCAGGCCCTGAACTCTGTTCTATTGTATTACTGTACAGCAGGCCTTTGGTAATCTCGGATTACTGGCCAGTTACGGTGCTAAACCCATAGGGCCGGGTTTGGGTCGTGACACTCTCTCTCATGTTGGTGTAAGCCCATATTGCATTGCGTATGCCATTTCATCTATAGCATTGTGTATGCTCGGTTGTGTATCACCTCGTGTAGCGTGTATGCCATTCCATAACATTGTGTATGTTAGGATTGTATCTTAGTTGCATTTCATGCATATCATGCATATTGCATCGTGTTCGGGATAGGAGTTAGCCCGGGCACAGGAAACGAGGTACGTTCCGTACTCCGAGTGACGGAACGTGTCTCAATTCCCAAGTCACCGACACTCCGGATTATCCATGATGGAGTTAGGTTTTGTTGTATTTTCATGTGCATTCATTCCATATTGAGTCGTGCAATTCGACTCCTCGACCATCATGCATTGAGATGCGTGATTGGTGGCACGAGGATCGAGGCGTGCATACATTTGTGAAAATACATTGTTATGCCCCTTTCCTGCTCTCTGTTGCAGCAAATCAAGAATCAGCAGTCTTCTGGGGCTTGGCGCGCTTTCCAAGAACAATTGTAAAACAGAGGCTAATCGGGGCATTCCAGTGGATTTCCGCGCAAAGCAGCCCAAACATACATCATTCATCAGAAGCAAGGCAGTCCCTGGCTTGCATGCCAGTCATTATTTTCTTAGTTAATTTGTAAATTAATTAGGAATTTGTATTATTTGGACTGTAATATTCTTTTATTCGGGACTGTATATTTATTTGGACCCTCTGCGCGAGGGCATAATTGTAATAAGTGTGGGTGAGTGTGATGTATGTCTTCCAACCCCACGTCTTTCTTCCCTTTTATTTACCTGCTTATGATGGTTAGATTAGGGCATATTTCAATTAGCATACAGTATGACAGCATGTTTGCATCATTCATCTGTTTTGCACGCACCGGGCTCGGCGCATCATACAAACTGCATTTGTATTTCAATTCCAAATTGAATACGTGTTAGTTGTAGCATTCCACATGCCATGTTAGAATAGCCGAGCCTGCTATAGTTGCATTTTTGCATGCGTTGCATTAGGCAATTCTGTGTATCTAGGATCATGCATGGATTTCTAATGAGTTTCTGTTTTGGCTTGGAGTACTCGGTGAGTTTTTATGCTTTAGCATCCTTGCATGCGTGTGAGTGTTGCCATGAATAGCATGCTTACCATGAGGCTATGTGCTTATGTGATATAACTGCCTTGAATGCCTGTGGGTGGAGGTTGTGTTACTTAAATTGGGACAATTCATCAAATGTTTGTTTTAAGCCCACTAGATAGTGGCAAAATCATGTTTTCTTAAGCCCACCCGAGGTTGGCAAATCCACGTCTTAGCCTACTTGCGGGTAGCACCATCAAACCATTTTCAAAAAAACAAACATGAAATGTTTTGTTCCAATTCAGGCGACTCAGTCTATACTTGTATGCTGTGCGCATCACATAGTAACCTAGGCTAATAACCGGAATAAGAACACACAATGTTTTCAAAAACAGATATCATGGTTAGTAGAGGCCGGTCTTTGACCAGGCGAGCGGGGGTGCTCACGAAGTGACCTTCCCCAATCGTACCCAACTTCCCGAGCCGAGGCAACTTTGGTGATGACGGACACGTGGCCTTTGGCACCGAGTCAGGGTTTCCTAAATTTCCCAAAAAAAAAAATATTTAGGTAGCGACTCTGTATCTGGCAAAGCAGTCCATGTTTGGCACTTCTTTCAAAATTCTGTTTTCTCAAAACGATTTGCCGGATTTGGACTCTTTGGTTCAAGATTTAGAACCGTGACAATCGAGTCCTTGAACTGTAGTGACCCCAAATGAACAGAACGGGACTTAACCCTCCCGGGGCGTTCGGGGACGTCTACAGGCGTATATACTAATAACGTTCACTATATTCCCTCCAATAACTAGTTTAACTAACATAATCATATCTTGTTTCCTAATGACCGCCACTACATTCTCCACAAGACCCTTGGCAATTATGATTCCTACCACATTCTTGCGTCTATCCTTACCACTATAATATAGTTTAAAACCGGTATCTTCAATTTCCCTAACTTTCTCACCCGTCCACTTAGTTTCTTGTACGCAAGCTATACTAACTCTCCTCCTAATCATAATATCTACCAATTCCATCATCTTACCAGTTAAGGTTCCTATATTTCAAGTGGCTACCCTAAACTTGTAGTCTCGGACTAGCTTCTTTACCCGCGCTCGTCTAGAAAAACGCAGGAACCTTTGCCCATTTTTCACTGCACCCAGGCGTGGATGTGGCGCCCCTTGGATATAATTTTCTTACCTCTATGGGCTAATGACAAATTGACAACCTTTGCCATGTCATTTGCATTTTCTTATAAAATTTTAAAAATGTTATCGTTACATCATTCTCTATCAAACTTTGCATAAATAATCTAGAGACAATTACAATTACCACAAAAAAAAAAAAAAAAAAACAAGGTTTTAGCTTTATAACAAAATAAACCTTTGAGTTTTTAATTTTGTTAATTTAAACTATAATCTTTTGATTTGTTTTCAATCTAAATCATTTGTCTATTTTCGTTAAGTAAAACTAACGGCAAAGAGAGTATTTTAGTCATTAAACTCAATGTAAATATACATAAAATATCAACAATATCCTTTTTCATTAAATTTAATGACTAAAACACGCATTTTTCTATCAATTTTACTTAATAAAAATACACAAATGGTTTAAATTAAAAATAATTCAAAAAAATTAGGATTTAAATTGATAGAATTGAAAACTCATGGTCTATTTTGTTGTAAGACTCAAACTTGGAGTTTTTTTTTTTTTTTGTAAATTCCCCAATAATCTAAATTAAACCTTGCATAAATTAAACCTCATCATTTGGCATGAGAATTTCATATAATTTAATTGAAAATTGTATTAATCTCTAAAATTTAACATTCAATATGAATCTCTATCGACAATGTAGTTTGATAAAGTGTGAGAGAGAGTTTCAAGAGGACCTCTTGGGCGATTTCGCCAGCGTAGACATAAGATTTGCGAACACGGGCAATGAGACCGGTGGCGACAAAGGCGTAGACAGCACCAGCAATGGCGATCGAGGGAACAACAGAGAGAGTGACGAGACTGATCTGCCAAACCCTAATGAATCCGATTGTGAATCCTGCTATGAATCTGCTTATGTAATGAATGAAGTTCCCCACCTGCTTCAAATTCAATTCCCAACTTGACGCTAAAATTACGACAATAATCACATTTCTTGTCTTTTTTTTTTGGCTTCGTTTTTTAATAGGATAGAATAGGTGGATAGATAACAGCCTAAGACCATCACAATGCATGCGTTAAAAATGTGTGTCCTATTTAAAATATATAGGCTTGCTTTGGCAAGCTAGTAAAAAATTAATTTTCAATTTTTTTAATTAAAAAAGTTAATTTTTTTACTCAAGTTACTATCTAAAAAACTAATTTTTTTGGTTAAAAAAGTTAAAAGTCAGCTTTTTATCAACTTTTTAAAACATCACTGTTGGTTTTTTTGGCTTTCGAAGGGTGTTTTTGTAAATGCAAGCATGCCAGCAAGGATCAATCAGTCCTTACAGAAATGTTAATTGCCAACCAATTATCAGACGATTGTGTTTTAGTTCTTTCAGCCTCAATGAAGAGGACTTTTACTGGTGACTTGACTTAGGAGAAATTAAGCAAAATAACAGTTAATGAAGAGCAATTGAAGTATTTCATTAGAATGAAAACTTACAATGATTCAAACTCAGCCTCGTAGAGGTTTACAGCAACGATCTACTTGAAACTACTCCATGAAGTGCAATACAGGAATTTAAAGTACAGGAATGTAAACAGCAGGAATTTAAAGAACATGAAATGTAAAGACTAGAAATGTAAAACTGGAAAATAAAATATGTAAAGTAAGACTGGTTTGTATGATCTGAGTCTGGGGCTTTTTCTGGGGTCTTCCCCGCTATTTATACTTCTCAAGGATGACCATCGAACTGCACTTCAAACCGTCGAACTACTCCTCCATGATCGCTGATCATGCTGGCCTTATAAGTAGTTCCACTACGCTATCACTACAGTTAGGCTTCCCTTCTATATTTGAATTTGAATGAGTAATCGTTGAAACCACGTCACCTTGCACCTCTTTATTGATCCAATGCTACTCAGATCACGTGAGAACCAATACTAACTGCCACGTGTACGATTATGATCGAAAACTTGAATAGTCTTCCTATATTACCCTTCCTCTGCCACGCGTCGAATTGTGATTGACTTTTACAAAATAGTAGCCAACATTACCCCCCGCACTAATATACCCAATACTTTGTGATATTAGTGGATCAAAGCCTTTATCCCGCGCTTTTTAGAACGTGCATAGGGTTTGCATTCCCCTAGGAATACAATACAACTGTCATTCATCATCTGCATTAAAACTCTCTTTCAATCTTTTGAGCACCCCCACCACCTTAGTATTCGAATAGACTGATACATTTTCCATGGCCGAATCAATTTTTTCCTCCATTGATCGAGCACACGAAGAGTCATATGATGATGCTGCCCTTCCTCGAAAGAACTTCCACGCATTAATTAGCCATCTCTACCCACCTTTTTATATTCAGGTCGTGGAAGCCTTTGCAAATTACCAACCTTTGGATTATGAACACATTGCCCTTAATCCTTCGATTCAAAAAGTTGCAGATATAGATACAAGAAGTTCTTCCTCTAACTCCCCCTTATACCTCGAACAAACTGCTCTCAAACCTTTGATTCGGAAAGTTGCAAATATGGACTTGGGAAACTCTTCTTCACAAACATCTGCATGGGATAAAGCTGCAACTTCTTCCTCTTCTAGGGTTTCTAACTGGACAAGCTGGTCAACACTTGAGACCTATGATTTGAGGGAACGAATCAACCATCATTTTGTTGAGTTCACTGACCCTTTAGAATTTCCTTCCTACGCTCGAAGTTCAGTGGTCTACCCCTACGTGCCCATTGACCATCGGCGTAGTTTGAAGGAGAGTCTGCTTGTAGCATGGTACACATCCTCCATGCCTACAAAAATAGTGCACGCTGCCCGGCGCCTAGAAGAAGCACAAGGGTACAACCCATCATTCTTAGCCCAGAAGGCGAAGATTTGTTCTTCTGACTGGCTTGATTATATTAATGCCTTTGTTCCTTCTGCTCCCATGCTATCTCCCATAATAGAAGCATCCACACCTTCTTCTCCATCTCCTGAAATTGAAGCATCCACACCTTCTTCTCCATCTTCTGAAACAGAAGCATCCTCACCTTCTCCTCCGCCAACTCTTTGCTAGACAGAGAGACTGAGGCTTGCCATTTCATGGATAAAGTCTTTCCACCCTTACAAACCTCCACCATCCCCTACTCCAGCTAAGCGGAAACAAGCTCAACTTCTACTTGCAACTTTCTCTCACTTGCCCTTCAATGTTCTTGAGGACGAAGTCCCTCTCAAGACTTCGATGGGCTTGTGACATTTTGACTAGGGGCCATGTCCTTAATCCCCTTGCCCAAGCAGAACTTCATATGTTCCTGGACCAACTTCCATTGCTCCTCTACTGGCATCGAAATTCTATGGCCACTACACAATCTTTAGACCAACTTTCGTCTCTTCGAATTCATGCCCAGTACGAAGCAGAGAAGCAGAGAACTTCATCGAAGAATTCGATGATTTCAAGAATAAAGATTCTGCGTATTGGGATGATTTGGTCATAGACGAATTGGAACAAAGATTGAGAGAGGAAGCTTTCGAAATAAAGGCTGAAGAGCTCTACTACGAAGTGAGAGCACATCAACTCATGGAGCCGAAGTTAGAAGAAATAGAAGATATAATAAAGAAAGAACAAAAATTCATTGATCATTGTTGGACTAAATTTCATGATCTTGTTATTTATTCCATTCCTTATTTTTATGATCTTGAGTTTATACCCAGATAGGGTTATTCGATGTAATTGCCTTGGCTTGAATATAAACAAAATTCTTCTGTATTTGGCATTGTTTGACCCTGTTTCCTTTTGTCTTTAAAAGCCAATTCAGAGCTTCGAACTGAACAATCTTATTCGTCGAATATGGACTCAATTGTTTCAAAAATGAAACACTAAGAATCAACATGAACCTTTCCAATTTTATGGAATACGATTGACATTTTTTGCTGATTTTCATCTAGAAACAATGCCTCAAATCCAGCAATCTTATACTTAAAGCTTGTTTCAGCCATAACCAACATCTGATCATGGTTAATATGATCAATTTAGTTTTAAAATTGACCATCTTTTGCTTCAAACAATAGTTCATGCTGTTTTAGTTCAAAAGATAAAATCTTTCCATATATACACCAACCAACTATTGGTTTTGATGTTTCGAACAACAATTCACATCCTTAAGAGGCCTTAAATTTTGTTTCGAAGGACTTCACTTTCTGAAGTAAACAAATACTTTGAGCATTCTTGCATCCTTAAGTATGGAATGTGCTTCGAAACCGGCTTCTCTGTTTCGAAGTCGATGTTATTTGACTTTTGGCGCCAAAATCTGGTTTTGAAGCCAAATACCTTACTTCGAAGCTGGTTTCAGTATCTGGGCTGTGTTTTTCCCTCCAAAAGTATCAATATTGAAGGAAACTTTTCGTATTCGTACTTTTAGTACTTAACGACTTACGCAATATATTTTTTTAGATACAAAAGCTTTAAAAACCCCTTTGTTTTGTACTCTGAAATCACTTGCTCTTTTAACGCACAAACCCTTCTTTCTACCGATCTTCCGTTAACCCTCTCTTTCTTGCTGCTTGCTACCAACGGATCCTTCCTTGCTAAAAGTGCTTGCTGGCGACCGTATCAGCCCTACCATGGCTTTGAAACAATGTATTGATGAAGAAATCGCCAAGCTAACAACTGGTGGGCCAAGCGCCATAGATGGACGTCTCTTTGTTCCTCGCCACAGCAACCAACAAGAGTACGTTCTAGGCCCCATCTTTCGGAAAGCCCCTGACTGACTTCCAGCTTTATACCCCCGTTTGGAGGACCACTTTCTTCTCTACGAAGGAGGGCTTGACTGGAGCAATTGGAGAGTGACCCGGCCTCATCATTGCTGGCCGACATTGAGAACCGAATAGGAGGAATGATATGACAAAGTTGTACCTGCGAGAGAAGATGACCTACAGGAACTCTATATCCTCAACGCCCTTCGTCTTTCCAGGTTCATCATTCCTGAGGACTCCTTTTTAATTCCTACTGCTCTATGCTTTTGGAATATGGCTTTTAATTTCTTCCAATTTCGGTGCGGCATGATGGCCCCCACCGTTCTTGATATTTGCCATCTCTTAGGGCTTTCACCCCTTGGCTCTCCTTTCACTCCCAACTACCCAGACCTCCCTGTCAAATTTTCCCTTCCAGCCTTAAACTCCTCTTACAGTGACTTCGTAAAGGCTGAAAATAAAAAGGAAGGCCCTGTGAAAGACAGAGAACTCTTTTCCTTCATTTTATACTGGTTATGCAAATTTCTCTTTTGCACATCATCTCAGAGGATTAAGCCTGAGTTCGCTCCACTCGGGAAGGCACTTGTCTTAAAAAAACGTATAGCTCTTGCTCCTTATCTTTTAGGTCATGTTTACAGAGCTTGTTCCCAATTTTGTGAAAAACCTCTTGATGTTAACCAAGGAGGTCCCCTCTAGGTGCTCCAGCTCTGGCTCTTTGCCTATTTCACTGATTTGCATCAAAAATGCTTAAAATTCCTTGTTCAGGATCCTAGCACCTATGGGGAAAAGTATGCTAGGATTGTTCTTTATCCTGCTTCTTTTGCTTATTACCTTACCTTCTTTCACCAACTCCCTATTTCTCCTCCTGCTTCCCTTTTTTGTCCTTTTGATGCCAATAAAGGACCCGCTTGGCTGCAAACTTTTATGGCTGATAAAGAGTGCTCCACCTCACCACACAAAGATATGTGGGCTTCAATTTTGCTACCGAGGGAGTTGTTCATTGGCACTTTAAACCCTCGAGGTTATAAATGCATATCTGAGGTGTACTGCCCTTCTCAGTTTGCCAGACAATTTGGGCTCACTCAAGAGATACCTGTTCCACTTTGTAGTCTCTCGAATGTCCACCTTACGGCTAGAGACTTGAGAATATCCAAATCAAAGCTAGAGGCGGCAATATTCAAACTGCTGAAGGAATTGAATGAATTTTAATTTGTCCATTTTCTCCCATCTGGCTTAGTTTTGAAAAGATTCCAGAACTGGTGGACGGCCAATATGGAAGTGCGCCTATCTGTACACCCTCATGACTTGCTAATAGGGTTAGGAGTGCCTTCGAAGGCTAAGTCAGCAACAGTTGAAAACACTCCCCTTCTTCCTGAAACTGCCAAAACTGCTCCTGCAGCTTCACCCCTTCTATCTAAAGTCACTAGAGCTGCCTCAAAAAAGGGTTAGTATTTTCATGTCCCTTTTTCTTTTTGAATCTTTTGTTTGTTTCCTTTACACTCATATTTTTCTTTGGTGCAGGGTCCCCACAAGAAGAATCCCCTAAGAGAGCTAAGACTTTAGCTACTCTTAAAGAGAGACAACAACAGAAAAAGAAAAGGAAGCTAATCCTCCCTCTTGAGGAATCTGAACCTCGGACAAGAGAGAGAGAGGTTGAGCAAGAGCAAGAAGTACCTTTGCAAAGAACAAAGAGACAAAAGGTGGTTGTCTCCTCTTTTGATATAATCGAAAATCCTATTCACGAGGCAACTACCACGATAGTAGAGAAAGAACTTACCTCTAAAGAATCTGAACCCCAAGTTGAAGAGAGGGAGGTTGAAAAGGAGCCAGCAGTATCATTGCCGAGAAAGAAGAGAAAGAAAGTGACTGTTCCTGCTATTGACTTGGTTGAAGACCCCATTCATGAAGCAGCTGCCAAGGCAGTAGAGCAAGAACATTCCAAGGCCATAATTGTCTTCGAGAGGGTTGAGAAGAGACGGTAACAACAATTCTTGAGAGATGAAGCTGTTGCTGCTGATGCATTACAAAGGGAAGCTGCAAGAAGGCAACAAGCTGCCAAACACTACTCCCTTCGTAGCTCTCCCATCACTGCCAACATTTCTGAAACAAGTAATTTCTTTCATGCCTCTAATGCTTTTCCTTTGTTAGTTTTTGGTATTAAAGTTTAACATTGCTTTACATTTCTTCCTCTTGCAGCAATAATTACTGAGCCTATCCTTCCAATGAGGACTCCCTCAGTTGAAGTTGAAGTTGATGAAATACAGCATGTGAAGGCTATCCAGATATTACTCCCACTTCCAAGGCCTACACTTTCTGTACCTCTCCTGAGGCCAAACATTCCTGCATCTCCTTCTCTTGGCTTAAAGCCATATCTCCCTTTCTTGTCTTTCGACTTTCCTCAATTTACTTCTCTTTTGATCTTTGCTCCTCCTCCTCATTCCAAGGAAATTCCAACTGCTACTCCATCTCTGATGGCAGTTGATTCCCCTATTGAGGGTGTTGGTAGCTCTCCAACCCGTGGTTTATCACCTTTACCTAGCTCCAGCCCTTGTTCCATTGATTCATTGGTGGCTAGGACCATGGAGACTGCTAAAGATGCTTCACCCATTTCTCCTATCCCTATGCAGTCTTCTGTGTCTTCCACCACAACTCTTTCTGCGCCCCTCATGTCTATGGATGAGGTTGATGTCTTCAAAGCAAGACTAGCTAGTCTCTTCAACATACCCTCTACCTCTCCAACATTCAATGAGGAAGCTGAGCCATTAGTTTTGGCTAACTCTTTGTTGGAAATTTTTTAGAGTTCTTCTTCCTCCAGCAGCCAGCCTTTTGTGCCTTTGATAGACTTAGACACCTGCCTGGAACTGTTAATCTCCTTTTCGAGGATTCCCTTCGAGGCTCTACAAAGGCCTATCATCAGAAATGGGTTTCTTCAGTGCTGCAAAATTGCTGAGCAGTCCGGCATGAATGTCTCAAGTCATCTATCCCAGGCTACAGCTACTATCGACTTCTACATCAGCATTTGTCATGCTGCCAATGCTGCGGATGAGAAATTGGCTAGAGACCAGAGTTTTGTTTCCCAAGTGCATACTGAAGTGTCAGATCTTAAGGAACAACACTCTTCTGCCTCTCAGTTTCGAATTCAGCTGTTGGAGAAGAAAGCTCGACTTGAGGAGGAGTTAACTGCAGTAAACCAGGCCTTGGTCCGAACTGACACCAAATTGCACATCACCAACCAAGGACTGGCCGATAGAAAGGGAGAAATGGCTGCAGCTATTCAACTATTTTCATCATTTATCAATAGGAAATCTGTTGTACAAAAACAATTAAAACATTGTAATGATTTTTGGGCCAATTTGTGGCATAATGTATTTGACTCTTTATAAAAAAACAAATTCTTGTCTATCATCTGAGTAATCTTGTGTTCTTGTACTTAGTGTTTATTTTATTCCTTGTGTTTCCCAAATAGTTGGAAAATAAGGCTTCAAATATATGCCATTAATCTTTTTGGGATGCACATAACCATTCAAATTGCTCAAATGGTATGCTCCAAAAGGCAGAACTCTATGAATTTGATATGGTCCTTCCCAGTTAGGTGACCATTTACCAAACTTATGGCTTTTAATTCCTATTGGGAGTATTGTCTTCCATACCAAATCACCTTCATCAAAGCCAATGTATTTGACCTTCTTATTGTAATTTTTGGCTGCTTTCTTCTTTTGCAAAAGAATGCTGTTTAACGCCAGAATTCTGGCTTCATCTATGCCTTCTAATTCCAAGCACATACTCTGATGGTATTGCTTAGGATTTAGCTGGTCTTGGCATCTCACCCTTAAGGACTTAACATTGATCTCCACAGGTAACACTGCATCATGCCCATACACTAAGGCATAAGGAGTGACTCCTGTGCTTGACCTTGGGGAGGTTCTGTAAGCCCACAACACATCCAACAACAAGTTATGCCAATCCCTAGGATCGTTCTCCACAACCTTTTGTATTCCTTTTTTCAAGAACTTATTAGATGATTCAGCTTGACCATTGGCTTGTGCATAATATAGGGTGGAATTAATGAGACTAATTCCAAATTCTGCCACAAAGGACTTCACTATCTTCCCATCGAACACAGTCCCATTATCCACAGTTATAGTTTGTGGAATGCCAAATTTATGGATTAGATCCTTAATAAATCCAATAACTTCAGTCTGGTCTACAGCCTTGTATGGCTTAGTTTCGACCCACTTAGTGAAGTAATCAGTAGCCACCAGAATGAAACAATGATGCTTCGAAGAAGGTGTGTGTATTTTCCCCATCATATCCATGGCCCATCGTCTGAATGGCTAAGGCTTTACTACTGCATGTTGTAACAAGCCCGCGGGGGGGACCTCGCTACAGCTCGGACTCGAATAGTGTCACGGTTCTAAATCTTGAACCAAAGAGTCCAAATCCGGCAAATCGTTTTGAGAAAACAGATTTTTGAAAGAAGTGCCAAACATGGACTGCTTTGCTAGATACAGAATCGCCACCTAAATATTTTATTTTGGGAAATTTAGGAAACCCTGACTCGTTGCCTAAGGCCACGTGTCCGTCATCACCAAAGTTGCCTCGGCTCGGGAACTTGGGTACGATTGGGGAAGGTCACTTCGTGAGCACCCCCGCTCGCCCGATCAAAGATCGGCCTCTACTAACCATGATATCTAGTTTTGAAAACATTGTGTGCTCTTATTCCAGTTATTAGCCTAGATTTACTATGTGATGCGCACAGCATACAAGTATAGACTGGGTCCCCTGAATTAGAACAACGCATCTTGTCACGCCCCAAACCCGCCCCTAAAAGTTTGGTGACGAGACCGGCCAGTAATCCTAGATTACCACAGGCCTTACTGTACAAAACATAATAAATCGGGGCTCGCGGAAGCGACAACAAACCACAAATAGTCCAAAGAGCTGTGCATAATATGAACATATATTTACATGCCAAAATGAGTTATTTACCCACCATTTTACACAACATGTATCAGAAAATTCACGTACAAAACATGTAAGCACAAGCCACAAAACATAACAAAACGAGTCCACAAGACGACCTTCCAGGCCTAGCCCAGTTCGGGCATCATAACTCGGGTAGGCTTTCACAACGGCGGCTCGACTCGGACTCCGCCTAGGCTTGGCTCCCGGACTGCTCACCTATAAATACATATATACAGGGGGTGAGCTAAAGCCCAGCAAGTAACATTAAAGTAAAGGGTTAGTGAACGATCTCCACATATCATATATCCGTAAATGAAATCATTCATAATCATCATCAATTCGTATCAGAACATAATAATGGCATACTCCATAGAACATAACACATAACACATAACACATAGAGCAATCAGTCCCGGACACTGATTAAACACATACTGCCACAATGAAGTGGATAGCGAGATCTCGTAAACTGGTCATGGACCCGCACTAACGTGCCGTCCCCCATGACTTGGGACTTTCTATGGATTCCATACTAGATTCGCAAATAGGATAATCGTTCACAGAATCAAATTCACATTTCAGAAATCATAACATTTTCAGAACATACTTTATACGAACATAACTTTACAGAAATGTTACTTACAGCAGGTTTCCGGAACCGGTTGCACAGTCTTCGCGTCTTGACCTGTAAATATCAATATAATAACGCAATTCCTTAACATACATTAACATCAAATCAAGTTCATGCATCTTACTCTTTATTTCCTTACTTTAATTCATGCCATACTATTTCTTCTTAATACAAATTATCATTAAATCGTATGGTTCAAGTATTCCATTCTTTATTTACTCTAGTTCATGCCATGTTATTCTTTAATTTATTACATATTAATGAAGTGCTAAATGGATGCAAATAACAAATTAAATTCAAGTACATGAGGGTCCAAGAGTTAGAAAACATTAAAAAGGCAAAATGGGGGAAGCACTGTTGGGCCGCTCGAGCGGGGGCCCAGGCCGCTCGAGCGGTGGGCTGGGCGCTCGTGCGGTGGCCAAGGCCACACGAGCGGTGCAACTGCAGAACCATTTTGGCCAAATCTTGCTGGGCCGCTCGAGCGGGGGCTCAGGCCGCACGAGCGGTCTGGGTAAAAGTAGGTTCGAATTTTCTACTCAACAAATAGGTCTCTCCTTTGCAAAAACAACTTTCACTTTATGAAAACAAAGCCCAAAACATTTGGAAACCACTTCCAATTTACAAAACCAAGGCCAAAATCATTTGGAAAACAACTTATAAACAAAACCCACATAAATCCTTTAAAGACCAAACCTTGAATGAAATTGGAGAAACCACAAATATGCACATAAAAGCTTCATGCTCTAAACCATGGAGTTCCTTCATCAAATATGAAAATCATGCAATAACAATATGATTCTAAACATCAATTACATAATATGATGCCATATATGCTCAAATATGCAACTTAGATCAAAATACACACAACCTCTCCATTATTCATAATTTCCCTTTCAATTCCACTTACTTGCCATGAGATTCTAGATGATCAACCTTATTTCCAAGAAATTAGAGAGAATCCTTACCTTGATTCTTTAATTGAAGAAGATCTAAGCTTGGTTTTCCCCCTTTCTACTTCTTCTTCCCTTGTCTGTCCTCTTTCTCCCGAATGTTCTTCTCTCTCTCCCTCTTAGATATTTTCTTTCCTTTATTTTGAGTCAAAACATGGGTCAAAGCCTTATCTTTCCATATATGTATCATACAAATCAAATTGTGCCAAAACTTTGGGCCAAACAAGGCCTTACGAATCAGACGAAATTCAGTCTGCAATTTATCGTCCCAAATGGTTCTAAACATTCTCGGTATCACATAGGCATGTTCAATTTCGTTTTCCGAACCCGTTACGGTCGTCAATTTCAGTCCCGAAGTTGTAATTCCAACAGATATCTTTCTAATTCAAACAGATATTCTTCAATTAATTCGTCTAAACACGTAATTAATTACCGATAATTATGACGTATATTTCGGGGTCATTACACTCTCCCCACCTTAAGAAGTTTGGTCCTCCAAACTTTCCTTATTCTAGCAGAAGTTCAATCAGAAGTCTTGATCACATATAATCAGTCATTTCTGTAGTCATTCCGTAGTTCACAAAAGTGTCATCAGATAATCTTGTATCAATCTCATAGCAATTCATAGGGTTCAAGTCAATGAATAAGCGCCATAGTGTTCCATGCACAGGTAATAACGTAAAAATAACAATCCATAGCAAAGGTAATCGCATAGGTAATGTTCATAAGTTCAATTTACAATGTAGTCAGAAATCATAGGTCAAATTGTCAAGCATAATAGTCCATAGTCATGTTTAGTCATTCTATCACAGCATAGGTATGAAAACTGCGTATTAGTTTTTTTTTATTTGTTCTGCCACAGTCACATATTCAGTAGTGTTTCATCGCATAGGTAGTAATGTCAACATCATAATAAATAATTGAAACTGTACCTACTTTCGCTTTTCCACTATTTTGTGTCTTTTCTGAAACTAGGGTGAAAACCCTTCCTTGCCTCAAAGTAGTCCCTTCAGGCGTTGATGTCGTAGTTATCCTTGGGGCTGCTGTTGACGTATTTCCACTAGTAACAGGTCTTTCAGTTCTTGGGTAACCTTGTGGACAAGCTTTGGCTAAATGTCCCTTCTGTCCACATTTAAAACACACTCCAGTTAGGCGGCGACAAATACCCCAGTGTTGTCTTCCACATTCTGTACACGTAGGCACACCTCCCTTTGTATTATCATGAGTGGTCAAGTTCGATTTGTCATTCACGGAGCCTACAGATTCACTAATCATTTCTATTTTCTGTTTCTTGAATCTCTTATTTTCTGTTTCTGTCACTGTTGTTGTTTTAGACATTTTCAAGGATGCAATATTTGTTTCAGCCATCAAGGCTCTATCAAGTACATCAACATATTTCTCCAATTTCAAAACGTTCACCCTGTCAAGCACCTCGACATGTAACCCACCCTCAAACTTCCTTGCCTTCTTATACTCGGTATCCACCATATGGGGAGCATAGCGGGCTAAGTCAGTAAATTTTGCTTCGTACTCTGCCACCGACATGGTGTCTTGTTTCAACTGTTCAAATTCAGAAATTTTTCTGTCTCGCATACACTGTGGGAAGTATTTTTCATAAAACTTTTCTTTAAATTGATTCCAAGTCAAATCCCTATCTACCTCTCGTACAAGCATCCACCATCTTCGAGCTTCTTCTGTGAGGGTAAATGTTGCTAACAACACCTTGTATACCTCAGTGCACGGAAACACTTCAAAGATCTTTTCTGTTTCTAATACCCAAGCTTCTGCCTTTAAGGGTTCAATCCCTCCTGCAAACTCTGGCGGTTTCAGTTTCTTATACTTCTGTGTCAAGCTGATAATATCATCATTGTTCATTGGTGCCACAGGAACAGGTGGTGGTGGAGGAGGCAGAAATGGCTGTCTCTGTTGTGGTTGGCCTTGTTCTAATTGTTGTCTTACCAATCCTGTTAAAACTTCTACCATCCTTTCTAACCGAGTCATTCTAACATCAGAGGATTCAGTCTCATCTACATTCTGTACATTAGGGTTCTCCATTGATCTATACCCATAGCAGATAGAGCATTTCAACATTTCATTCTCAACATAACCATTTCTCTGTAGTTTCATCATATACAGGTCTTGTTCTCCATGTTCAGAAACACACACACACATGCACATATGCTCATGCCATGCTCTATTTCTTTTCTAATGCACCCTACAGCTCTTATGGACACGTGTGTGACTAAATTAACTCGTGTGCTCTGATACCATTCTGTCACGACCCAAACCCGCCCCTAAAAGTTTGGTGACGAGACCGGCCAGTAATCCTAGATTACCACAGGCCTTACTGTACAAAACATAATAAATCGGGGCTCGCGGAAGCGACAACAAACCACAAATAGTCCAAAGAGCTGTGCATAATATGAACATATATTTACATGCCAAAATGAGTTATTTACCCACCATTTTACACAACATGTATCAGAAAATTCACGTACAAAACATGTAAGCACAAGCCACAAAACATAACAAAACGAGTCCACAAGACGGCCTTCCAGGCCTAGCCCAGCTCGGGCATCATAACTCGGGTAGGCTTTCACAACGGCGGCTCGACTCGGACCCCGCCTAGGCTTGGCTCCCGGACTGCTCACCTATAAATACATATATACAGGGGGTGAGCTAAAGCCCAGCAAGTAACATTAAAGTAAAGGGTTAGTGAACGATCTCCACATATCATATATCCGTAAATGAAATCATTCATAATCATCATCAATTCGTATCAAAACATAATAATGGCATACTCCATAGAACATAACACATAACACATAACACATAGAGTAATCAGTCCCGGACACTGATTAAACACATACTGCCACAATGAAGTGGATAGCGAGATCTCGTAAACTGGTCATGGACCCGCACTAACGTGCCGTCCCCCATGACTTGGGACTTTCTATGGATTCCATACTAGATTCGCAAATAGGATAATCGTTCACAGAATCAAATTCACATTTCAGAAATCATAACATTTTCAGAACATACTTTATACGAACATAACTTTACAGAAATGTTACTTACAGCAGGTTTCCGGAACCGGTTGCACGGTCTTCGCGTCTTGACCTGTAAATATCAATATAATAACGCAATTCCTTAACATACATTAACATCAAATCAAGTTCATGCATCTTACTCTTTATTTCCTTACTTTAATTCATGCCATACTATTTCTTCTTAATACAAATTATCATTAAATCGTATGGTTCAAGTATTCCATTCTTTATTTACTCTAGTTCATGCCATGTTATTCTTTAATTTATTACATATTAATGAAGTGCTAAATGGATGCAAATAACAAATTAAATTCAAGTACATGAGGGTCCAAGAGTTAGAAAACATTAAAAAGGCAAAATGGGGGAAGCACTGTTGGGCCGCTCGAGCGGGGGCCCAGGCCGCTCGAGCGGTGGGCTGGGCGCTCGTGCGGTGGCCAAGGCCACACGAGCGGTGCAACTGCAGAACCATTTTGGCCAAAATCTTGCTGGGCCGCTCGAGCGGGGGCTCAGGCCGCACGAGCGGTCTGGGTAAAAGTAGGTTCGAATTTTCTACTCAACAAATGGGTCTCTCCTTTGCAAAAACAACTTTCACTTTATGAAAACAAAGCCCAAAACATTTGGAAACCACTTCCAATTTACAAAACCAAGGCCAAAATCATTTGGAAAACAACTTATAAACAAAACCCACATAAATCCTTTAAAGACCAAACCTTGAATGAAATTGGAGAAACCACAAATATGCACATAAAAGCTTCATGCTCTAAACCATGGAGTTCCTTCATCAAATATGAAAATCATGCAAGAACAATATGATTCTAAACATCAATTACATAATATGATGCCATATATGCTCAAATATGCAACTTAGATCAAAATACACACAACCTCTCCATTATTCATAATTTCCCTTTCAATTCCACTTACTTGCCATGAGATTCTAGATGATCAACCTTATTTCCAAGAAATTAGAGAGAATCCTTACCTTGATTCTTTAATTGAAGAATATCTAAGCTTGGTTTTCCCCCTTTCTACTTCTTCTTCCCTTGTCTCTCCCCTTTCTCCCGAATGTTCTTCTCTCTCTCCCTCTTAGATATTTTCTTTCCTTTATTTTGAGTCAAAACATGGGTCAAAGCCTTATCTTTCCATATATGTATCATCTAAATCAAATTGTGCCAAAACTTTGGGCCAAACAAGGCCTTACGAATCAGACGAAATTCAGTCTGCAATTTATCGTCCCAAATGGTTCTAAACATTCCCGGTATCACATAGGCATGTTCAATTTCGTTTTCCGAACCCGTTACGGTCGTCAATTTCAGTCCCGAAGTTGTAATTCCAACAGATATCTTTCTAATTCAAACAGATATTCTTCAATTAATTCGTCTAAACACGTAATTAATTACCGATAATTATGACGTATATTTCGGGGTCATTACACATCTCGTGTTTGTTTTTTGAAAGATGGTTTGCTACTCGCAAGTAGGCTCAAAATGCAGATTTTGCCATCCTCAGGTGGGCTTAAAAAACATGGTTTTGTTACTATCTAGTGGGCTTAAAACTCACAGTTGATGATTCGTTCCAATTTATGTAACCCAACCTTCACCCACAGGCATTCAGGCAGATATATCACATAAGTACATAGCCTCATGGTAAGCATGCTATCATGGCAGTCACTCACACACATGCAAGGATGGTAAAGCATAAAACTTATCGAGTACTCCAAGCCAAAACAGAAGCTAATTAGAAATCCATGCATGATCCTAATTATACAGAAATGCCTAATGCAACACATGCAATAATGCAACTATAACAGGCTCGGCTATCCTAAACATGGCATATGAGATGCAACAGCTATTATGTATTCAACTTGGAATTGAAATACAAATGCAGTTAGTATGATGCGCCGAGCCCGGTGCCTGCAAAACAGAATGAATGAATGCAACATGCTATCATACTATATGCTAATTGAAACATGCCCTAATCTAGCCATCATAAGCGAGTAAATAAAAGGGAAGAAAGACGTGGGGTTGGAAGACATACATCACACACACGCACGCTTATTACAATTATGCCCTCGCACAGAGGGTCCGAATAAATAATATACAGTCCCGAATAGTACAGTCCAAATAAATAATACAGTCCAAAATATGTACAAATTCCTAATTAATTAACAAAATTAACTAGGAAAACTATAAACTGGCATGCAAGCCAGGAACTGCCTTGACTCTTCTTCAGATGATGAATGATGCGTATCCGGGTTGTCTTTGCGTGAAAATCCACTGTGATGCCCCAATTAGCCTCTGTTTTGCAATAATTTTTGGAAAGCGCGCCAAGCCCCGGAAGACTGCTGATTCTTGATTTGCTGCAACAGAGAGCAGGAAAGGGGCATGGCAATGTATTTTCACAAATGTATGCATGCCTCGATCCTCGTGTCACCAATCACGCATCTCGATGCATGATGGCCGAGGAGTCGAATTGCACAACTCAATATGGAATGAATGCACATGAAAATACAACTAAGACCTAACTCCATCATGGACAATCTGGAGTGTCGGTGACTGGGGAATTGAGACACGTTCCGTCACTCAGAGTACGAAACGTACCTCGTTTCCCGTGCTCGGGCTAACTCCTATCCCAAGCACAATGCAATATGCATGGCATGCATGAATGCAACTAAGATGCAACCTAACATGCACAATTCTATGAAATGGCATACACGATGCACGAGGTAACACGGCATACACAATGCGCTAGCATACAACCTAGCATACACAATGCTATGAAATGGACTAAGATGGCATACACAATGCAATATGGGCTTACACTAACATGAGTGGACCTCAGCCACACTCACATCAGAGGCCATTAGATGAAAATGAGACGCTCGAAATGCGTGCACACGTGCACGCAAACCGAGGACTGAACCTAAGGCACAAATGCCACTCTAACAAAGCATGGCAAGGCATGAAACATGGCATCTAAACACATGAATTTCAGCACTGAAATGAGATGCAAAACAGCCCCGAAACATGGAAAAAAGGCATCCGATGCAAGAAATGAATCCCGAAACAGGAAATTAGGCACATGGAATGACCTATGGCTATGCAAAGCATGCATTATTTGAACATGAAGTGTGAAGACAGAAGTAAGGCAGTCCCAAGAAAAGCATATTTACAGTTTTAAGCAAGGCCAAAAAGTGAACACAAATGGGGCTAAGCTAGCATGCAAAAATGGCCCCGAAAGCGAGATAATGAAGAAAGTAGCAGCTGATGAAATCAAACAGAGAAGGTCCCTTTTACAATGTTGAAGAGGGGTCCAAAATATGGTATCTTACAGTTTACAACAAGCCACAAAAACAAACACAAGTATGGCTAAGCTCTCATGCAAGAAATGGGCCAAAAGAGGGACAAAGAAGCAAGTGATGGTTGCTGGACTCAAACATAGAAGGGCCCTTCAACAATGTTGAAGAGGGGCCCAATATATAGCATTTTACAGTTGATGACCAGACCCAAAACAGTGCACAAGCATGCTTAAAATACTATGCAAAATAAGGCCTAAAAAAGAGGTTTAAACACAAAGTACAAAAAGGATGCCTCAAACAGTAAAATACCCTTAATGAAACATGAAGAGGGGGTCAAAATAAGGCCATTTATAGTTTGGACCAGAGCCCAAAAATAGAAGCACAAGAGGCTAACAAATCATGCAAAAATAAGGCCAAAAGAGGGATATAAAGGCAAGTGGCAAATGGAAGCCTCAAACAATTATGAGACCTTCAACAATGTTGAAGAAGGGCTCAAAATAAGCCACTTAAAAGTTTATGACAGAGCTCAAAACAGTTTATACATAGGCCAAAAATACTACACAAGAAATAGGCATACAAGAGAGGTAAAGAAGCAAGTGGTATTATGAAGCCTCAAACAGGGAAGAACCCTTAAACAAACATGAAAGAGACCTCAAAATAATACTATTTTCAGTTAGGGTCAGAGCCCAAATATGCAAGCATGTATGGCTTAGAAAGCATGCAAAATATGGACCAAAAAGAAGGAAATAGAGCTTACCCTTGTAGCACAATCTTCAACAGTCTCTTGGCTTGAGAAAAGGTGCTCCTCGCCTCTGGAAAACCAGCTCCAAGTGTTGGAAAGGATGGTGGGGAGGTGGTGCTATGTGGTGGTGCAGAGAGGGTCCAAGAACAAAGGATTTTTGAAGCTTTGAGAGAGAGATGGAGGATGTATGTATGCAAGGCTCTAAGAAGTTTTTCTAACCTCTAAAACACAGCTGGGGCTGCTGGTTTTATGGAGGGAGAGAAGGGAAAAATGGGGGGAAAAATGGGGGGGAAAACTAATTCAAGTTTCCCCCCAAAAGTGCCAAACCCTCGAACATGGGTGAACTGCAAAACAAAATACATGGCCGGAACACACTCACAAGGGCAAAAATGGCCGGCCAGTTTTTTAGGGCAAAAAAAGTCACCCACCAGGTAAGTGGCCGGTCGACCAGGTCAAAGGGGTAAGTGGCCGGCCACCCTCTAGGATGAAGCCCCGGAAGTTAGCTTTCCAATGTCGCAAACCTTGCATCAAAATTCCTCCTGTCGAAAAAGTTATGCCAGTTTCTGTGAAGCCGCGCAGATTCGGTCCAAACGGACTTCAACCAACCATATCTCCTCCCCCCGGACATGGACTTAGGAGATTCTTGAGTGAAAAATGAAGCCCCGAAAGTAAGCTTTCCAATGGTGGTGGCCTCATATCTTAATTCCTCTTGTACAAAGAGTTACGCCCATTTCGGTGAAGCCGCGCAGATTTTCTCTCCTTCCCAGATTCATGCTGAATCACTTTTGATCAAAGAAAGGTGGCTGGCCAGAAAAATTTCTGGCCTCCCATGTGGGCACTTTGAAGCCCTTGAAGTTAGCTTTCCAATGGCTCCAACCTTGCATTAAAATTCCTCCTGTGGAAAAAGTTATGCCAGTTTCCGTGAAGCCGCGCAGATTTGGCCCTACCCGGACTCATGCCGAACTTCTCCCGAACCAGTTTTCTTCTCTCTTCTCCTCTTTTCTTCAACTCCAAACCCCTAAGTAAGGTGTTTTGAAAGATTTTTCAAAGATTTCATTTTTCTTTCATTCATTTCCACTTTGTCCTTGCTCGGTTTACCGAAAAACATAACATTTGACAAAATGCGAGTCTCGGAACGTCGTAGAAACTTTATTTCAAAAATGTTTCGAAAGAGAGGGTTTTAAGGTCTAAAAACCATTCAAAATAGCTTTGGTCCAGAATGGGGTGTGAAGTTGAGATTTGTCTCTCCCTTTGCCGAAGAAATTGGATATTTCCCCTGCACAACTTTCTCCACCATGTAAACCATCAGTCGCGTCCAAGTCTTATGGATGGTCAAAAATGGGGTGTCTACACATGTAGGTCAGTTATGGGCACATGCCTTATTGTGCCATGCTTTTGGCATACATGGCAACCCTTGGCATACTCTATGCAATCTTTAAAGATAGTTGGCCAATAGTAGGAATGCCTTCGAAGCAACCATCTCATCTTCACACCAGGCTGATGAGCACCACAGATGCCTTCATGAACCTCAGCCATAGCTATTAATGCTTCTTTTGGACCTAAACACTCCAACAATAAGCCGTCTCCCCCCCTTTTGTAGAGAGTATTACCGTATATCATATATTGCATAGACTGCAATTTAATTTTCCTGCTGGCCTTCGAAGATGGACCAGCCAAGTACTGCATTATTGGATGCCTCCAATCTTGTTCTTGTAAGCCATTATGATTGACTTCCAAGACCACATTCCTTTTATTCAATGGTGGTATCAATTTCTGATATGTTGTTTGGCTTATGTTCCTTTGGGCATTATCCCTTCTCTTGAAGTTCGAAGCTTTCTGAGCCACATCATTAGCTCTATTATTCAAGAATCTTGAAACATGAGTTACATTTGCTATTTAAAATTAAGAAAGCAGGTGTAATGCAACAACATAGTATGGCAAAATGCTTATGCTTTGACACTTGAAAATTCCTTTCACTTGGTTAACCACCAATTGAGAATCTCCAAATATGTCAACTGCATGAACTTGTAATCCAATAAAAATTTCTAGTCCCACTATTAGGGCTTCATATTCAGCTTGGTTATTAGAACAGGTAGCTTCATCCACTCTGAAACCATGTGTGGTTTCTACCCCTTGTGGAGACCTAATTACAATACCAATTCCAGTTAAGCCATTGGCTTTCGACCCATCAAACCACATCTGCCATGGCTCAACACTAGCCATACCAAGTTCCATTATCTCTTGGCTCTCTGTTTGAGATAGATGGTCTGCCAGAAAATTGGCTAAAACTTACCCTTTTACTGCCCTTTGAGGGGCATATTCTAGATGAAATTCTAATAAGGCTAGTATCCACTTGCCAATTCTTTCCCTCAACATAGGTCTAGATAACATGTAATTAACCAAATCTGTGGTTACAATTACCAAGACAGTTGTAGGTAAAAGATAGTATCTTAATTTCATTGTAGTAAAGTACAAAGCAAGACACAGCTTTTCAACAGCTGAATATTTACATTCACAAGAATTTAAAAACCTACTAAGGTAATAAACAGCTTGCTCCTTGCCTTCTTCATTATCTTGGGCCAAGAAAGCTCCCAATGAATCTTCTACTGCAGCTATGTACAACTTCAAGGGCTTATTACCCTTTGGTGGCATCAGCACTGGAGGGTTGGCCAAGTAGGCTTTGATACCTTCGAAAGCAAGTTGATGCTCTGTTGTCCACTCAAATTCCTCTTCATCTTTCAGCCTTAACAAGGAAGAAAATACTTTAGTTTTCCCTGCAGTGTTAGAAATGAACCTTCGAAGAAAGTTAACATGTCCAAGGAACCTTTGTAATTCTTTCTTACTTGATGGAGGCTAGGCTTCAATGATGGCTTTAGCTTTATTTTGATCAATCTGTATTCCTTTCTTGTGCACTACATAACCCAAGAAGTTTCCAGATGACACACCAAAAGCACACTTAAGGGGATTGAGTTTTAACTTGAACCTCCTCATTCTTTCAAAAGCTGCTTCTAAGTGAAACAGATGCTCCTCTATGGACTGGGATTTCACTACAATGTCATCAATATAACATTCTAAATACCCTCCAATGAGGTCATGAAAGATAGTGTTCATAGCCCTCTGATATGTAGCTCCAGCATTCTTCAGGCCAAATGGCATTTTAACCCATTCGAAAGTGCCAATATTTCCAGGACATTTGAATGTTGTCTTGTGGACATCCTCCTCTGCAATGCAGATCTGGTTATAACCAGAGTGCCCATCCATCATTGATAAAACTTGATGCCCTGCTGAACTATCTACTAACAGATCCACTATAGGCATGGGGTACTCATCTTTTGGAGTTGCTAAATTCAAGTTTCTGAAATCAATGCATACCCTCATTTTACCGTTCTTCTTAACCACAGGCACAATATTATATAGCCATTCTACATACCTGGCTGTCCTAATAAAGCCTGCTTTGAGTAGTCTAAGAATCTCCTCATTGACTTTCTGAATTACTTCTGAACTCATTCTTCTTGGTTTTTGCTTGTTTGGCTTGAAGTTAAGTTTCATAGGGAGCCTATGTTCTACTAATGACCTATCCAATCTTGGTATTTCATTATAAGACCATGCAAAGAAATCTTTATATCTCTTTAGAACAACCAACAACTGGTCCCTGTCCAGAACATTCAGATAAGCACTTATGTAGGTGGGCTGTGTAGACACCCCATTTTTGACCGTCCATAAGACTTGGACGCGACTGATGGTTTACATGGTGGAGAAAAGTTGTGCAGGGGGAAAAGTGCAATTTCTTCGGCAAAGAGAGAGAGTCAAATCCCAACTTCATACCCCTGTTTTGGGCCAAAACAATCTTGATCAAAAGATTTTTAGACCTTAAAACCCTCTCTTTCAAAACGTTTTTGAAATAAAGTTCCTACGATGTTCCGACGTTCGCATTTTGTTAAATGTTGCGTTTTTTGGTAAACCGAACGAGGACAAAGTGGAAATGAATGAAGGAGAGATGAAATCTTTGAAAAATCTTTCAAAACACCTTACTTAGGGGTTTGGAGTTGAAGAAAAGAGGAGAAGAGGGAAGAAATCCAGTTGGGGGTAAAACGGGCATGAACCGTTAAGAGAAAAGTCTGCGCGGCTTCACCGAAACGAGCGTAACTCTTTGCACAAGAGGAATTAAAGTATGAGGCCACCACCGTTGGAAAGCTTACTCCCGGGGCTTCATTTCTCACTCAATAATCTCCTAAATTCAATTCCGGATGGAGGAGATATGGTTGATTGAAGTAGGGCATCACTCCGATTAGACCAAATCTGCGCGGCTTTACGGAAACTAGAATAACTTTTTCCACAGAAGGAATTTTGATGCAAAGTTTGCGCCATTGGAAAGCTAACTTCCGGGGCTTCAATTTGGACACTTGAATGGACACATTTGGACCTCCCTAGCACCCACCGGCCACTTTTCTTTCCGGCAGCCCACCTAAAAGTAGCTGGCCGGCCAGAAAATCCAGGAAAAGTAGCTGGCCGGCCAGAAAACCCAGAAAAAGTAGCCGGCCTGCCAGAAAACCCAGAAAAAGTAGCCGGCCGGCCACTTACCCAAAAAAGTGACTTTTTTCACCTTTTAAACTGGTCGGCCATTTTACTCTCCCTCAGTGTATTTCAGCTGTGCCAGCTGATTTCCAATTGGACAATCCTCCATACACGTGTATGGAGGATTAGAGAGTTGCCTTAGATATTTTTGATGCATTTCCTCTATAAAGGAGAGGCTTGGCTTCTTGTATGAGGGTTGGACATTGTTAGACACATTTGGGAGATTCCATACCTTCCACCTTCCATTTTCTCTCCATTTCCAAGCTCCAAAGTCATTTTCTTGCACCATTTCTACATCAACCCCTAGCACAAGACCCCCACACTCCATTCCAACACTTGGAGCTGATTTCCAGCAGCTAAGAGGCAGCAAATTTGGTCCAAGAAGGCAGCCAAGAAAAGGTCTACAAGGGTAAGTCTCCATTTCCCTCTTTTGTAGCATTTTCTTGCTCCATTTCTTAAGCCTACTTGCTCATTGTTTTAGGATCCGACCCTAACTGAAAGGGTCACTCTTTTGAGCTTATCTTCATGTTTGTTTAAGGGCTTAACCCTGTTTGAGCCCTCCATTTAGCACTTGCTTCAATATCATCTTATATGCCATAATCTTGCATGAAATTTCTAGCCTATGAGTGATCTGTTTTCGAGCATAATGTAAACTGTGAGTGGGCCTATTTTGAGCCCCTCTTCAACATTGAAGAAGGGCTCAACCCTGTTTGGCCTCTCTATCATGCACTTGCTTCATAACCTCTCACATTTACCGTAAATTTGCATGATTTGTTTGGCCTACATGTGATCTGTTTTGGAGCATGTCATGAACTGTGAGTAGGCTTATTTTGGGTCCCTCTACAACATTGTAGAAGGGATCAACTTTGTTTGCGGTCTCCATGTTACACTTGTCATTATACCCCTCTTTGACCCCCATTTTTGCATGCTTTGTTAAGCCTATCTAGCTTCTGTTTTCGGCCATCATCAGGTCTGGAAAGAGTCATATTTTTTCCTTCTTGTCATATTTTGTTAAGGGTCAAAGGCTGTTGGATGAATGTTTGGGGTACCTTATGTTATAGCCTTGGGTATCCTAGTTCTTGCATAGCATTTTTAGCAAGTTTGCATACTGATTTGAGGGTTGTCATAAACTGTAAATGTGCATATTTTTGGTCCCTCATCAGTGTTGTAGAAGGAAATTTTTCAGTTTGAGGTTCGCATGTACCACTTGTTTCAATACCCCTCTCTTGGCCCCATTTTTGTATGCCATTGTTGTCCTATCTATGCTTACTATTTGGCCATGTTTTGTACTGTAAAAAGTGCTATTTTGGGGCTGCCTTGCTACTGTATTTTCATTCCATATCCATATTGTGCATGTTTGGTATAGCTATAGGCCATCTCGGGTGCCTAAATTCATGTTTCGGGGCCATTTCATGCATCGGGTGTACTTTCGCCTCATTTCGGGGCTGTTTTCCCCCACATTTCAGTGCCAAAATTCATTTGCATGTTTGCATATCCTATTCCATGCCATTTCATGCCTTAGGGCCATCGCCTCGGTTTGCGTGCCCGTATGCACGCATTTCGAGGCATTTCATTTTCATTCACCGGCATCCTATGTGAGTGCAGCTGAGGCTCTCTCATGTTGGTATAAGCCCATCATTGCATTTCCATGCCTTCGGGCCATTTCTCGGTTTGCGTGCCCACGGGCACGCATTTCGAGACATCTCTTTTTTCATCTTCCGGCATCCTATGTGAGTGCGGCTGAGGCTCTCTCATGTTGGTATAAGCCCATCATTGCATTTCCATGCCTTCGGGCCATTCCTCGGTTTGCGTGCCCACAGGCACGCATTTCGAGACATCTCATTTTTCATATTCCGGCATCCTATGTGAGTGCGGCTGAGGCTCTCTCATGTTGGTATAAGCCCGTCATTGCATTTCATATGTCATTCCGTGTCTCTCGATTTGCGTGCCCGTGGGCACGCATTTCGAGGCATCTCATTTTCATAACATTTTGCATTTTAGGATGTATCTTAGTTGCATTTCATGCATGTCATGCATATTGCATGGTGTTCGGGATAGGAGTTAGCCCGGGCAAGGGAAACGAGGTACGTTTCGCACTCCGAGTGACGGAATGTGTCTCAATTCCCAAGTCACCGACACTCCGGATTATCCATGATGGAGTTAGGTTTTGTTGTAGCATTCATGTGCATTCATCCTATATTGAGTTGTGCAATCCGATTCCCCGGCCATCATGCATCGAGATGCGTGATTGGTGGCACGAGGATCGAGGCACGCATATATTTGTGAAATACATTGCTATGCCCCTTTTCTGCTCTCTGTTGCAGCAAAATGAAGAATCAGCACCTTTTCGGAGTCTGGCACGCATTTCGAGAAACATTACAAACAGAGGCTAATTGGGGCATCCTAGTGGATTTACACGCCAAAGCAGCCCGGCATACATCATCCATCAACAGTAAGGCAGCCCCTGACTTGCATGCCAGTTTACAGCTTTCTTAATTAATTTGTAGATTAATTAGGAATTTGTATATTATTTCGGACTGTATTATTCTTTCATTTGGACTGTATATTTATTCGGACCCTCTGCGCGAGGGCAAAATTGTAATAAGTGTGGGTGAGTGTGATGTATGTCTTCCAACCCCCACTTCTTTCTTCCCTTTTATTTACCTGCTTATGATGGTTAGATATAGGGCATATTTCAATTAGCATAACAGTATGACAGCATGTTTGCATCATTCATCTGTTTTGCACGCACCGGGCTCGGCGCATCATACAAACTGCATTTGTATTTTAATTCCAAATTGAATACGTGTTAGTTGTAGCATTCCATATGCCATGTTTAGAATAGCCGAGCCATCTTAGTTGCATTTTGCATATGTTGCATTAGGCATTTCCGTATAATTAGGATCATGCATGATTTCTAATCGGTTTCTGTTTTAGCTTGGAGTACTCGGTGAGTTTTATGCTTTAGCATCCTTGCATGCGTGTGAGTGTTGCCATGATAGCATGCTTACCATGAGGCTAACTGCTTATGTGATATAACTGCCTTGAGTGCCTGTGGGTGGAGGTTGAGTTACCTGAATTGGGACAATTCGTTGACTGTTTGTTTTAAGCCCACTAGATAGTGGCAAAACCATTGTTCTTCGAAGCCCACCTAAGGGTGGCAAAATCTGCATTTTCAGCCTACCTGCGGGTAGCAAACCATTTTTCAAACAAACAAACACGAAGTGTTTTGGTTCCAATTCGGGCGATTCGGTCTATACTTATTTGCTGCGAGCATCACATAGTAACCTAGGCTAATAACCGGAATAAGAACACACAATGTTTTCAAAAACAGATATCATGGTTAGTAGAGGCCGGTCTTTAACCGGGCGAGCGGGCGGGGGTGCTCACGAAGTGACCTTCCCTAATCGTACCCAAGTTCCCGAGCCGAGGCAACTTTGGTGATGACGGACACGTGGCCTTTGGCACCGAGTCAGGGTTTCCTAAATTTCCCATTAAAAAATATTTAGGTGGCGACTCTGTATCTGGCAAAGCAGTCCATGTTTGGCACTTCTTTCAAAAATCTGTTTTCAAAACGATTTGCCGGATTTGGACTCTTTGGTTCAAGATTTAGAACCGTGACACAAATCGAGTCCGAACTGTAGCGAGGTCCCTCGCGGACGTGTTACAGGCTGCTGTATAGAGCCTTCCCCTAAATTTACTTCTTCTAAGGGGTCTTGTGTCTGAGAACTTACTGAAGCTTCTTCTTTGCTTTCTTTTATCTTCGAAGCAATCTCCCTGCTTTGTTCTGCTCCCAGGTTCTTTAATTCAACATCTTTGCCCTCCTCCTCATAGACAAAGTCTGTCCACAAGGCTTCCTCTTCTTGTATCTCCTGGACTTTTGTTTCAATGTCCAATGCACAGTAATTATCAAGGGTCAAAACTTTGACCTGTTGCTACTTCTGCTTGCAGCCAATTATCATGACTTCTCTCTCTTGATCCTGTACTTTCTAGACTATTGAATTTACATCCAATGTTGAGAATTTAATTAAAGCCAAAGACTTGGCTTCTTGTGTTTCATTTCTTTGCCTACAACCAGGCATCATTGTCATCCTTAACGACAACCTCCTCATCAGCACTCTCCTGGACTAAGTGCTTCAGGTGTGTCACTTCCTCATCAGCCGTCACTTCAGCTGAGCCATCAGGTTTCCTCAGTATACTGAGTGGTGTCACTCCCTCAATATACAGTTTGGCCTCTGCAAAATCTGCACAGGCTATGAAAGGTTGAGGATCTACATCAATTTCCTCTGTCTCTCCATTGCCTAAGGCCATCATAATTTTCTGATGCAAAGAGGAAGGCACACATTTGTTAGTGTGAATCCAATCTCTCCCAAGTAAAGCATTGTATTTAGCATTACTATCGATTACGAAGAATGCTGTCATGCAGTCCCTGGTTCCCATACTCAAGTTGATGGGTAGAATTCCTTGAGCCATCTGTTTGTCTCCAGCAAAGCCAGCGATGGTTATGCTAGTTGGGATTAACCTAGGATTCTCTTTCCCTAGTTTCTTCAAAGAAGATTTCGGTAGTAAATTCACTGTTGCCCCATTATCTATTAGGACTCGGTTCAATTGTATCCCGTCGAAGAAAGCCTTGATGTACAAAGGCTTGACATGTTGTGTCATAGAATTCGAGGGATACTCAAAGGGATATGAGAGGTTAATGCTCACCTCTTCTTCACTCTCATATTTAGTTTCCATTGGGGTAGCCATTCCAGAATCATCTTGTACCATACTCACTTGTGAGTCTTCACTAGAGATAGAAATAGGATCAATTTCTTGACCATCTTGGTCCTCATCTCCAGCCTGGAACTCATGAGGCAGTATGTGTACCATATTGACTGATACTGGAGGAAATGAGCCAAATTGGATGGCTGGCTGCACCTGTTTCCCCTCTTGGCCACCTTGTTTAGTTACTTCAGAAGCATCCTCCATGCTGCACTCCGGCACTTCATTGCTAACTGATTCCTTCGAAGGATCTTTCTCAACTGGTTTTTCAACCAAAAATGTTTGCTCAGCCATGAAGGCTTCGAACATTTCTTCCTCCACCATTTCTTTCTTTTGGTCTATGCCAATTTCTTCTTCTGTCTCGCTACGACTCTCCATCAGAGCTTTCTCCAATCCTACTAAGCCAGATTTCTCTCGGGCTTTTAGTTCAGAATGAACCTTGGCCAACTGTTCTCTGCTGCAACCCACCTTGCTTTGTAGAGTTGTCTTTGGAGTATGGTCTAACCTTGGAGTCTTCTTTCCTTCTGTCTGGACCAATGAAGAGCTTTCTCCATTTTCTTTCATATCTTTCTGGTACTGAGTGTACCTGCACTGAATCTTTCTTCTTTGTGATTTCGAAATGACTGGGACCATATCTGGTTACTTCATCTTTGGGTGTTTAAGCAATACCCAATTGTTCGGAGCCACAAAAGGAGGTTTAACCATCCTTTATTGGTTTCCAGCATCTCTCTGAGTAGGCACTTCCCTAGGTTTGTTCTGCATCACAAACAAATCTGGAACTCCAGGTACCCACGAACTTACTGACTCAGATGTTGAACTGCTTCTTTCTACCATCGAAGCCATCTTCGAAGTTGGCTGTGAGGGCAATTGCTTGGTCCTGACCTCATGTTTCGAGCCTGATTCAGGCCTTTGATGAAAGTGGCCACTTTCTGTCCTGCGTGAGGTTGGTCTAGGGGGCCAATCTCTGGCTTTGATCCCATAACCTGAACTCTTCTCTAGTCTTCTTTCAAAATGACTGCTCTCTATTCTGTAATAGTTAGGTAGCCTGGACTCATACAAAGGCCTCTTGCCTTTAGCATGCATTCTATCGACTGCTGGTTCAACTACCAATGGTTGTTGCCTAACACTAGCCGGATACGGGCTTTTGTTATAAGCATTGGTTGGTTTAGGGCGTCTCTGCACATCCCTATAGTATTGATTCCCATCAATTGGAAGCCCCTTCAACCATTTATAACTCAGTCTGCACCTGGGACACATCCTTTGCATTACTACTGCCTCTAAGGAATCATCATCCAGTGATTCTACATCAAAGTGTTCCCTCTGGTGTAAGAAACCTTGTCCAATAACTGGCAGATTTCTGGTGTCCTTGTTGATGGTTGTCTGGTTAGCAACATGCATCTGCACATTGACTTCTTCCAATTCTGTCAGGGACAAGTTCTGGAAGTCTGACATAATGACATTGGCTGCCACCTCTCCAAATTCTGGAAATGGATTACTGTCGATCCCCATGGCCTTTTCTGTTTTGGCTGGGAATTTCAAACTTCCTTTCCGAATTTGTTCTTGGATCCTATCTCGAAAAACAATGCAGTTTTTAGTCGAGTGAGACCAAGAGTTATGCCATTTACAATATATTTTTCCCTTAAGTTCATCTGGAAATGGTAGTTTTACTCCTTTAAGTAACTTAAGGAAGTTGGCCGCAAGCAAATGATCAAAAATGTCATCTGCCTTTGTTAAATCGAAAGAGTACTTTCTGTGAAGGTCTTTCTTTTTAAACTGCTGGTCAATTGTTGTATCCTTATGAATTAATGCCTCACAGATCACAGGTTCTTTGCCCACAATCTCTGCTGCATCGATCTCATCATTAGGATCCCTATAATATGTCTTGTACGATGCATTTATTCGATCTTGTTCCTCCTCTAGTAATGCTTCATACCTAGACACCTTATAGGTTAGTTCCACCAAATCTCTGAATTTAGTTGAGTCAAACTTCTTTCGAAGCTTGAACTCTAAACCATTTTGAGCCAATCTTACGAATTCTGGCTCTGGCAGGATGACTCTACATTTATTTCGAGCCCTTTTAAATCTAGCAATAAACTGAGTAGCCTTTTCTTCAGGCCTTTGACTTAATCTTGCCAAGTCTGCCATGGAAACCTCTGGCTCCGATTGGAAGAATTGGGCATGAAATGCCTCTTCCATTTGTTGCCAAGTTTGAATGGAGCTAGGTGTAAGGTTGATGTACCATACAAATGCTCCCCCAGTTAGAGAATTTGGGAATAATCTTAGTTTCATATAGTCATGGCTAGTAAATTTACCGCATTGAGCAGCAAACCTAGCAATATGCTCTACTGTTGATTGGTTTCCACTCCCATAGAAAAGGGTAAAATCTGGTATCCTGAACCCCCTTGGGTATTCATGTACCCTATTTGCCCATTCTGGGTATGGTTTTTTGTATACAAGAGTCTGGATCCTCTGAGCCATCGGTCCACACATCTCCCTAACAATATCAGCAATTTGGTCCCTAGGGACCATATTTTGTGCTTGCTGAACCACTACTGGAGAGACAAACACAGGATTTGGTGGACAAACTTGTGCTTGTGGTCCTCTTGGTCCATAAGGTGGTACATTTGGGACTGGTTGTCCCTGTGGTGCAGATTACTGCTGGGGGTGTGGGTAACCCCTTTGAGCCTGTCCTGCGAAAGGTGCTGGAACAGGTGTTGTGTCTCTTCCATTTGCAGGCAAACCTTCCAACCCCCCGGGTATAAATTCGAATAAGGGATTAGTGAACCCCCTTGTACCAGGTATGGCTTCAAACATGGGGTTTGTGACCATTCTTATGCTAGTTTCTTGTACTGGGCCAGATCCACCAATTTGCATGGCTTCATTGTTGAGTACTGAGGCATTTTGACCTGCTATAGGCCTCGAAACGGGTTCATACCACGACTGAGGTGATGGTCTTTCATAGTTCTAATTACTAGTTTGACCATTAGAATGTCCATTAACTTGCATAGGCTGTTTATCTCTAGCCAATCTTTGTTTAGGGGCATTTAAAACTTCCTCGATGTGTCTTGTGTTTGTTTGTTGGTGGTTATTCATTCGATCCAAAAAGGATGTTGCCCACCTTTCCATTGTGTTCATTAATTGCTGTCCCATGGCATCTACTAGGCCATCCCATGGATTTATTGGATGAGTAGATGGAACAATGGATGGTCCAATTCCTTGGTTTCGTCCAATACTATGAACATGTGGTTCTTATCCTGAAGTACTGGTCTGTTCGACCATAGGTTCTGATAATATGGGAGTTTCCACAGGATGTGTCACCACATTATCCTCTGGATTAGGTAGTTCTACCTCTCCTTCTACGCCTTTTTCCAAGCGTTCATTTTCTCCTTGTCTTCTTCGTCTAGCCATTTCAATTAGTTCCACTGGGCGTGCCAAAAATATATGTTGGCTTTTTGGCTTTCGAAGGGTGTTTTTGTAAATGTGAGCATGCCAGCAAGGATTAATCAGTCCTTACAGAAATGTTAATTGCCAACCAATTATCAGACGATTGTGTTTTAGTTCTTTCAGCCTCAATGAAGAGGACTTTTACTGGTGGCTTGACTTAGGAGAAATTAAGCAAAATAACAGTTAAATGAAGAGCAATTAAAGTATTTTATTAGAATGAAAGCTTACAACGATTCAAACTCAGCCTCGTAGAGGTTTACAACAACGATCTACTTGAAACTACTCCTATGAATGAAGTGCAGTGCAGGAATTTAAAATACAGGAATATAAAGAGCAGGAATTTAAAGAACATGAAATGTAAAGACTGGAAATGTAAAACTGGAAAAGAAAATATGTAAAGTAAGACTGGTTTGTATGATCTGAGTCTGGGGCTTTTTCTAGGGTCTTCTCCGTTATTTATACTTCTCAAGGATGACCATCGAACTACATTTCAAATCGTCGAACTGCTCCTCTATGATTGCTGATTATGCTGCCTTATAAGTAGTTCCACTACGCCATCACTTGCAATTAGGCTTCCCTCCTATATTTGAATTTGAATGAGTAACCGTTGAAGCCACGTCACCTTGCACCTCTTTATTGATCCAATGCTACTCAGATCACGTGAGAACCAATACTAACTGCCACATGTACGATCAGGATCGAAAACTTGAATAGTCTTCTTATATTACCCTTGCTCTGCCACGCGTCGAATTATGATTGGCTTTTACAAAATATGTAGCCAACAACCACATAATAAAAGTGAGATTTAAAAATGTGTATTAAGAGTTTGTTAATTTAATGAGTGAATAATGAGTAAGTGGTGGTATAATGGATATCTTAAAGTGTGTTAAAGGGTATGTTAAAATATATGTATATATAAATAGTTAGTCGTAGCTGACGGCCGGACGTCCGACAGGTCAACTGGTCAAACCATTTTTTTTTTTTTTTTTACTTGAAGGGTCCAGACGTCCAAGGGATGACCCACCAAACATTCAGCCGGACGACCCCACGACACTTACTTCTCTCTCCTTCGCTGGCTGCAATTTAATACACTATTTAACATCTGACACTAATTTTGATCACTAATGAACAACTTAGCAGCTCCATCATTGTATGAACAAAATGGAATGGAACAAAATGAAGCTTTGCTAGCCAAAAGTTTAGCATCAAACACTAGTGGAGAGTTAATAGCTCCATTGTGAATGCTCTGAGTAGTTGTGATAAACCACCAAATACTTCAATTCGGCTCGTGTTTAACTTGTTAAACTTGATTCATTAAATAAATAAGTTAAATTTAAATATATCTTAGAAGTTATTAAAATTTTTAAATCAAGTTTGAACAGTTAATTACTCGTTAACCTCGGTTTAATAAGCATAAAATATCAAACTGCTTGAGCTCGGCTCAATAAAAATTTGTTTCAGATCAACTCAAAAGTTTAACGAACCAAACTTTAACAAATTTTGAAACTCGTTAAAATTATCAAATTAAACTTGAACATTTAACTGTTCGGCTCATTTATCACCCCTAACCTTTAAAAACATAAAATATCAAAATACTTATAATTTTAATATATTTTTTACGTATTTCAAAATATTTTGGTTTGTTTTTGGAAAGAATTAAAAAAAAAAAATTCACTATAAAAGTTTTAAAAAAAAATTCAAATGACTATACAAAAAAGTTAAAATTTTCATTTTTTCTCTATTTTTGATACGTTTTTTTTTTTAAATTAAAAAATATTCCGAACATACTAATTTTTTTCATCCTATATTTTAATTAAAAAAATAAAAAAAATTACTAAAATAGCTTATTCCTAAACCAAATCTTTCACATATTTTAATACACTTTTTATATTATTTTTTAACACTAACAATAGCCCTAACCTCCCTTAATATTTGAGAAAAATATAATAGCACTACAAATTTAGCATAATTTCACATATCTTCCTTTTAGTAAAGTTTAAGTGATTAAAACTAATGCAAATAATGAGTAGATACTGAAACAAATAAAAACAAACATATGTTTTAATAAAAAAAGGGATAATAACTTCATCTTTTTATACATATAACTCAAATTACTGTTAAAATGTAGGAAAATGTCTCGTAGCTCAAATTTTGTGGCTCAAAAGTGGCTCAAATGGCCAAAACGACGTCGTTTTGGCCATTTGAGCCACTTTTGATCCACAAAATTTGAGCTACGTAGCATTGTTGTAAAATGTATTGTGTGAAACAAAATTTGGAGAGAGACCCATTTGTTTAAAAAATGTAATGCTAACTTCTAGAGATGAATTTTTTTTAGCAAGGTTCCAAAATTTTGACTTTTTAAGAAAGGATTATAAGTTATAATTTTCTCCTATGCTATGATGCTAGGCATCAATAGATAGTTAAGTTTAATTCAGACAACATATATGTAGAGTAAAATTACACTTATACCCTTGAGATTTGGGTTTAACACATCATTCTTGACGTTTGGAAAATTACACTGACCCCCATGTTATTGTAATTATTTAGACGAAATACACGTTTGTATAAAAAAGACATTGAATTCGTACACTCTCTCTTTTCTTGTTTTGCTTTACTTCTTTTTTTTCCTTTCTTTCTTTTTCCTTTCTTTTGCTTTATTATTATTTTTTCTAATGTAATTTTCTTTATTTTTCTACGATGAGTTGTTATCTTTTATATGAGCAAGCGTCTATGAAATGAGACTATTAACAACAAGAGTGAGAATGTAATTTTCCAAATATCAAGGGTTGATATGTATTAAATTTAAATCTCAAGGGGTGTCAGTGTAATTTAACCACATATGTAAATGTTATCATGTTTTTAGTCTTTTTAAAAAATTTCTCATATTGTTTTGTATTTATTCTTGTTTTTCATATTTTAAAAACAAAATAATGAACAATTAAAAAATATCTTTGTTTTTTGGTATTTATTTTACCTTCTCAAATTTCTATATTAACCTATTTAATAAATAAGGTCCCTTATGATATACCATGAGTGTAATATCAATATATTTTTTCACAAGTGCTAAGAAAATCATGCCAAATACCAATGAATATAAATATAAAAAATTTATAAAATCAAAAAATTCTGAAATTTCTCTTTTTCAAGGCATTAAAAGTATAATTTTGATGTAAATTAAGTGATCACCATTTCATTAAACGATTGGTTAATAACAAATTCTTGTCAATGAGAGAGGCTTCAAATGACTTTGAGTTCAAAAAAATATAATATATTGAATATGTCATTATGCAGATCTTACTCAAAATTTTTTATTTTTACAATTGCTACAAAAGATATTAAAAAAATGAAATTACTCTCACAATAAAAATACACGAATTAAAGCAAGGAGAAATTACTCATAAATCCCATTTTGATAAATGTTACTCTAGTTAGTCCTGAATGTTTTTTATTAAACCATTTAGTCCTAAAAAACATCACCAACATCACTAATAAACATCATAAAAACATCAACATCATCAACTACAACGTAAAACATCATCATCAACTACATCGTAAAACATCATCAAAATAACATCCTAAAACAGCACAACATTATCAAAAACAACATCGTAACAATCATCGTGAAAAATTACACATCAGATTTATTTAAACATAAACACCAAAAATCAAATTCATTTAAACATCAGATTTCAAACATCAAATTCATTATTTAAACATCATATTTCAAACATCAAATTCATTAATATAATGTAACACCAATCCAAAATGGTAAACATCATGGTAAACATCATATTCAAGGATCAGAACGCGAAACCCTAACGAAGCGAGTGCAGTTGTAACACCAATACGACGCCGTGGAGTCCATCTTCCGTCGATCTTATTAGATCTGAAATATATATCGAATAAATAGATAGAACTTGCCGAAGATTTTACAGACCGACGATGAAGATGAAGATGCGGAAAAGAGAGAGAGAGAGAGAGAGAGATGTATTGATGGGTGTGAAAAAGAGAAAAATAAGGGTTTATAAACACAACACGTCGGTAATCGGCTCGAGTTGTGATGTTTGCTCTGTTGTGGTGTTTATTATTGGACTCGATGTTTGGGATCAAAAATTGTTACGATGATGTTTGATTAAAAAAAAATTGTTATGATGATGATGTTTGATCAGAAAAAATTGTTTAGTCGTTATTTTTTATGTTTGATGTTATGTTAATCGTTATTTAAATAAATTTGATGTTTGATGTTTGACGAATAATGTTTGATATTTGATGAATAATCCTAATGTTTAATGGTTGTGTTTGATGTTTGATGAATAATATTTATTGTTTGATAAATAATCTTAATGTTTAATGGTTGATGTTTGGTGAATAATCTTGACGTTGATAATGTTTGATATTGGATGAATAATTTTATCGTTGTTAATGTTTGATGTTTGATAAATAATTTTGACGTTGCTATGTTTGACGTTTGATGAATAATGTTTGACATAAAAAGACCTATAGTAAGCTTTTAGAGAAATAGGACCTATTAGTCCAACAAAAAACATTCGGGACTAAATGGACTAACATTCTTAAATTTGGGATTTATTGGTGCTTTCCCCTTAAAGCAATCATGCATGTCGAATAATAAATTATTACTTTTTCAAATAATCTAAAATATACCAACACTAAATGACTACACAAAAATATTTGGTACCTTTAAAAGAAGAGTTCTAAAACAAGAGCTGTAATGGATGGAACCCACCCATTGATGTGATATGTGTGCCTGTGTTTTAATTTTGAAAAATGCTTGGGAGCACTAAAAGGAGAGCACTAGAGGAAACACTAATGATGTGGTAGTAGGCCTCACCCACTTTTTATGCCTTTTTTTTTTTTTTTTTATTGCCATTTCTGATGTATTAGTGTTATTAGTGGTGTATTTTTTAGTGGTCTAAATCATTGTTGTTTTATTTTTATTTTTCATTACCATTTAAGTAGAGCTCAATTTAGAACTCTATTTCTAGAGTTCTGTATCACTTCCGATGATTACACATGTATTCATTATTGCAGCAAAGCTACTGCACCAAATATCAGTAATGATACAGAACTCTAGAGGGACAACTTTACTGAGCTGACAGTGCAAAAAAAAAAAAAAAAAAAAAGTGAACAAAGGGATAAATTAGAGCTGTTTTTTAGAACTCTAAAACATTTCCCCAAATATATATAGCACCCAACTACCCATTCGAAAAAAACAATGAATTTTATGATCCTGAAAATCATGCATGTAAATAGTACATGTGGTTTCCTAGCACAACATGTCTTGGTGCAAAAAGACTAAATTAAACAAAAAAATGCTATAATTTCAGAAAAAATACATCAAAAAAATATTGAAAATTCGACAGTAATGGCCAATATTCACTTTCAATGTAGCTCCAAAATAGAAACTTTAAATCTCCTCCATATATTTAAATTTCTAATAATTTTTCTGACACCACAAAATTTTCCTAAATTGATTCCCTTCCCTCGGCTCATTTTATTGGGTAACCAAATGCAGATGTCCAAGCATCCCTTTGTTTGGTTTCAAAAAAATTGAATTTTTTTTATTTTTTCTTATCTTTTTGTTGAAAATTTTAATTATTTTTTATTTTTTAACTACACCTAATCTAGATACATTTAAAAAGTATAATATTTATAATTTTTTAAAAAAAATTCATCAAATACAAAAAAATATTTAAAAAATATAAAAATACAATACATTTTCGTATTCTTATATATTTATTAAAATTTTAAAATAGTTTTTCACAAATACTTTACTTTTTATGTGTATCTAAGTTATATGTATTTAGAAAGTAAAAAATTTACTTAAAATATTAAAAAAATCACTAAAAATAAACATGAAAAATAAAAAAATTTAATTTTGAAAAAATCAATTAAAAAAAAATTAACTTTAAAAATTTTTACTAAAGAGGCCCAATGTCATTTATCCATGGCCTTGTTGGTCCCCCCTAATTGTCCAAAAAAATAAAAATTAACATGGAGACAATTTTTTTAATTAAAAAATAAAGTACATCATATATGATTACAAGGTGGACCCAACTTGCGTTAGTTGCACGGGATGTTTTCTGTCATTGTTTTTGGGCATTGAATATTCTGGCCCATGGGATGTTTTATGTCATTGTTTTTGGGCATTGAATATTGTCCACTTATGTTGCATCTGAGCTCAAATCCTCTGCTGTCCCTCTATCCCGCACTTCCTTTACGCTGTGTTTGGTTGAAAAATATGAGAAGGAATTTAAAAAGGAAAAGAAAAAAATTAAATGAAATGTAAATAAAATATACCTACATTTTATTTAGTTCACATACATTTTCTTTTTTTCTTTCTAAATTTCTTTCTAAATCTTTCAATCAAACACAATATTAAAGAATAATTCAAATTAGACCATATTACTCCACTAAAAATCTGCAACTAAGTTAGCTCTAAAACAAAAAATCAAAAAATTCTCATTTACTCTGACTCTCTCTCTCCCTCCCTCACTGCACACGCACACCACTCACACAATCTCTCTCTCTCTCTCTCACGCATTTCTAATAAAAAATTATTTTAATCTTTTTTATTTTATTTGCATGGGATGTTTTCTGTCATTGCTTTAGGGGATTGAATATTAGCCCCATTTGATAGAGTTATGGAAAAGTGATTATAGATTATAACTTAACAGATTATGACTTATAACTGTGAACATAAGCTGTTAACCTATTTAGTGCAGCTGTGGGATTATGGATTTAAGCAGTAGAGTAGTATTTGGTTAATAAGCTGTAAAATAGCTTTTTACTATATAATTATCCTTTCTGCCCTTATATGATACAAAAATGATTATTTTGTCATTTTTTTCAGTTTTAATTTTAAAAAAATTATTTCATTAATGAAAGTTAATATAATTAGTATTAATTAGTATCAATTAATATAAAAATTGATACATTTGATAAAAATGTAATGGAAGTATTATTGTTACAATTTTTTTCCATTATAAATTAATTAGTATCGATTAATTGCTTAATTAGTATCAATTAATATTAAAATTATTAATTAGTATCAATTAATGGCTTAATTAATCTCAATTAATACTAAAATTATTAATTACTATAAATTAATATTAATAATTAATTTTTATTAGTATCAATTAATATTAATAATCAACAATTATTATTAATTAGCATCAATTAATAATTAATTCATTACAAAAGTATACAATATTAATTTATTAATAATTAATACCAATTAATATTGATTTTTTTCTTTTTCTTCAAAAATATACAATTTTTTATTTTTTAATTAATATAAAAATATACAATATGAATTTATTAATAATTAATACCAATTAATATTTATTTTTTAATTAATATTGATTTTTTTCTTTTTTTATTAATATTAATATTTGGGTATTGACGAGGGCATTTAAGTAATTTTAGCCTCCCACGCCAACTGCGTGCTTAAGTCGAAAATTTAAGCACTCCTTGACCAGCTTTTGAGATAAGCTGAGAAATATCTTGATTTAAGTTATAAGCTGGTTAGCTTAAGCTGTACTAAACACAAGATTTTAACTTAAATTAAGTTAAAAACTGAAATAAGTAGCTTATAAGCCCTACCAAACAGGCCTATTGTCCACTTCTGTTGCATCTACCCTAATTGGATGTATGTGTCCAATCCAATTGTAGATCATATTTTATTTTTAATTTTTAATTTTTTTTCCTTTGTCTCAATAAGTTTTTAATTATAAGATTATATTTTAAGATTATTACTTAATTTTATAATGTAAAATGCATTGGAATATAGAGATTTAAAAATAAAAGATATTATTTGATCCAACAAAGCTGATTAAACTTGAGAAAATTACAAGTCAGGCTAATTTTTCAAAAATAAGTATAAATACATGATTTTTTTTTTTGATTTTAATAATTACGATTTATAAACTTTATCATTAATCTGTATTTTTTTTTTTTTCATTTTTCAACAGATATGTTATTTCCCCATTAAACTTCAAATTGTGCAACCCAGGTGCTGTTTTGTTAAAAATTGATAATCCAAAAGTAAAAAATCAAAAACACTTCTCACACATCTTTTAAAAATTAATTTTTTTAAAAAATTTATTTAAATTATTTTTACCTAATAAGTTATTAGTAAAATCTATATCAAACAAAATAGTACAAAATGTCAAGATTAAAAAAAGTTAGAAACAACTCAAAAATGGTCTCGTTTGTCAACTATACATTTTAATTAAAAAGTTAAAAAATACTATAAATTATCATATCACTCTCTTTATTATTAAAATAGTTTTTTCCCAAACAAGACATAATTCACACTAAGACCTCGTTTGGCATGCATCAGTTTTAACCTAAAAGTTAAAAAGTTATTAAAAAAATCAAAAGCTTATAACCTATATAAAAAACTCAAAAATTTCCTTTTCTCTTTACTTATTGCATATATTTTCATAAAAAAATTAAAAAGTCATTTTAAATATACCAATTTTTTTAATCTCATATTTTAACTAAAAAATAAAAAAAATATATTAAAATAACATGTTCCCAAACAGCAGTTTTACTCAACCAATCCATATAAATGCTCTGCTTTTACTGGGCTCAGAATCATTTTCAGATAAGTAAAAGCATTGTGAGACATTATCCCTCAAAATTAATCTTTGAGGGATAAAGATTACCCCCCTTGGACAGAAAAGGTAATTTGTTGATTTTTATTCTACTGATGAAGTTAATAAAATCACCATATTTTATGTTCTTTGTCATGAATTTTTTCAAATTTTCCGTATTTCTCTATGCTATGCATCATGCATGGGTTAGCTTTCCTTTTTCTATTTCCATTTCAGGGATGTATAAATTTTGGATAGGATTCTAGTCCTTTCAACTGTTGAATGCAGACAAAAGAGGACCAATATGAATACAACCTAAAGAGATGCCACCTCAAAATCCAAAATTATTTCAAAATTAAACCCAAAAATTATTTATTATCGTGAGTAATAATGCCACAAATGCATTACGATCATATGTTTTCTTGGGCTACAAAAGTATATGATTGTGATGTATTTGTGAGATTATTTTTGACAATAAAAAATAACTATATCTCAACCCTAATATAGACACAAGTAATTAAGTTTAATTGTGTTTAGTTACAATAATAAGAGTTTAAGGCGTAGGGTAATCCAAATTGGTTAGTGGGTATACTTTTCACTCAATTGACAAGATTTCGAATCCCTAACTAACTTTGATGTGTGAGGATATAATTTTCGAATATCATTAAGTGTTTACTCTACAGGTCTATCAATGGCCTCTAAAAAAATTTCTTGTAAGAGTTTGTTGATTTGAATAAAATTGTGTAAGACCGGAAAATAAAAACAGAAACCATTAAAATGTTGGTTCCTAATAAATTTGTGAGTAATGCTATATGCACTAATTAATATACTAATTAGTATATCAATTGATGATGTGGCATAATTTAAGATTTTTTGGTATTTGTAATTTGTAGAATGAGTGGGATTAATAATAATGCCATAACTAGTATTAGTACATTAATTAGTACACTAATTGGAGTATATAGTACCACTCTAAATTTGTAGTACCACCGCCCTTTAATTAATAAAAGTAGGAAAGGGTATTAATGACAGCAGAAAATTTAATTGTGACACCTAGTTGTCTCTTTAATGAAGGTTTTCTCTTAATGCCTAATGAAATTTCAAAATTTCCCCTTTATAATTGGGGAAGTTATTGGGTATTAACACGGCTACGTGGTACTTCAAGATATTATAATTAGTAAAGAATGTGGAACTTATGATTTTGTGTTGAACGATTGAGGAATATGAAAAGACATAATAAATGATGGTTAATAAAGGAGCATAAGACGTGATAGTCTGAGAATACTTAATAATTTTCCTTATAATTGGGATTAGGAAACAAGACAAGCCCGTTGTAATTTTTTTAAGAAAAAATTATACATATATATAGACAAATCATATTCTTTTCTTAAAAAAAATACTTAGAATGCAGTATTGAGATTTATTCTAGATGAGTGCAGTGTTATCATAAGAAATTCATGACAATTAACATACTAATGTGACTAAACTCGAATTCGGTTAGGTCTATAATTTATTTTCTTTCCAAACAAATATTTCCACACTCCTAATACTTAAAGAAGAGCAATGATATACAAATAGAAAAATATGCAAAATTACTTGATTGTATGGGGAGTAATTATTTCAAAACACAATATCTCTATTAAAATGACATTTAATCACAAAAATATAACAGTCACGGTATTCTGATGAAAAAATTTATAAAAATGCTAGACCCTAAAAATTCTACTAAATGTCTCACATGAGTGTGAAACTTACATAAGACTCACATTGTGTAGGTCACATACCCATGTAAGATATTTGATAGAACTTTTGATAGAATTTTTGAAATCTCTAATATTATTAAAAAATTTATCTCCAACTTATTGTACTGTATAGTCCAAAAATAGTGGGCAAGGATTGTAAGCCTCACAACAATGGGATTGTAGGCTCTACAACCATTCCATATTTCGAATCGGATAGTTGAGGATATTGGAGAGAAATCAAAAAATTTGTAACAATAATTATTTTCAAAAAAAATAAATTAAAAATTAAAAATAGAGTCATACCTTCTCGGAAATGGCATCTTGAACAACAATGATGTGACTAGTGAAGCAGAAATGACTTCACTGGTGGAAGAAGCATCGGTATCGAAAAGACTAATGTCTTGATTTAACATGGACCGTAGATATTCCATCCTCATCTTCGCCGCTTGCCTCTCTCCTGTATGCATCCAACATGCCACCTATATATACATACACATACATGCACATTAATATACACACACCTCAATATATTTTAAAAAAATGAATAATTAATGTTAATTAGTTCATACCTGTCTATGATGAAAATGATATCACCACACTGAGATATACAAAATCCATTGAATACTGCAACACAAAATTAGATGTAAAAAACAAATTGTAATTAAGCCATATATAAATAAATAAACAGAATGTACTCAGAAAACAACTATTCAAAATGTACTTAGGCCATCTCTAACCGTTCACCTAATCCAACATCAAATTCAAATTTGATGAAAAAAAGTTGCTTTTTGTGCTCCAAAGGTTGCACCAAAACAGTATCAAATTGAGAAAACATCAAACGTTTCACCAAATTGAGGACGGCTTGCTCATTTCACCAATTCACTGTGCATAGCCGTTAAAGCAGAAATTTGTGAAAATTTTACACTACGGGGTCGACCACCCGGTTGACCACCTGGTCGACCCCGTGGTCAACCAACCGGTCGACCGGCTCATGGAAAAATTGGCCTGCGAACTGGTTCAAATTACTGGTTCAAACGATTCAAAAAAAATTTGAATCGGTCGACCGGTTGGTCGATCGGCCGGTCGACCCATCGGATGTCCTTTTCCTTTTTTGATGCACACTACAGTAACCATAACTATTGGAGCTACGTGTATCAGATCAAGAAAATCAACTTTTTTCTACTCAGATTTGGTGAAAATTTTGCTAAACCGTTGGAGATGCTCTTAGAAAACAACATCAATGATCGCATTTATTGGGCAAAAATTTTTAAATGAAAATTCTAAGTACATTGCATTATATATAAACTAGTGGTAACTCATGTTATGCACGGTATGTAAAAAAAAAAAAATTAATAATATATTTTTATAAAAAATAATATAAATAATTAAATTTTTGTATGCAAATTTGGAAAACAAAGAAAATTAAAATTTACAATTTAAGTCCCTCAATTTTATCACAATTTATTTATTATTTTTTAATTTATCACAAATTTAATCATGTAATTTTCAATCCCCCTTGTAGAATTGCAAACTTATGTGAGCTCAATCCCATCAATTTGAGTCGAGCTTAAAATTTTTTAAAGATTAAATAACATAGTTTTTAATTAAGTAAGGACTTATGCAAAAATTCAAATTAAATTTGAGTGAACTTGAGCAGAAACATCAAATAATCTGAGAAATCAAAACAAAATTATATATATAAATATATAAATTATTTGCTAATTTATTTTTTTAAATAATAAATAAAATTATTTAAAAATTAAATATTAATGAAAAAAAGAAAAAGCAATATACTTAAGATTTCCAATAAAATTTTTCTTGAAAATGTTTAAAAAATACTCTTGTTAGAAAGGGATTTTGAAAAGTGCCATATTAGCTTACTTTTTTTTTTAATCTTTTTTAGAACACATCACATATCTACTTTTCTACACATCTTTTCATAAAAGTAAAAAAGTATACCTAATTATATTTTTTGGGACACATCACATTTTTACTTTTTTTGTACATATTTTTTGTAAAAAATAAAAAAATATACTTATTTAGTATTTCCCAAACTACCACTAAGTTGATATTAAAAAATTTTACTTTTTATAATAGCATAAATAATTTAAATATGATTTTTTAGAAATTCTTTTTAATTTAAAAATTATAACAAAATATTTAATAGAATAAATTTTTTACAAAATAAAAGTATTTGAATAAAAAAAGGTAAGAAGAAAATTTAATATGGTATTTTCATTTAATCAAAAAATAATTTTAGATGAACAATAAATTATCACCTATAACTCTTTTTTTTAAATAAAAAAAACTTTAACGGACTATCACTTTTAGTAAAAAAAATTAAGGTTCCTTTCTAATTTATTTTAGCAAAAGTAACTTTTTAACAATTTGAGTCAAAGAAATCTTTATTCTTTATTTTAATTTCTTTAATTGACAATTGAGTGGGAAAAAAATCTAACAAAATTCACCATATTTGGAAAGTACTAAAAAAGTTATATTTTGTTCTTTTGTCCGAAATTTATATATATATATATAAATATTATTGTTGAAGTCCTTATAGTTTAGAAGGATATAATTTTTTTTTATAAAATTTAAAACAAAAAAAGAAAAAAAAATTAATAGCCATTAATAATTTGAATACATGTATTTAAAACAAATTATATTTAGACCAATAACATTATGACACATGTGAGTATTTATCTCATTCTAATTGTAGTAATATAATTTGAAGAATAATTTAAATTTTAAGTTTTATTTTATAATTTAATAAAGGATGCAAAATTTAAGGAATGAATATTAATCTCATTCCTATTATAATAACATAATTTAAGTAAGAATCCAAATTTACAATATTATTTTAAGAATATAAAATTAATTTATAAACCAATCATATTGTAACACGTATTAACAAAAAGTTAAACAAAATTTAAAAAAAATGAGAAAAAAGAATATCAACTTCCAACCTTAATGAAATGACAATATTTTGCAATCATAGTAGTATATAGATATATAGATAAATCATAAAATAGATCATTATTTAAAACTTATATATTAAGGGATAAATCATTATAACTTTAAATTTAAATTAATGGAATGCTTTCCATATTTAGGCCTCGTTTGGCAAGTGGTTGTTTTAGTCTAAAAGTCAAAAAGTTACTAAAAAAATCAAAAAGCCAACAACTTATACTAAAAAGTCAAAGATTCCATTTTCTCTCTACTTTTTGCACATCTTTTTTGTAAAAAGTCAACAAGTCATCCCAAACATACTAGTTTTTTTTACCTCATGTTTTAACCAAAAAGTCAAAAAATTACTAAAACAGCCTGTTCAAAAAATGAATTAGTATAATTTCTATTTTTTATATTTGATATACTTTCCATTTGAAAATCATAAATCTAGAGAGATTTTTTTAATTTTATTTTATTTTTTGCTTGAATGAGAGCTATAGAGGATTCTTTTAATTATTTAAAATCAAAAAATTAGAAATTTTAGTTTGAAATATTAGAACTCCCACAAGACTTGTGGTTAGAAATCCACTTTTACTTATATAATATATAGATATAGATAGATAGATAGATAGATAGATAGATAGATTTAATAAGAATTTATATTTTAGATATTTTTTTAATATACAAATTATTTTTCTTGGATTTTTTTATATTAAATTAATTTAACAATCTTATCACTAAACAGTAGGTATGAGAGAAGTCGAAAAGATTTGTAAGTTAGGAGAAATTAATAAATGTTGAAATTTTTTTTTTCAAAGCAAAAAATTAAAAAATTAAGATTAGGATATTGAAACTCTCACATCATAAAGTAATCGAAAGCGTCTGCGAATGCGAAGAGTTTCATCAATGGCACTTTTTTGGGCTTCTTTCCTTCTCCCTCTCTTGTTTTTACATTGTTTTCGGCTTCTCCGTCACCAGAAAGGGGACTTTGGACACTCATTTTGGGCTCAAAATGTGATGTAGAAAGTGGTGTTTGATGGGTTGGAGAGAGAGAGAGAGAGAGAGAGAGGGAGGAGATAATGAGAGAGTTAGACGGTTGAAGGTAGTGAAGTGGTTGGATGGCTCATTAAGTGCGAAGCTAACGTGGGAACAACATATATAGTTCAGAACTAGGTATACAGACTCAGAAGAATACTTAGAATTGACAATCTAACGACTCAGATTGATACCGGGAACAAATGTTTTCGCCATGCATCATTAATAATAACTTTTTTGATATATTTTTTATTTTTCTCCTATAGTCGAGAGTGTTAGGGGGTGGTGGTTTGCTGTGAGAAGTGGTTAAGAGTTATGATGTATGTATGACTACATGTATGTATGTTTCTCAAAAAGTTTTGGGAGATTTTCACTCTCTAGCACACATTACAGTCCATGGACATAAACATTGGTATAACATTCAGGTAGACTGAAATTCGCGGTAGATCCTGCGAATCCAACAACACATTTTAGAGTGTCCTGCCTCATAAGATACATTGCATGCCTCGTTGGTAAAACTCATCCACTATTTGCATTTGTAATGTTGATGAAAATTATTAAAATTGAGATCTTCTTTAGATCGTTAGGAGAGACTCGTGGATCAGTTTATAGTATTAGATTGAGAATCGTAAGATTATATTTTCAAGACAAAATTAAATGAAAAATGATCAATAATAATCATGCATGTTAAATAATTTTAAAATAATTAAATTTAATATAATACATCTTTTATGATATAACATAAATTAATGAGTTTTTTTTATACACTAGGCATAAGTTAATCCTACCCCCACACTACATACATGAAAATAATAATGATTTTCTTTTCTTCCACTATACTAGTTTCTAATTTTTAAAATTCTTATTAAAAAATAGATAATCAAAATGAAATTAAACATAGCGTAAGTATTCCTACTTCTCAATTAAAAATATTCTTTTTTTTGGTAATATTGTTTAAAGGAAATTACTTCGGTACACCTTCATTTAACTTAGTCCGACAAACAACCCCGTTTGGGATGATAGCGTTTTAGCTATTCACTAATTACTTTCTCTATTTTTCTATATGTGTTTTCGTAAAAAAATTTAAAAAATCAATTAAAATAACCACTTTCCAAACGAGTATATTTGGGATTAACTTTTTTAGTAATTTTTTTGTGTTGATTTTTCATTTTTATTTAATTTTTTTTTTTTTAAATTGTTTACGTTCCTAGGTTCTACCCAACGAGACAGATCAATCAATAAATAAATAAAGAAAAAAAAATATTATATTCTGAACTTTTAAAATCTTTTTAAGTTTTTAGATCCTTCTAACTAGACAAATTTGAAAAGCAAAAAAGTTATAAAAAAAAAAAAAAATCACTAAAGATAAAATAAAAGATATATATATAGGTTTTTTTAGCTACTCCAAACTCACCCTTACACCAAGCGCAAAAAATGACTTGCACCAAACACATGACAAACTTAGAATTTTTTTTTTTATTATAACACTAATTTGAGATTTCACTTATTATCTTACCTTCTTGTCAAAAATGTCTTCTTGACTGTTATTAATTTGAAGTGGTTGTGTAGCACCACTTTGTGATTGATCACATTTTACACACTTTTTCATTTTTTCTTTTTTAAATTTTTATTCAAATTTATGCTCAACCTAAATGAGATCTAAAAATCGGTAGACATTTTAGAACAATTGAGATCTAAAGATTCGAATCATACAACACAATTTCATCAGAGATACAATATTGTACAATAGTACAATGTGTGTCTGTTTTTTTGGAAAATAATTGCACAGTGGGAAAAACTTTTAACTGCACTCACTGTGCAGTTATATCCCTTTTGTTTTTCTTCAAAGTAAATTATAAATACATTTCTTAAAATTTAATTAAAATACGAATTGTTCTTTATAGTTTTGAAAATTAAATTTCTCCTCATGTGATTTCTTATTTCATAACAAATTACTCATTTTATTAATAAATTATCAATTCAATTAACAGTTTTTAATGATATTAGAAATATATTTCAATTAATAATTTAGATAATTTTATTATTGTCAAGGAGAACAATTATGAATTTCATTTTTTTTACTTAATTCTGTTAAATAAAAAATTCTAACAAGGAGATATTTGTAATTTTTTAAATTATAAAAAACAATTTATATTTTAAATAAATATCAAGAAGTATATTTGTAATTTACCCATTTCTTAATACAAAAAAGGACATTTAATAATTAAGCACTCGTGAGTTCCAACTCAGCCTAACATAATAATAATATCAACCATGTATGTACCAAATGCATTTGTTATTTTCACCTCAATTACTGATAATTCAGAGTTTAAGCAATTACATTCACACTAGATACATTTTTAATTTCACATTTCGATTTTTGTATAGTTTCTCACAAGAAATTTGTGAGAGGCTGAAAGAAGAGTGAATATTATTTATTTATTGTTAAATTTTGAAGAAAGTACGTCAGTGACATTTTGGGAAAATATTTATGGATTAATAAAAAAGTTTGTGAATTTAAATATTGAAGTATGTAAGATTTACCATTTAATTGATTTTTTTTTTTTTTTTTGAAAAGATAGACTGAATTGTTATTTCCCCTTAAATTTTCCCCTTTTTATAGGATGGACTTCTTTCTAGTCCAATCATAAACTGGACAGTGTTGGTTAGGGTTATGAAACCTACTATAGGTCTCATTTTGATGATTTATTATGTTCAAGTTTTTTAAATTGTGTGCGTAAATCACTTATAAAAAAAGGGGGACATTTTGAGAAAAGTACATGTTAGTGACATTTTGGAAAATGTTTATACATTAATGAAAAAGTTTATGAGTTTAAATATTAAAGTGTGTAATATTGACCACTTAATTGATTTTTATTTTATTTTTTGAAAAGATAGATTGTATTGTAATTTCCCCTTATATTCTTCCCTTTTTAGAGGATAGACTTCTTTCTAGTCCAGTCGTAAACTAGATAGTGTTAGAGGAGGTTAAGAGCCCATCGTAAGTCTCATTTTAATGATTTGTTCTATTTTTTTTTATTTTTATCTTTTATGAAACCTATCATAGGTCTCGTTTTTTTTAGTCCAGTACTAACAGTGCTAGATAAGGTTATGGAGCCTATGACAGACTTCTTTTTTAATCTTTTCTTTTTTCTTTTTCTTTTTATTTTTTTTTTATTTTTATGTTTCCTAATCTTTTATGTGTAAAAAAGAGACCAATATGATAATTATAGCCTAACGATTGCATCACCTTTATTATATATTATATTCTAAAATATAAACATGTCCCTTTTTTTAAAGAGAAAATTTGTGATAAATTCAATCTAATAAGAGTATAAAGTATTAGGTTTAATGAATATTTTTTTGTTAATGAGAGGTCCACTCTTTGTGAAATTGTTTGATGAGAAGGCCTTTTATTGGTTTTGGAGGACATTTTACTTTCAATTTACTCCTTAATTTATCTATTGACTTTTTTTATCTATTGATTTTTTTACTATCGGTTCAAATTTATATCTATATATTCAAATTATTTTCTATCTATTCAAATTTATATTTATTTGTTCAAATTTTTTTGACTATCTGTTCAATTTTTATGTCTATCTATTTAATTTTTTCCTTTATCTATTCATTTTCCCCTTATTTGTTCAAAATCTGTGGGTTTTCTCTCTATTTGTTTAAAATCTGTGGATTTTTCTCTTTATTTGTTTAAAATTTGTCTGTGGGTTTCTCTTTCTGTCTATTAAAAATATGTTTGTAGGCTTCTCTCTCTATCTGTTTAAAATTTGATCTGTTCAAATTCACATGTTTAAATCAAAAACAAACTCATCTGTTGAAATTCACGCTCAAACAATGTCTGGCATTCCACCACTTCTCTTATTCATTTTTATATCTTCCATCACAACTTTTCAACAGACTCAACACTGTGTCTCCTTCAACTAATGCAAAACTCAAGAACTTGTTTAAATCCAAACACCATGGTTTCTTCACATATTCTAATGAATCAAAAATAGAACAAAAACATAAAAGCTGAGGTAAGATCTCCTTTGATATCAGGAAGGTGGAGCTTTCGCTGCTGCCACCATTGGAATCGAGGTCGACTTCGACGGATCTAGGGTTAGGATATGCGATTGGCATCAGATTGTTCCCAAGAAACGATCTACAGTAACTGAGGCGACTCTTAAACAAAAAGAGAATGCATGGATACAGATTCAAGCACTACGGCGTTGATCAAAGCACCATGGCGGCGATGACGTCAGTTTCCTGTGTTGGAAATAATGGTATTTATAAACTTATTTTGGGCCAACTTTGAGCCCAAATTTGAGTGGTTTCTACACGTCTTTTATGGTGGGTCCAAAGAGGTGACGTGTTCTTTACAACATGGCAAGTCACACGGTGAAGACGGTTCGTCAAAACCATTTATGAGTGAATGGGAACTTGACGTCGTTTTCGGGTTCGTGGAATAGACAATTAAAGAATAAAATGTGAGTTCCCTTGTAAAGCTTGTCCCACATTGGTAACTGAAGAGAACTTATGTATGTATATAAGTTCTAGGTGACAACTCTTGGGTTGGGCTCTAAGAGGCACTTCAAGTTTGTAGAATGGAAGAGTTATGGACAAAGTGGGCCTTAGCCCAAGCCACCATACACACGAGTACCGCCGCCCTCCATCCGACCGACTGGCCAGCCAAGCCGTGCCGGGTGCGGGTGTGGGTTGTGGGTCAGGTCGGTTCTAACTTTAATTTTTTGGACAAAATTTATTTGAATTTTTTCAAATTCTTGTTGGAAAATTATTTAAATTTTTCTGTCCAAACAGTGCAATTTTTCAGTCTGCAAAAATCTTATTTCTGGATCTTTGTTGAGTAAAAATGAGTTTAGGCTAGTTTTTGAAAATGACAAATTTGTACTTACCAAAAACGGGATGTATGTAGAAAAATGTTACATGTCTAATGGCTTTTTCAAACTCAATATAATGATTATTGTACCCTCTGTTATTAATAATAACACATTTTCTTCTTATTTGCTTGAGTCTTCAAATTTGTGGCATAGTAGACTAGGACATGTTAATTATGGATCTTTGCGTAGATTAATTAATATGGAATGTTTACCTAAATTTGACATTGATTTAAATAATAAATGTGAAATTTGCGTTGAAGCAAAATTAATTAAAATTCCTTTTCATTCAATTAAACGAAGTGCTGAGCCACTTGAATTAATTAATAGTGACATTTGTGATTTCAAATCAATTCAAACTGGAGGTGGGAAAAAAATATTTTATCACTTTCATAGATGACTATACTAGACATAGTTATGTTTATTTAATTCGAACCAAGGATGAAGTTTTGGAAACTTTCATTCAATTTAAGAATGACGTAGAAAATCAACTTGGTAAGAAAATTAAAAAACTAAGAAGTGATAGATGTGGTGAACATGAATCACCTTTTGGTGAGTTTTGTAAAGAATATGGAATAATTCATCAAATCACTGCTTCATACTCACTTCAGCAAAATGGAATTACTGAAAAGAAAAATAGGACTTTAAAAAAAATAATGAATGCCATGTTAATAAATTCTGGATTACCAAAAAACTTGTGGGGGGGTGTAGACGTCCCCGAACGTCCCGGGAGGGAATCCCATTTTGTTCATTTTGGCTTACTACAGTTCAGGACTCAATGTCACGGTCCTATATCTAATCTCGCAGAGTGCAATGTAAAACCGATGAATCATCAAAGAGTCCAAATCTAACAAATCGTTTTTGAAAAACTGATTTTTAGAAAGAAATGCCAAACATGGACTGCTTTGCCAGATACAGAGTCGTCACCTAAATATTTTATTTTGGGAAATTCAGGAAACCCTGACTCGTTGCCTATGCCACGTGTCCGTCATCACCAAAGTTGCCTCGGCTCGAGAACTTGGGTACGATTGGGAAAGGTCACTTCGTGAGCACCCCCACTCGCCCGATCAAAGATCGGCCTCTACTAACCATGATATCGAGTTTTGAAAACATTATGTGCTCTTATTTCGGTTATTAGCCTAGAATTACTATGTGATGCGCACAGCATACAAATATAGACCGGATCGCCTGAATTGGAACAAAACATCTCATGTTTGTTTTTGAAAGCGGTTTGCTACTCGCAAGTAGGCTAAAATGTGAATTTGCCACCCTCAGGTGGACTTAGAAAACAAGATGATTTGCCACTCTCAAGTGGGCTTAAAACTCTCAGTCAATACATTATTCCAATTCAGATAATCCAACCTTCACCCACAAGCATTCAGGCAGATATATCACATAAGCACATAGCCTCATGGTAAGCATGCTATCATGGCAGTCACTCACACGCATGCAAGGATGCTAAAGCATAAACACTTACGAGTACTCCAAGCCAAAGAAATAAGCTAATTAGAAAATATGCATGGATCCTAACTATGCTGAGATGCCTAATGCAACACATGCAAAAATGCAACTATAATAGGCTTGGCTATTCTAAAATGGCATATGAAATGCAACAACTGATACACGTATTCAACTTGGAATTGAAATACAATGCACTTAGTATGATGCGCCGAGCCCGGTGCATGCAAGACAGATGAATGGATGCAAACATGCGAACATAAGTATGCTAATTGAAACATGCCCTAATCTAACCATCATAAGCTAGTAAATAAAAGGGAGAAAGACGTGGGGTTGGAAGACATACATCACACACACGCACACTTATTACAATTTTGCCCTTGCTCGGAGGGTCCGAATAAATAATTACAGTCCGAATAAATAATTAAATATTACAAAACCCTAATTAATTAACAAATTAACTAGGAAAACAAATAAATTAGCATGCAAGCTATCAAATGGACTGCCTCAGCTCTTGTTCCAAATGATGAAAGATGCATGCATGCTTGAGCCGCCTCATCGGGAAATTCCTCGCGATGCCCCGATTCGCCTCTGTTTGTAGTTAATCCCGGGATGTTGTGCAAAGCTCTAGAAGGCTGCTGATTTCTAATTTGCTACAACAGAGAGCAAGAAAGGGGCATGGCAAAGTATTTTCACATATGTATACACACCTCGATCCTTGTGCCACCAATCACGCATATCGATGGATGATGGCCGAGGAGTCGAATTGCATGACTCGATGTGAAATGAATGCACATATAAGCATAACAAGGCCTAGACTCCATCATGGGTAATCCGCAATGTCGGCGACCGAAAATTGAGGCACGTTCCGTCACTTCGGGTACGAAACGTCCCTCGTTTCCCGTGTTTGGGCTAACTCCTATCCCAAACACAAAGCAATGAGATGGCGTACACAATACGACTAATATGAAACCTAGCATACGCAATGCTATGGACTAAAATGGCATACAATGCACGTGACACAACATGGCATGCACAATGCACTAACATGCAACCAAGCATGCGCAATGCTATGGACTAAAATGGCGTACACAATGCACGTGACACAACATGGCTTGCACAATGCACTAACATGCAACCTAGCATACGCAATGCTATGGACTAAAATGGCATACACAATGCAAGATGGACTTACACCAATATGAGTAGACCTCAGCCACACTCACATCAGTGGCCATGTGATGAAAATGAGACAACCGAAATACATGCGAACATGCACGGATGCAAAGGACCGATCCTAAGGCACAACATGCAACTCTAATAAGGCATGGCGAGGAATGAAATATGGCATAGGATGGCACATGATACAGCTCTGAAATGGCATAAAAGATGGTCTCGAAACATGCAAGTATGTCACACAATGCAAGCTAGATGGCCTGAATACCGAAACTAGTGAAGTGCGTCACACTAGAGGTACACAAAGCAATGTACCAGTGGCAAAACCAACCCCAAACAGACCTTAGGCAGGTCTGAAACAGTGGGGAAATGGCCTAAAATGATGGCTCGGAATGCAAAGAAATGGAGCTCATTCAATGGTCGGTAAATGAGGCATACAAGCCCGACTCTCAAACGCATTTAAAGAGTATAAAACATGGGAATATGACATTCACATGAGCTCTGAAATACGATGCAAAATGACCCCAAAGCAAGGAAACACCTCAGTGTATGCATGCAATAGACCTCAAATCTCAAAGCTAGGCAAGTGTATTGAACTACAAGCATGCAAAACAAGCATCATTCAACCATAAGACCCAAAAACAAAGCTAGGGCAGTCCAAAATATGCACAAAATCAGTTCAAGGCATAGTCAAAATGTGCTAGAATCAAGGGTTAACAAAGCATGCAAAGAAAGCTAGTGAACCATGAGTTGTATTACAACTATATGAAGCATATGAGAGCTCACCAAACCAGCCAAAAACAGAAGTATGCCATGCCAAATAATGCCCAAAAACCCACTGAAACTCAGTTAATGCATGCAAGAATGATAGGCTCCTTTGGAGGGCCATGCAAGGGGTTATTCTACACATATAAGATAGACATGCAAAATGATAAAACAACCTCTGGACAGAGGTTCTGAGGGTCCTAAAACCCACCAAAAATGGCCTGAAATGAAGCGAGGAAGCATGCAAGTAAAAGCCCCTTTGAAAGGCCTTGAATAGGATTGCTCTACACATACATAATAGACATTCAAAATGGCCAAAAGGGCTCTGGACAGAGCTTATGCAGGTCATAAAACTCACAAATAATGGCCTGAAACATGGCTTCAAAACATGCAAATAGGAGCTCCTTTGTAAAGCCAATAAAGCTAGTAAAGAGAACAACGGGTGAGAGGGTCACCCCTCTCTGATTTTGAAGCTCAAAGACACATGTTAGCCACTGAAAATCCATTGGATTTTAGTGGCTAAAAGGCCAAACCATGGCCAACACAAATGCTCTAATGCATAGCTCAAAACAAGAGGAAATGAAGCATGCAAGGGGGCAGATGACCCCCAACAGAAAAAAGACCTTTATCAAACTTGAAGAGGAACTCAAAATAAGACTTTTTTCAGTTTATGACGAAGTCCAAAAATGCTGGCAAATAAGGCTAAACTATGAAGCAAAACAAGGCTACAAAGAGGGAAATGGTGACTTACCCTTGAAGAGCAGACCTCCAGCAACTTCTGGACCAATGTAGTAACCCTTCAACCTCTGAGAAACAGCTCCAAGGTGCTTGGATGGATGGTGGGAAGGTTAGGCTAAGGGTTGGTGTATGATAGGCCAAGAACTATGGAGTTTTGGAGGCAATATAGAGATACAAGAGGGAGATATATGTATGTATGCTCCAACACTTTTTTCAACCCTTGGAATGGAGGAGGAGGCCTCCCTTTATAGAGAAGAGAGGCCAAAGCTTCTCTTAGAAGCTTCAAACATCCTCCATACACATGTATGGAGGATGCATCAAATGACTCCCAGCTGGCACAGCTGGAACACATTCAATGAGACCAAAAAGCAGGAAGCAGGCCGACCAGTTAAGGTGGTCGGCCGGCCACTCCCCCTGGTCAGCCGACCAGGGGTCAAAAAGTTCAAGAAGAAAAGCTTGTCGGCCATACCAGATTGGTGGCCTCCCAGGTGAATGCAACACAATGGTGGTATGGGAGACCTGAAATTGTGGCTCAAAAGTGAGGGAGACCAAGTGGTCAAAAGGGTCAGGTAGAAAAGGTGGTCGGCCTACCCATATTGGTGGTCTCCCAGATGAATACAACTCAGTGGTGGTATGGGAGACCCAACATTGTGGCTCAAAAGTGAGGGAGACCACCTACTTGCCAAGAAAATCGGGCGGCGAAGAGAAAGGTGGTCTCCAAGAAGAATTGCTAGTCTCTCACCCCCGTACCACTTTCCTAACAATGAAACTAGGGTCCACACCAAAAATGAACCAAGACGGATGCAAAACGAGGGTTCGGGGGCCAAAACGCGCAGCCGGGGCCCCAAAAACTGACTATTAAGCACCGGAGGTGGCGTACGACCACGAAGGTGGTCTCCGGGGCCACAATGTCCCTCTATAGAGAGGAAACAAGGTGTGTGCCAAAAACCGGAGCAAACGGAGGTAGTTAAGTGGTCCCGAACCGAGGCACACGGCCGACGGCTCCGAAAACCGGAAACTGGCCTCCAAACGGGAAAAATAGCCTACGACCACAAAACGTAGCCTACGGCCACTGAGAGATGGTCTTCGAGACCTCTCCCTCCCTTCGGGAATAAAAAACAGAGAAAACAGGACCTGGGTCGCAAACCGAGGCAAGGCACAAAAGAGTCCTGAAGTCCGGAGGCAAGGCTCTCAGCCGAGACTCTATAACCTCAGAACGAGCACAATATGCATCATCACCGAGCGCTCAATCGATGACGTCCGAGTCTTAAGGTTGATCAAAAATGGGGTGTCTACAGTTGCCCCTCTTTGACAGAACTCGAAAGTCATAAGTGACGGGAGTGAATGTCAAAGCCTAGAGACGACCAATTTTTGACAAGGCTGAAGACTTAGACAAACAGGTGAGATAAACAAAGAGATGTGCCCGCAGGCATGCCTGCAAGCGGGGGAAAAATGCAAAACGATATGCACCAAGCCGGACGTAACTCATGATCATGCAAAGCAGCAAGCTGTAGTGAGGCAAATATTCACAATAAATGCAACAGTTTTAAGCAAGAATGCAAAGCAACAACTACATTTCATGCAGTAAGAATGCGGAAAATTATTCAATTCTCGCCACGTCTCATACGAAGAAAATACGATACCTGCGCGATTCGTCTGGTCGCACCAGCTTCAAATGAACCGTACATACAATATCGTGCCTGCAAAAGAGAGAGACTTAACAAGCACAACATAGTTAGCAACATATGTTCAATGCTATATCAAATGCAGACAAACATGGTGTCGATGGAAAAGTGCATCGCAATGCGAGAGAAACGCGCATGACAACGCAAGTTAAGCATGGAGGTATAACAATACCGGTGAAACGTGCACAACAACGCAAGCGATATTCATAACATTGCGAATGGCATGCACAATAACGCAAGATAAGTGCGACGTTACAAGTATGTTTAAAATAAAACATTGAGTAAAGAAATGCAAGCGTCGACAAGGACAACTCAAACGCAACCTCCGGTTTACCTCCCAGAAGGGTCACAACATATTCAAAAAGGATACACCTCACTCTCGGCGAGTGACAATGAAACACGCATCGAAAGTTGGAGTTGAAGTTCCCGCGGAGGGATTTTGCGCCGAAAAGTGCACTTTTCTTGTACTTTTTCGAGTGTCGGGGACTTCGATCACCACCAAAATTTGCAAGGAGCTCAAAGAAGCATTGGAGAACAACCAGGAGAGCCACCGACCAGGTTTGGAGGCCACCGACCAGGTTTGAGGCAAGGGGGTGGTCGGCCTACTAGAAAAGGTGGTCGGCCGACCACCTAGCCAAAAACAGGGGCAGTTTAGTCTTTTCACCCTCGGATCTTTAAATGTACTTGGCCAAATCACTTTTTTCTCACACCTTCAGATCCGAAATCATCTCCCCTTGCTTCCTAGGCCATTTTCTTCCTCAGATCTGTGCTCTATACGCGTTTTCCAACGCCCCGCGCAAAGTTGTTTCGCGAAAACTTTCAGTTCTCTTCACTTTGAACCGATTAGATTTTGATTTCGGAGTTTCTTTCCTCATTTTCGCCACTTGAGGTAAGTTTGTCTCAATATTTGGAACATCTTCTCGGGAGTTGACTTTTGTTGACTTTTTCTATCACGCCCCGAACCCGCCCCAAAAAGTTCGGCAACGAGACCGGCCAGTAATCTTAGATTACCACAGGCCTTACTGTACAAAACCTAAAGAAAACGGGGCTCGCGGAAGCACATGCAAATAACTATAGTCCAAAGAGCTGTGCATAACATATGAGCATACATTTACATGCCAAAAATGAGTTAATTCACCCACATAATTACATAACGTAAACATCACATATCAAACAATTACAACTGTACAACAAAACAGTACTAAGACTCACAACGGCCTTTCAGGCCTAACCCCACACGAAGGCACTCAAGAACACTGGTGGCTTCAAAACGGTGGCTCGATGCAAAGCTCAGCCTAGGCTTGACTCCCAGCATGCTCACCTATAAATACATAAATACAACAATGAGCTAAAGCTCAGCAAGTAACATTAACGTAAAAGTAAATCCAACGTCTCATTCAACCATAAATCCGTAATTATACATTCATCATACTCAATGATCAGTCAACAGTATTCATATAAGAATATACAAATCGACATATGCCATAACCTTTTAATAACCTTTCCGTAACCTTTTCATAACATTCTCATAACCTTTTCATTACCTTTTCATAACATTTTCATAATCGTTTCATAACCTTTTCATACACATAGCCACCCGTTCATAGACCGTCGGTGGTAAAACATAACCTTTTCATTCACATAGCCACCCGTTCATAGACCGTCGGTGGTAAAACATAACCTTTTCATTCACATAGCCACCCGTTCATAGACCGTCGGTGGTAAAACATAACCTTTTCATTCATAACAGTCTATCATTTAACAGTCTACTAGTCTACGAGATCTCGTGACTGGCCATGAGCCTTCATCTTCATGCCCTGACCCATGACTGACAGGTCGTGGGCCCGCATGTTCATGTCGCACTCATGACCTCGCTATCTATGGATGCCATACTAGATTCGCAAATAGGTCATTCGTTCACAGTTTAAACTTACATTTCAAAACACATCATATCATATGACATTTCATATAACATTTAAAATAACATTTAAAATATATTTCATAACAACATACCTTATAAAACATACGTTACTAGTACGTAACATTACAGAAATGTTACTTACAGAGGGTTTCCACAACCGGTAGCACGGTCTTCTCAATCTGACCTGCAAACCATCAACAGTATAACATTTCATATTCATTTCATGCTCATTCTCTTTCTTCTTTACATTCATGTCCATTTCATGTTCATAAGAGGCTAAATGATGCAATTAACATGTGAAAATCATGTAGAACAACTGTCCAAACTTTTCTGAAAATAACTCCTTCCGCTCGAGCGCAACCTTGGCCGCTCGAGCGGCCAGTACAACTTTTCAAACCTTCTGGGAGGCTGTTTTCTGCGCTCGAGCGGGCTCACCTCCGCTCGAGCGGACCCTGCGAAGTCCGAATTTCTGGTTCTTCATCTCAGTTTCAATCTTCCTCTTTTTGCAAAACCATTTCCAATTCCATGAAAGCAAAGTCTCAATACACTTGATAAACAACATAATTTAACCATTATAACTTTAAACAAAGCCCAAATGAAACACTAGAAGATCAAATCTCAACTTAAGATAGAAAATCATGAAACATGCTCCTCCAAGCTTCTTTTCTTCAAATCCATGGAGGTCTTTCCCAAAATAAACATAACTCATACTATGATGCCATGTACATGAAAACTAACCATAATTTCCCTTCATTCATTCCATATATTTGCCATAAATCATGGATGATTCAACTTACTTCAAGAATTTAGAGAGTAATCCTTACCTTGAGCTCTTAGTTGAAGAAATTTAGGCTTGATCTTCTCTTTTCCTCTTCTTCCCTCTTGGTTCTCCCTTCCTTACGAGCTCTCTCCCTTCTCTCTCTCTTTTCTAGATTTTTCTTCCTTTATTCTTGAGTCAAATGAGTCAAAAGGCCTTATCTATAACATATATATGTCAAATAAATCAATTAAACCCAAAACTCTTGAGCCAAACAAGCCTTACGAATCAGACGAAATTCAGTCTTCAATTTATCGTTTCAGACAGTTCTAAAAATTCCCGGTAGCACATAGATGTGTTCAATTTCACTTTCTGAACCCATTACAGTCTTCGATTTCAGTCCCGAAGTTGTCAGTCCAACAGATATTTTTCCAATTCAATTAGATATTCTTCAATTAAATCACATAAATACATATTTAATTACAGATAATGACGTCATACAGTTCCGGGTCATTACATTTTCATTTCTCGAGAGTTGACTTTTGTTGACTTTTTCCAATTTTGGCTCATTTTTGCTCCTTTTTGCAGATTTCTTGAAATGACAGGTCATTTTCCTCAAGGCGGAGGTCCTTCAGGCGCCGGGGGTGAGCCAGACATTATGTCTTTACCTCCGAGGATTCGGCCATTTGTTCCCGAAAGGTATGACCCTCCGGCGCATATCCTTCCTCGGGCCGTTTTCTACCACTTTACCGACTTTGATGAGCGAGCACCTGTAGATCTATTACTGTGGGAGCCAGAGTCCCACCTCTCTTATCAGGCACGAGAGGTATGTACTTCACTTTTACATTTTCTACAATGTATTCTGCGTTTTCCGTGCATTTCATGCTTTCGCTATGCATGCTTATCTGCTCGTTCTGAACATACTTGCACACCATACTTCTACTCCTTCTAGCACATAGCTTGTTCTGAATACTTAGTCTATAGCATAGTATTCTGTTTGCATCTTGAACACACAGCTCAATCACTTGAATTTCTGAACCCGCAGCCCATATTTGATTGTGAACACGTAGCACACACTTGTTGAGAGTTGAACACGCAGCCCAAACTTTGAATTTCTGAACACGTAGCCCATATTTGATTGTGAACACGCAGCACACACTTGTTGAGAGTTGAACACACAACCCAAACTTTGAATTTCTGAACACGCAGCCCATATTTTGATTGTGAACACGCAGCACACACTTGTTCTGAAATCTAAACACACAGCCCAAACTTTGAATTTCTGAACACGCAGCCCATATTTGATTGTGAACACGCAGCACACACTTGTTTCTGAAATTTGATCACACAACCCAAACTTGTTTATTATGAACACGCAGCCTACTGTTTTTGAAATCTGAACACACAGCCCAAACTTGTTGATTATGAACACGCAGCCTACACACTATTTCTGAAATCTGAACACACAACCCAAACTCTTGACTTTCTGAACAATCACCCAAAAAAAAAAATTTTTTTGAGGTGAACACACAGCGCACACTGGTTGAGAGTTGAACACGCAGCTCACTGTCTTTGAAGTCTAAACACGCAGCCTAAATTTTGATGTTGAACACACAGCTCGAACTTTGAGATGAACACACAGCCCATATACTTTATGTTGAATACGCAGCTCACACATCTCATTTGCATGCAGCTCATACTGAACACGCAGTCCACAGCATTGTATCTGATTTGATTTGCGCACAGCTCATATACTTTATTTTGAAATTGAATACATGTGTTCATTCTGAATGCAGGTATCTTCCCGTAGTACATGAGGATATGGATCGATTATCGCCAGGGAGTGGTACGCGGAGCTCCCAGAGGCTGTTCGCGGTCTGGTTAACCAGGCAGGGTTCGGACTCTTCTGCACGGGGATATCACGTTATCCAGCGAGCAGGACCCTGATGGGCGCCCTTGTAGAGAGATGGTGGGACACCACCAACTCCTTCCATTTCTCAGCTACCGAGGACATGACTATGACCCCATTCGATTTTGCCGTGCTGACGGGCCTTGACATAGGAGGCTGGCCGATCCCCTACGACGAAGACATGGGCGAGTGTAAGGCTACTTGGATTTATCTGTTGGGAGCTCGCCCACCAGTTGACAGATCTTCGGGCTGAGTCCGGTACACTTGGTTTTCCTCACATTTCAGAGAGAGGGTGCCCGAGACTCCGGAGGAGATAGCGCAGTACACTTGAGGGTTCTTGATGTTCCTCTTCGGGACCACTCTGTTCTCCGATAGGGGGAACACCGTTGGACTTTATCTGCTGAGTGCTCTGGTAGACCTATCACAGGTCAGCCAGTATGACTGGGGTGGCGCCGGTTTGGCTACCCTCTACTGCTACATGAGTGCGACCTCCCGCGGACGGGGGAACATAGTTGGCGGCTACTGGAGAGCCTGGGAGATACTTTCTGCCCTCTTGATTTACATTTCTGCTTTTCATTATCTGTACATTGCACACACGGCACACCTTACATTCTATACTTTGCATTCTGCTCTCAGCATTCTGCATTCTCTGTACATTCTGTATTCACATTCTGCACTCAGCATTCTGTATCCTGATGGCTATTGCCCTGTTTTCCATAGCTATGGATTTTTGCTTACTTCCGGACGCTAGCCCCGGAGCTTGAGGTGGAGGTGCCTCTCATGATTCCCTATTCGCTCGTATTTGAGGGCTAGTACCGGTCGAGAGCACGGGAGACTCTGCCCTACCTGCGACAGTTTTTTGATACGGTGTGGCCGACCGAGGTAATTTAGAACTCTCAGTTCTTCATGTTTTTCATCTTTGATTCATTTTGCACATTTACGATTTCCAATCGGCTTATGCATTGGTTATCCGCAGATTACATGGCAGCCCTGGGTGCCCTTGGGTGAAGACACTCGATTTCAGTTTGCTGGAGGATGGGCCGCTTCTTGGTACAGGATACTGTTTGAGGGGCCAGCTGGTAGGGCCTGGTTTCTGGGAGACCGCTTCATGCGCCAGACTATGGGCTTCCCCGAGCAGAGTGTCCCCGCAGCACCTTCGGACGATATGCGATCCACTGGGGGGCTCACTCCCCAAGATGTCGACAGTGCCATGTTGGGTACCGACGTATTTCTACATTTGGAGGAGGGGGAGTACGCGACTTACCGTCATACATACTTGATGCCTCCGTTGACAGGTGTCTGTACTCCCACGATGAGGTCTGCTGGCATGCCATCGTTGAGTTGAGCACGGGCTGCAGGTGCCCCTTCGACCAGCAGGGCCGGCACATCGAGAGGTGGGGCTGGACTGGTCCCCCCGATTCCCCGGACTTATCATCACGCCGGATGGCCAGATATTCCGACTGAGTTGACAGGATGGCGATACGGGACATCCTACCCGATTCCGATAGAGCCTCCTATGCCTGGTCATCCATACGTCAGAGACCCTGACTCGCCACCAGTATGCTTTACAGTTTTGATTTATCACTCAGATATTTGGACATTTATTCATTCACTGATGACTTGCACTTGCATCTGCAGCCTACCACGGAGTATACTGAGGGGTTGCTCGGGTTGGTGGCCTCACTCGAGGGCATGGTCCTGCAGAGAGAAACGTAGTTGTCCATCGTCAGTGTCCTGGTACTATTTAGTTTTCTTGCATTTATCATACTTCTGATGACATGCTGAACTTGAACATTTCACTGCATTGATTGACTGTATGTGTAGAGCACATCTGACACACACCATATTCATGTACTGTATCTGCATTCACCCACTCTATGTAGTTTTCTTGCATCTGCATCTGATATACATACTTTGGCTAATGTATTCAAATTGCGCTATTTCTTTTCAGATGCCTCCGCTACATACTGGGCCACCGGCTGGGCCATCTAGGCCTTCTCAGAGAGCTGGGAGAGGGGACTCGTCTCGCAGACGAGGCAGGTGCAGAGCACCTGTCATAGAGGAGGAGTCCAGCGAGGAGGAGGAGTCTGCGCATCCTCAGTCAGAGACATCTGCAGGCAGAGAGGATGACTTTGAGTCCGGTTCTGAGGGCGGAGGTGATGCCGAGGAGGATTCCGAGGACAGCAGCTTTGATTCAGATGGTGGCGCTGGTGGAGATGGTGCAGGGACTTCTCAGCCGAAGAGAACGAAGAGGGCCTCTTATTCTTGCACTTGAGAGCACTGATGCAGATGTTCCTGCTTTATTTGCCTTTTTACTAGTAATTGTAGCACATTGTACATTATTAGGCAGTTTTATTTTCTGTAAAACTTGTACCCTTGTTGTAAAATGTTGTAACAAAGGAAGCATGATGGAATGAAACAGCTTTTGTTCAAAAGGTGTTGTATTTTATGTTCCTAGCATCGCATCGCATCATTTTGCACAAAAATGAGATTGAATGAAATTGTGCATTGAAAATTGCCAAGTCAGGTAGTGAACCGACGCAACAAACTAAACAACTCAACTTACTAAGAAATAACAAGGCCTTAGCAAGCTTACAACTCGATAAGCAAATCCCAGAAATGTTGATAAGCAAAGAACAACAATTTCAACGGACAAAACTCGACAACTCGATAAAACTTAACAACTCAATAAACTTAACAACTCGACTTGATAAGCAAAACTCAACAACAACTTGATAAACAAAACTCAACAACAACTCAATAAACAAAAATAAACAACAACTCGATAAACAGACGTATCTCAGACGATCGGAGTGACGGAACGCATCCGAAACAGAGGAAAACTCGCACCTTCAACACTCCCAATGCATGGAAATGCTAGGAACTTTCTTCTAGAAGCTAGGATAAGACTAAAGCCCCGTTTCTCTCCATGGCCGACCACCTAAGGGAGTTGGCCGACCAGCTTTTTTTATTGCAGACCAAGGGGGTGGTCGGCCTACCAGAAAAGGTGGTCGGCCGACCACCTGGTTTGGCAACCACTAATTTTTCGACACATGTCCCCCGAACAGTGCCTTATCCTCTATAAAAGTCCCAGCTTCGTGGTTCTTTCATTTCATCTCAGTTTTGCATCAAAATGGAGGCGTTCCTCATCCAAAATCTCACAGCTTGGATTGCTTCTCTGGATGGCTCGAAAAAGTTGAACTTCCGGGGCTTCGGCTTGAATGCACTATTCACGCTAGGCCGTACTCCACTGCATCTTCCCTTCCTCCATGCCGCAGCAAGGTTTTGGAATCCGGTAACACACGTCTTTAGCTTTAGTGAGCAAGAGATGTGTCCTACTTTCGAAGATTTCCAAGCTTTGATGGAATCCGAGCGCAGTGAGGAAATCTTGTCTCAACTCCGATTTGGCCATGTCCAAGCCTTAGGACAAATGTGCGGCCTCACTTTGCATGATGCTCGATCATTGATTCACGATGAGGAACTGGACATCCCAAGCTTGGTTTGCTGGTTTTCTGATGCTGGTAACCGTGGCGACCATCATTGGTAGGGCTATCGGCGACACGCGCTTTGCCTATGCTTGTTATCTCATTTCTTGCTTGCCCCGAGCTCCGATGGATTCAGTGTTCGGTTGATCAAGGTTGCCCAAGGTTTAAAGGAGGGCAAGAGCTGCATTGCCATGACATTGGTAGAGACATTAATGGGCTTAGACGCTTTTCATTGCCGGGAGACGGCTAGGCTTGCGAGGAGCCCACTACTATTGCAGGTAATGTTTCCTACCCAATCTCACATATGTATTGCTCACATCACTCGGCCCTCAGGCTCGGTTTTTCTCACAAAACCCTTTTCTTACTTTTCTCTCATCGTATATCTCTATATTCTTTATTCTCTCGTTTTTCATCCCTCCCTAGGTGTGGTTGATGGACAAGTTACAGATTGTGGAGTCTTGCCCAACATACTCAGCTCGCGGCTACTTTTTTCGACAATGTCTGGTCGATGCCCTGGATGAGGGGTGGTGGTACAACTGGATGTGCAGTTTGTCTGCAAACCGTATCGCTTGGCACTGCCCTTGGCTCAATCTGCCAGCAATGAGTTACAACATGACCCATTAACCTAGGATTCAATTGATTGGCATGACACATTGTGTCTTCTATTTTTCATTCCGGTTCCGACGCCAGTTCGGACATGATCAGACTTGCCCCCCAGAGGGGATAGAGTACCCGGCTGCATTCCCAGCCCGAGGCGCACAGCTTGCCCGGTATGCCATAGCATGGAGGACTAGAGAGCTCCTGGCCCCCGCTCCCACTTTCAGTTGCACTTTGTCTGATGAGTGCTTGGATTGGCTCAATGAAGAGGCGCAGGAAGGGCCCACTTTGGCATCAGAGGCTTCGATCGGCTCTAGGAGGGGGCGTAGGAACACCTGACTTATCTATGCCCCGGATTTATTGCTTTATTAGTACTTTTGTGATGCCCCGATTCTACACTATAGGTTGCAGTCACGGGAAAGTTACTAGCGAGTCCTATGGTCAATAACCAAGTAAGATCCCAGATCGCCGGAGGAGTCAAATAGCCTCCCTTCTAAGTCCGGCTTTCTTAGGCAGCGCACTACCTTTTTGACAGATCTTACAAGGCATTGACACAAGGTCTCATAAGCAACGCTAAGGTTCATACATAGAATATAATTACATAATAACCACAATATACTTGATTAAAAAGATCGTTCCATTATATTACATCCCAAAAAGAAAGCTTTAAACTTCATATGAGTCTTACAAAATATCCAAAATGAAACTTCTAATACTCTAGGATAGCCAAAAGTCTTCAAATGTTTCAAGTTCGACATCTCCAGCTATGAGTTCCTCTTCGTCACCTGGCATGATACGCCGTGAGCTTTGAATGCCCAGTAAACACACACACACACCCCACCCATTTTTCTCAGTCCAATACACAATCACAAAATATAACATCAAGTAGTAAAGCATGATACTCCAATAAATAAATAAATAAATAAATGGTTAAGTTAGATGTCAGTAAACTAGAAATCCCCCAAAGAGATTCCATCCTCCCAACCACAAGAATCGGACGCGGATTATTCGGTATGCCCCCTCTTTTGCTGCTTTGTTGCAGAACTAACCTCGGATGCCTACCAACAGTTATATACCGCGTAGCGCCAACTGCAGGGCCTCAAAAGAGACGGTAAAAAATAGGGCCTTGCCCAAATCCCCCCTTACGCCAAACCACCTAGGGTCCGAATACAACCGCTCCGTTCAAGGGTTTCGAAACCACTTGCGCAAGACTTTTAACCTTCAAAAAGGGAACGCATCCCAATAATCCATATATCACATTTTCTCATCTTGTCATTACTCAAGTGTTCGAAAACCCAGTACCCTCCCAATTAGGTTTCCCGTTGAATTAAGTGTTTTAAGACAAGGTTAGCTTAACTTATAAAACAATAATATCCATATAAGCATGCATTCTTAAGATGGGAAAGGTAATTAACATAACCACAACACATATATTATCAGGTCAAGATATGATTATAAGCTACAAACATTCTTATAAGAAAGGTAAATAACATAACCACAACACATATATTATCAGGTGAAGATATGATTATAAGCTGCAAACATTCTCAGGAACTCAAAGGTACAAGATATCCACACCTAACAAAATTTCCAAATTTAGTATCGCATAAAGATTAAAATGAAAGAGCTATTTTAGACCCTTTACCGGCTTGGCCTTCCTATGGTTTATAGAGAATTCGATCTGGTTTATAGAACATTTTTCGGAATTGGGGTTGCTCTTCCAGATTCTAAATTATTTAGAAAGTATTTCAGCACTGTCCAGAATCTGCCCAGATCCGTCGACTGTTGCGAAAACTTGATTTTCTTGCAAACCGCTCAATGTTTTTCAATGAAACCAATTTTAGTTGAAAGCTAACTTCTAAAGGAAGGTTTTGACATAAAATAGAGGTTCAGAATATTTTTGTACATTTTTCTGGAATTTTTGAAAGTTGATTGCAAAAACAGGTTTTAAGGTAGAATGCCCAAAACAATAAAATTTATAAAAAGGGGGTTCCACCATGGGAAAGTTTCATTTCTTTTGTGAAGAAAATATGCTAACTATCACATGTTTAACTCAGAAAATTTGTTTGAAAGAGTGCCCTTGAAAAGTTGAGAGATTTGTACAAAAAGAAGATGGTTTGTGCCAAAATGGGGAAAATATAAGAGGGATGAAATCAATACACAACCCTTAGCATTTTTTTGACATAAGAACTTGATAATGACAGATCTGGAACATTATTCAGAAACTTTAGAACATGCATTAGAAAAGGAAATGAAGAGAAGGTTGTGTTGGTGGCTTACCTTCTAAGCTTTGCACAAGAAACTCTCTTCTTCCTCCCTCTTCTCCTCTAGACTTCTCTTCCTTGCTCTCCTCCCTCTCTCTAACCAAAATGTGTGTGTGAGTGAGTGTGTTGTGTGAGTTTGCAAGCTAGGGGGTGTGGTATATATAGGCAATTTGGTGTAAAAGGACATAAAAGCCCTTTAGTTGAAAATGGATGGGAAAGCTAGGATTTTGGTTGGTGTCAAATGGGATAGGAGTAACTAAGGTGCTAAATCATAGGTTTTGGCATCAATTAGTTGATCTTTAGTTGAAAGGTAACTAGTTTTGAGATTTGCAACCTAGGTCTAGGTCACTAGGTTTGGATTTCCTAGAATATCTTAATCATAGTCTTTGAAAATTGGCTCCTCTCTCCCTTCCCTAGGAGGGCCGGCCTTGGGAGAGTGTGTTGGGTGACTATTTTATTAATTTTGGTCCTAGGCACATCCCTCAAGGTGTATATATACCTATATATATATTGCAAGATTGATGGTATACCAAGGTACAAGGTACAAGTACTATTTTGGGGCAAGTTTTGAATAAGAAAAAAAAAAGTGAGGGCTTGAAGTTAAATACATGCAACCTAGGTGGAATTAAATTAAGTTAGGGAACCTAATCTGGTTAGAGAAATTTCTGTTTCGATAAAAATAAAAATAGCAATTGCTAACCGACAAGATTCGAATTAATTCAAGTAAACGAGGGCTTTAAGAAAATAATTCATCATTAGGGTCTTAAAAGTAAATACATATTTCAGGGGCCTTACAACTTTCAAGTTTTCTTTATGAATGTAACCAAAAGCAACTTCAATTTGTATGCAAGAGCAGGAGAACTCTGTATTGAAATCAATGAAATTGAAGGTTGTGGGTACTGAAAATTTTCCGCTTTGGTCCAAAAATGGTCTAAGTTGTAAAAAGATTAATTTTGAACAAAGTTAACTTTTATTAAAACTTTTCAAAACCGTTTTCGATATGGATCAAAACTGGACACGCCTGAAATCTGTCACTGAGATGCACAACCCCGGATCCCAGCAACTGGAAAGTTGCCCCCAGTCTGAATAGTACCGCGGCACTGCACAGCAACGGAAAGTTGCCTCTAGTCTGAAAAGCACTGCACCGGAGATCATAACCGAACTCTTGAATGCTGAATAGACAAAGATGGCCGAGATGATCAAATGGACAAAGTTGATCGGGGAAAAAAATATGGCTGAACTTCAGGATGTAGTTGCCTACGTATCCCAAAGATGGGAATCAAGCCTTACGTAGTTCAGGCTCAGGTTCACTCGAGTATTTTCACTCTCCTTTTACGCTCTAACTTTTGCCAAGGCTGCCCTTTGCAGGTTTTCAACCTTGCGAGCTCAATTTTTATCATTTCAAAAAAAAATTTGTGCTCTAACTTTTGCCTAGGTCGCCCTTTCGGGTTTTCGGCCTAGCGAGCCTCTTAGGGGTAATATTTCTTCAACTTGTCCATGTTGATCGGTTGGGAGAACTCTAGGCCATCTAGGTCCATCAGAACCACAGCTTCACCTGACCAGATAGATTTAATGATGTAGGGACCAGTCCAATTGGGTCTGAACTTGCCCCTTGGGTCGTGGATGGAAGCTAAGTTGTCCTTGAGCACCAAATCTCCTTCTTTCAGATTCCGGAACTTAACTTTCTTATTGAAAGCCCTGGCGATTCTGCGCTGATAACCTTGAACATGGTACAGTGCTTTCAGTCTGCGCTCGTCAAAGAGCATGAGTTTTTCAAATCTGCTCTGCTGCCAATCTGCTTCGGCTATCTGACACTCAGCCAGCACTCTCAAAGACGGAACTTCAATCTCGATAAGTAGAACGGCCTCCATCCCATAAACTAATGAATACGGAGTCGCCCCAGTAGACATTCTAATTGAAGTCCGGTAGCCCCACAGAGCAAATGGCAACTTATCTGGCCAGTCCCGGTAGGTTTCCACCATCTTCTGCAGTATGTGTTTGATATTCTTGTTGGCGGCCTCGACCGCTCCATTGGTCTGCGGCCGATAGGTGGATGACTTATGAAAAGCCACATTGTATTTTTCCAACAAGTCAATCACTTCCTTCTTGAAGTGGGAACCGTTATCTGAAATGATTTCGTTCGGGACCCCATAGCGACAGATGATGTTGTTCCTGATAAACTTCGCAACATGTGAAGCCTTCAACACCGCATAGAATTGGGCCACAACCTACTTTGTGAAATAATCTATTGCGACCAGAATGAACTCATGCCCATTAGATCCCTTTGGAGTGACAGCCCCGATCACATCGATTCCCCAAACTGAAAATGGCCATGGCGAAGTCATATTGTATAGCTTCGACGGCGGGATGTTCATGCGGTTTGCATGGATCTGACATTTGTGGCATCGCCGAACAAAGCCGATACAATCCTCCTCTATGGTGGACTAGTAGTAACCCTGTCTAAGGATCTTTCGAGCTAACATTATCCCGTTCATATGCGCACCGCATTCTCCTCCATGCATGGCCTCCATCAGGCGTTTTGATTCTTCAGCTTCAACGCACAGCTTATGTATTCCCAGATGACCTCTCTTATATAATTTACCTCCACAGATGATGAACTGAACGGCTATTCTTCTGATTGCCCTTTTATCCTTGGCATTTACCCCTAGTGGATATGCTTCCTTCTCTAAGAAATTCCAAATATCGTAATACTAGGGGTTCTCGTCTTGAACCTCATCTATAGCAACAATCGACTCATAAGCCGGCAAACATTTTTGGTCGATAATGACTGGACGCATCCGGACTCCAAACGGGATGTCTATCATGGAAGATAGAGTTGCTGGTGAATCTGCGAACCTGTTGTTCTCTCTTAACAGATGAGCAAAATTTAACTTCTCAAACCGAGGAATTAACAAGTCCAAGGTCTGGTGATACATAATCATCTTTTCCTTTTTGACTTTCCAATCTCCTTTTGCTTGAGATACAATAAGGTTCGAGTCCCTGATGACGTCCAACCGTTTTGCCCCTAGTTCTAGGGCTGCTTCTAGACCGTCAATGCATACCTCATATTCTGCTTCGTTGTTCGAGACTTTAAACCGGAGTTTGAATGCTAGAGGGATACGGGAGTTGTCGGGTGCTATCAGCAACACTCCTATCCCATACCCGTATTGGTTTGACGCTCTGTCAAAGTACATCGTCCAAAACTCGTTGTCGATATGCAAAATGGCCTCATCTGGGAATAAGTACTCAACTGCTTCACCTCCTTCCACTGGATGATCGGCTAAGAACTCTGCTACCGCTCTTCCCTTGACTGACTTGCGCGTCACATATTTCAGATCGAATTCGGAAAGCAACAGCAACCAACGAGCTAGCCTACCCGTAAGCGCCGGTTTCTCGAATAGATATTTGATGGGATCTAATCTTGAAACCAACATTACAGAGTGAGCTAATAGGTAGTGCCGCAGCTTCCTGGTAGCCCATACCAAGGCTAAGCAAGCCTTTTCCAACGGTGTGTAGCGAGTCTCATACTCCAACATCTTCTTGCTCAAGTAGTAGATGGCTCTCTCCACTTTGTCCTCTGATTCTTACGCGAGCATGCAGCCCATTGTAGTCTCAGTTACTGAAAGATACAAAATCAACGGTCTCCCTGGCTCTGGCGGTGACAGCACGGGTGGGTTCTGTAAGTATTCCTTGATCTGTTCAAAAGCATCTTGGCACCGGCCGTCCCACTGGAATTTCTTTCCTTTCTTCAGGAGGCCAAAAAGTGGTTCACAAGTCAAGGTTAATTTTGAGATAAACCGTCTTATGAATTGCACTTTACCCAGAAAGCCTCGCACCTCCTTTTCAGTCCTTGGTGGTGGCATTTCTAAGATGGCCTTGATTTTGGAAGGGTCGACTTCGATACCTCTCTGTGTAATCAGAAACCCCAGCATTTTCCCTGCTATAACACCGAACGTACACTTCTCAGGATTCAGCCGCAATCGAAATTCTCTGATCCTTTGAAAGAACTTTTGCAAGGCGGTGTAGTGGCCCTCTCTTTCTTTGGACTTGACAATCATGTCGTCCACGTACACCTCAACCTCTTTGTGGATCATGTCGTGCAATATCGTGGTCGCGGCCCGTTGATATATAGCTCCAGCGTTCTTTAGCCCGAATGGCATCACCCTATAGCAATATGTCCCCCACGGGGTGGTGAAAGTAGTCTTCTCCCGGTCTTCAGGTGCCATCACTATCTGATTGTAGCCCGAAAAGCCATCCATGAACAAAAGCAAAGCATGCCCTGCTGTGAAGTCCACTAACTCATCAATATGCGGCAAGGGAAAGTCATCTTTCGGATTGGCTCTGTTCAAATCCCTAAAATCCACGCATACCCGGATCCTGCCATCCTTCTTCGGCACTGGAACAATGTTGGCCAACCAAGTCAGGTATTCGGATACTAGCAGGAACCCTGCATCAATTTGCTTGGTGACCTCTTCTTTAATCTTGAGGACCCAATCCGGGCGGATCCTTCTGAGTTTTTGTTTAACGGGTCGGGCCTCGGGGTCAAGAGGGATCCGGTGCTGTACAATCTCAGGATCGATCCCAAGCATGTCTTCGTAGGACCACGCGAAAACATCTTTGAAATCTTTTAATAAAGCGACTAAGCGCTCGTGTTCCTCTGAAGACAACGTGGACCCGATCTGGACCAGCCGTGGGTCCTCCTCAGTACCAATATTCACAGTAGTGATTTCATCCATTAAGGGTTTAACAAATCTTTCCTGCTCTTGTTCAATTAAGCGTTGCAAAACTGGAGGAATTTCTTCCTCGTCGTTTTCATCAAAATTTTGAAAGTTTGAGTTAATGCAATAAATCAAGGGCATAGAAAAGTACTCAGAAACCACAGCCACATCATTCTCATTAAGCACATCCAAATCGTCCGATTCTTCGGTTACAGCAGACTCAGAAGAGAAAGAAAAAGACGACCTGGACAGGACTGTGGTATCCGGGTTATCACCCCCAGGAATACCGGACTCAGACTGAGTCGAGCTGGAACCTAAGTCCGACTCAAAAGATTCGGTGGAATCAGATTCCGACTCAGTACCTGACCCTGTGCTGCTTGACAAAAATCCCTCTTCATACTGCCAAATGAGAGAGGGTGCGATAGATGCATCCAAAATGTTCGCTGGTAGGCCCGCAGCCGTTTCATTCCCAATCACGCATACCGAGAAGTTATCCCCAAGCACTTCTGTTCGATCAGAGGATCTGAAAGTAGACACGCCAGCGCTACCCCCATTTCACTTTCAGCGTCCTCAGACTCCACTTTCTTGTTCTGCTCAGCCTCAGCTAATGGGTTCGTCTGCTCTTCGGCAACGTCATCCCCAGATAACTGTAGGTCAAAGAAAATCTCAAACACTGGCACACGGCGCTTCTCTTCGTTTATCCATGGCTCTAGGAAGCCATAAAATGGAAAGTCCTCCCCTTCCCGGACAAAGCGTCCGTTTAGGGTACCTTGGATGGGTCGGTGCATTAGCTCAAAAGGCTTCCCCGCCTTCTTTGCTCTGGCTCTCCCAACCATCTCCTTGCCTTTTCTTACCCAATCCTCTTTGGTGGGCAGATAACCCAAGCCAAAGGTATGCGGGTTGTGTGGCACTTCGGCCAACGCTGCAACGCCCTTCTGACCGTTCTTTCCCAATCCCATCCCGGGGATGTGTTGAAGCTTGTTCATGAGGTATACTGATTGTGCGCTAACGTACACCCCCTCATTAACAGCTAAGATGTTTTACACGACCCGGGCCTCAGCCAGGGTAAAACCCGACATGAACACATCCTCTATACCGTGCTCAATTTCCAAAACTGGCGTAGATACTTCCGGCGGTGGATGGATCGACGAATTTCCAAAAACGATGGCTACTCCCTTCCCATGGGGGTATTTCACCATCTGATGCAAGGTGGACGAAACTGCCTTTACTTAGTGCAACCACGGCCGCCCCAAAAGTAAGTTGAAGGTCGCAGGAACTTCTAAGACGTGAAAGTCTACCTCATGCTGTCCCGGCCCAACCTTGGTCTGAATTTTCACTGTCCCCATTACTTCTCTGCTTGTGTTATCATATGCCTGAATCACCTGGGCTGTCGGCACAAAGTTCGTGGTCTTTAAACCGATTGCATATGCAGTCCTTGCCGGGCACACATTGATGGCGGACCCTGTGTCAACAAGCATCACAGGTATCCATTTGTTTCTGCACTCCACAGAGATGTAGAGTGGCCTGTTATGGTTCGCACCCTCAGGTGGCAATTCTTTGTCGGAGAAAGTCAACATCGGGGTAGCCCCTCCTGGAAAAACTAAACCTACCAGCTGTTCGGGCGTGGTGTCTATTGAGAGCTTGGCCTTGTCCATGGCCGATAAGACAGCTTGTCGATGCACTCGCGATGCCATAAGCAGTCCCCAGATGGAGATGTCTGCCTGTATCTTTTTCAACTACTTCAGTACAGCCTCTTCTTTGAGTTGCTTCTCTTTCTGTTTCTCCGCCTCCTTATCTTTCCCAGACACCTCCGGCTGATCTAGATGTGGGGGCTTGAAATACCGCCCGCTTCTAGTCATATGATCGACTTCGCCGATGTACCAGGTATCATCTGGCTGGTTGCTCCCACAATCCTCATCCATGTGGGCAAGACATAGATCATCGTCTTCCCATCACATTCCGTTGGCAACCAACAGACACCTGTCCGACTCTGGTACAATTATACTCACAGTATTTTTCGTCCACATGCTCGCAGCATTCTCTATCCTCGTGCACACAGCACTTTCAGTCCCCTCAGGGGCCTTAGCTTTCCTGATTCTCTCAGAATCCCCGAACCTTTCTTGTTCCAACTGCGTCAGTATAGCTGGCTGTTCAACACTTCCCGCATTCACAATGCCCAAGTCCTGAGCGAAATTCTTAGCACCGGCGCTCTTAGGCGATGCATTCTGATTTCCGGCCCTTCCGACCACAACTGATGTTCTTGCCCCTGCTGGGCTCCGTTCCAACTGAGTTTCGTCGACAACATCTGGTAGGTCATCAAGCCACCCGGTAACTTCTGCTAACTCCTCAAAATCTGACCAGTTGACTACCATGCCCTCTGGATCTTGTTCATTGAAAAATCGGAGGTTAGCAAAGTCCCCTTCCACAGCTACCAAGTCATCTATCCTCTGACCAGATTCGTCCCCCTGTATTACACAAAGCTCTGCCCCTGCCGGTAATTCCACATTTGGCCCAACCTGTCCTACTGATAGAATATAGTCACTCAGACTGTATACCTCCTCAGCAAAACTTCCAGATTCCTCAGATTCTGACTCGACAATCCCATTCTCCCCCGAAATCTCCCCTGTTCTGTCTTCGACAGTCACCACCATTGGTTCGGGTTGGGTTCTGGAGATGTCCAACATGCACAAGTCAGTGCAGTCAGGAAGGAGCACCTCCGGCTTGGGTAGGTGGGACGGGGTGATATATATGCTAGGATAGTAAGGCACGACCCTAGTCTGGATAAAGTTGATACGTTTGGGGGGTGGAGCTTGGTTGTGCGGTGGGAGAGGGTTTGTTATGACATTGGGTTTTTCTGGAGGCACAATCACCTGTTTGTCAACGAGATCTTGAATCTCATGACGCAATCTAAAACATTGGTCAGTGTCGTGACCATGTTGTTGGTGATATGCGCAGTATTTTGCTGGGTTATGAGAGGGAGGGAGTGGATTTGGCAATGGCCTCGGCTCCAGGGGCTTTAAGTGCTCTTTCCTGATTAATATCCCTAGAGCCTTGGACAGGGGCATATATAATGGGGTGAAGGTTCTCTGGCCCCGAGGTTGGTATTTGGTGGTTTGTGTGTTGCTTCCGGATGCGCCGGCGAAAGGTGTAGCTGCCATGGGTCTTGGAGAGGGAATGGTGGTGACCATGCTTACTTCTGAAGCTCTAGCATTTGCAGCATTGCTGGTGCCTGTATTGTTGTTGCGGTTGAAGGTTCTCCTGGGTTGCTCTCTGTCTTGGTCAATCAGACCTTGTTTCATAGCATCCTCAATTTGTACCCCCATCTTGTGCAAATCTGAAAGGTAGGGAAGGGGAGCACGATCATTTTCTACATCAGTTTGGGTTGGAGATTGCGCACAATCATCCGAATTTGATCTTTATCAGTGGGCCTTAGGGTCATCATTGAGGCCTTGGCCCTCCACCGGGTTACAAAATCCGAAAAGCTCTCCTTAGGCTCCTACCTTGTTGTCTCAAGATCACGGGTTGTAATCTCGATTTGAATGTTATAGGAGTACTGTGCAATGAAAGCCTCGGCCATCTCATCCCAGTTCCGCTTAACATCGTCTTCTAATTTTGTGTACCAGATAGCGGCCACACCCGACAGGGTCTGGCCGAATAATGAAAGCTTCTGCGGTCTGGTGAGGCCAATCGGCCGTAGTATATCTGAGAACAACCGAAAGTGCATCATGGGATCCCCGGATCCGTCAAAGCGGTCGATTTGTGGCATTTTGAACCTATCTGGCAGCGTCACAGCCACGTCAGTGTACCCGTCCTCAATGTCTGGGATGAACTTTACCCCTTGGGATTTCTTGAACAACTTCTCAAGCTTGCTCAACTTTAACGCTGTATGGTCCACCTCGAACTCAAAGAGAGAGTCTGGTTGATTGACAGGCGTAGGTGCCTTGGATAGTTAAGGTAGAATCGAGGGCGGAGCCAGCTCTGTCGGGATATCCGTATCTCCCTGGATATTTGGTGCCTCCCTGGGTGCCGGAACTCCTGGTGGGAGAGGAGCTTAGTGTGAAGCAGATGCCCCGATCTGTTGTTGCAGCCTGGCAATTAACTCTGCTTGCTGGGCCATGATCTCGGCCTGTTGTTTGGCAAACTCATCTCAACGAACAGCGTCCTGCTGCATGGCTCTCATGGTTTCCTGCATCTGACGCATCATTTCCTCAACTCCTGTCGTTCCTGCCATACTGCCCTGATTTATCTGAACTACCGGTAGGTCTATCTCTATGGCAACAATTGAGACCTCAGCCCGATTGTCCACTGATGGGGTAAACCACTGCTCTGGCAACCTCTGCTTGGATACACTGCGTCTTCGCGACCTCCGTCTGACAACCGGGGGTAGAGAATAATACACTGGTTGTCCGTCAACCAGATCCTCAGATCGATTAAGTCGGCGACCTCTTGTCCAGAGTGCTTGGGGAATATCTGCTTGGTCTGAAGCAATTGTGCTAAACTACCTAGCAAAAAGATAAATAAAGCAATAATAAGGAAATAAACAACCAGACAAACAGACAGCATAACGGCTTAAAATAAACACACAACACACAGTTGGGCATCACAACACACAGTTGATAAGCTGAAATACACTGTTCTCAAGTACTGATCATTGTCCCTAAATCACTGCCCCTGAAACTGAATCTGATACCCGCAGATAACTGATTCCCAAAATACTGAACTGGTGCCCGCAGGCCTGATACCCAAACTTGTGAACTGATACATGCATTTCTGTAGAGACGCACTCTAAAAGCACATAGCAAACAAGTGAGAGCCAAAACACCCCTATGTTGGGGTAAGGTTTTCCTGTCCTATTTTGTCAGGAACTAGGGTTTCACTACGCACGCAGCGGTTTCAAACAACCTATAATCGGGTAAACAACTTGTCCTAGTTTGGAATGGTCACTATGGATTCCGAATATGCACTAGGTCAAATGGTCAAAAATGGTGCCCCAGTAAAAATCGGGGTTTGTGTTCCCGTCGTGGCAGAGCCCGCAACCGGTCAGCCTTATGGCACGCTTCTCGAAGCGAGCCTCCGACAAACCGTTCAGGAATAGCATACGACAAACACGGTGTCCTAGGCGCACCAATGCAAATGCAATGCAAAGAAACACATAAGTGTAGTCAAAACCAGAGATTCTGGGTTCGAGTCAAGTTCTCTAACTCCCCAGCAGAGTCGCCAGAAACTGTAGACGTCCCCGAACGTCCCGGGAGGGAATCCCGTTTTGTTCATTTGGGCTCACTACAATTCAGGACTCAATGTCACAGTCCTATATCTAATCTCGCAGAGTGCAATGCAAGACCGATGAATAATCAAAGAGTCCAAATCCGGCAAATCGTTTTTGAAAAATTGATTTTTAGAAAGAAGTGCCAAACATGGACTGCTTTGCCAGATACAAAGTCGCCACCTAAATATTTTATTTTGGGAAATTTAGGAAACCCTGACCCGTTGCCTAAGGCCACGTGTCCGTCATCACCAAAGTTGCCTCGGCTCGGGAACTTGGGTACGATTGAGGAAGGTCACTTCGTGAGCACCCCCGCTCGCCCGATCAAAGATCGGCCTCTACTAACCATGATATCGAGTTTTGAAAACATTATGTGCTCTTATTCCGGTTATTAGCCTAGAATTACTATGTGATGCGCACAGCATACAAATATAGACCGGATCGCCTGAATTGGAACAAAACATCTCATGTTTGTTTTTGAAAGCGGTTTGCTACTCGCAAGTAGGCTAAAATGCCAATTTGCCACCCTCAGGTGGGCTTAGAAAACAAGATGATTTGCCACTCTCAAGTGGGCTTAAAACTCACAGTCAATACATTATTCCAATTCAGATAATCCAACCTTCACCCACAGGAATTCAAGCAGGTATATCACATAAGCACATAGCCTCATGGTAAGCATGCTATCATGGCAGTCACTCACACGCATGCAAGGATGCTAAAGCATAAACACTTACCGAGTACTCCAAGCCAAAGAAAGAAGCTAATTAGAAAACATACATGGATCCTAACTATGCTGAGATGCCTAATGCAACACATGCAAAAATGCAACTATAATAAGCTCGGCTATTCTAAAATGACATACGAAATGCAACAACTGATACACGTATTCAACTTGGAATTGAAATACAATGCACTTAGTATGATGCGCCGAGCCCGGTGCATGCAAGACAGATGAATGGATGCAAACATGCGAGCATAAGTATGCTAATTGAAACATGCCCTAATCTAACCATCATAAGCTAGTAAATAAAAGGGAGAAAGATGTGGGGTTGGAAGACATACATCACACACACGCACACTTATTACAATTTTGCCCTCGCTCGGAGGGTCCGAATAAATAATTACAGTCTGAATAAATAATTAAATATTACAAAACCCTAATTAATTAACAAATTAACTAGGAAAGCAAATAAATTAGCATGCAAGCTATCAAATGGACTGCCTCAGCTCTTGTTCCGAATGATGAAAGATGCATGCATGCTCGAGCCACCTCGTCGAGAAATTCCTCACGATGCCCCGATTCGCCTCTGTTTGTAGTTAATCCCGGGATGCTGTGCAAAGCTCTAGAAGGCTGCTGATTTCTGATCTGCTACAACAGAGAGTAAGAAAGGGGCATGGCAAAGTATTTTCACATATGTATGCACACCTCGATCCTCGTGCCACCAATCATGCATCTCAATGCATGATGGCTGAGGAGTCGAATTGCACGACACGATGTGAAATGAATGCACATATAAGCATAACAAGGCCTAGACTCCATCATGGGTAATCTGGAATGTTAGCGACTGGGAATTGAGACACGTTCCGTCACTTCGGGTACGAAACGTCCCTCGTTTCTCGTGTTTAGGCTAACTCCTATCCCAAACACAAAGCAATGAGATGACATACACAATGCGACTAACATGAAACCTAGCATACGCAATGCTATGGACTAAAATGGCATACAATGCACGTGACACAACATGGCATGCACAATGCACTAACATGCAACCTAGCATGCGCAATGCTATGAACTAAAATGGCGTACACAATGTACGTGACACAACATGGCTTGCACAATGCACTAACATGCAACCTAGCATACGCAATGCTATGGACTAAAATGGCATACACAATGCAAGATGGGCTTAGACCAATATGAGTGGACCTCAGCCACACTCACATCAGTGGCCATGTGATGAAAATGAGACAACCGAAATACATACGAACATGCACGGATGCAAATGACCGATCCTAAGGCACAACATGCAACTCTAATAAGGCATGGCGAGGAATGAAATATGGCATAGGATGGCACATGATATAGCTCTAAAATGGCATAAAAGATGGTCCCGAAACATGCAAGTATGTCACACAATGCAAGCTAGATGGCCCGAATACCGAAACTAGTGAAGTGCGTCACACTAGAGGTACACAAAGCAATGCACCAGTGGCAAAACCAATCCCAAATAGACCTTAGGCTGGTCTGAAACAGTTGGGAAATGGCCTAAAATGATGGCTTGGAATGCAAAGAAATGGAGCTCATTCAATGGTCGGTAAACGAGGCATACAAGCCCGACTCTCAAACACATTTAAAGAGTATAAAACATGGGGATATGGCATTTACATGAGCTCTGAAATATGATGCAAAATGACCCCAAAGCATGGAAACACCTCAGTGTATGCATGCAATAGACCTCAAATCTCAAAGCTAGGCAAGTGTATTGAACCACAAGCATGCAAAACAAGCATCATTCGATCATGAGACCCAAAAACAGAGCTAGGGCAGTCCAAAATATGCACAAAATCAGTTCAAGGCATAGTCAAAATGTGCTAGAATCAAGGGTCAACAAAGCATGCAAAGAAAGCTACTGAACCATGAGTTGTACTACAACTATATGAAGCATATGAGAGCTCACCAAACCAGCCAAAAAAAGAAGTATGCCATGCCAAATAATGCCCAAAAACCCACTGAAACTCAGTCAATGCATGCAAGAATGATAGGCTCCTTTGGAGGGCCATGCAAGGGGTTGTTCTACACATATAAGATAGACATGCAAAATGGTAAAATAACCTCTGGATATAGGTTCTGAGGGTCCTAAAACCCACCAAAAATGGACTGAAATGAAGCTAGGAAGCATGCAAGTAAAGCCCCTTTGAAAGGCCTTGAATAGGATTGCTCTACACATGCATAATAGACATTCAAAATGGCCAAAAGGGCTCTGGACAGAGCTTATGCAGGTCATAAAACTCACAAATAATGGCCTAAAACATGGCTTCAAAACATACAAATAGGAGCTCCTTTGTAAAGCCAATAAAGCTAGTAAAGAGAACAAGGGGTGAGAGGGTCACCCTCTCTGATTTTGAAGCTCAAAGACACATGTTAGCCACTAAAAATCCATTGGATTTCAGTGGCTAAAAGGCCAAACCAAGGCCAACACAAATGCTCTAATGCATAGCTCAAAACAAGAGGAAATGAAGCATGCAAGGGGGCAGATGACCCCCAACAGAAAAAAGACCTTAATCAAACTTGAAGAGGAGCTCAAAATAATACTTTTTTTAGTTTATGACGAAGTCCAAAAATGCTGGCAAATAAGGCTAAACTATGAAGCAAAACAAGGCTACAAAGAGGGAAATGGTGACTTACCCTTGAAGAGCAGACCTCCAGCAACTTCTGGACCAATGTAGCAACCCTTCAACCTCTGAGAAACAGCTCCAAGGTGCTTGGATGGATGGTGGGAAGGTTAGGCTAAGGGTTGGTGTATGATAGGCTAAGAACTATGGAGTTTTTGAGGCAATATAGAGATACAAGAGGGAGATATATGCATGTATGCTCCAGCACTTTTTTCAACCCTTGGAATGGAGGAGGAGGCCTCCCTTTATAGAGAAGAGAGGCCAAAGCTTCTCTTGGAAGCTTCAAACATCCTCCATACACGTGTATGGAGGATGCATCAAATGGCTCCCAGCTAGCACAGCTGGAACACATTCAATGAGACCAAAAAGTAGGAAGCAGGCCGACCAGTTAAGGTGGTCGGCCGGCCACTCCCCCTGGTCGGCCGACCAGGGGTCAAAAAGTTCAAGAAGAAAAGCTGGTCGGCCATACCAGATTGGTGGCCTCCTAGGTGAATATAACACAATGGTGGTATGAGAGACCCGAAATTGTGGCTCAAAAGTGAGGAAGACCAAGGGGTCAAAAGGGTCAGGTAGAAAAGGTGGACGGCCTACCCATATTAGTGGTCTCCCAGATGAATACAACTCAGTGGTGGTATGGAAGACCCAAAATTGTGGCTCAAAAGTGAGGGAGACCACCTATCTGCCAAGAAAATCGGGCGGCGAAGAGAAAGGTGGTCTCCAAGAAGAATTGCTGGTCTCCCACCCCTATACCACCTTCCTAACAATGAAACTAGGGTCCACACCAAAAATGAACCAAGACGGATACAAAACGAGGGTTCGGGGGCCAAAACGCGCAGCCGGGGGCCCCGAAAACTGACTATTAAGCACCGGAGGTGGCGTACGACCACGAAGGTGGTCTCCCGAGCCACACTGTACCTCTATAGAGAGGAAACAAGGTGTGCCAAAAACCAGAGCAAACGGAGGTAGTTAAGCGGTCCCGAACCAAGGCACATGGCCGACGGCTCTAAAAATCGAAAACTGGCCTCCAAACGGGAAAAATGGCCTACGACCATGAAACGTAGCCTACGGCCACTGAGAGATGGTCTTCGAGACCTCTCCCTCCCTTCGGGAAGAGAAAATAGAGAAAACAGGACTTGGTTCGCAAACCGAGGCAAGGCACAAAAGAGTTTCGAAGTCCGAAGGCAAGGCTCTCAGCTGAGACTCTGTAACCTCAGAACGAGCACAATATGCATCATCACCGAGCGCTCAATCGATGACGTCCGAGTCTTAAGGTTGGTCAAAAATGGGGTGTCTACAGGGGGAAGTGATACTTTCTGCTAATTATATACTTGATAAAGTACCCCGAAAGAAAGTGAATCGAACACCTTATGAAATGTAGTATAAGAGAGTACCATCCTACAAATACTTAAAAGTGTAGGGGTGTTTGGCTAAAGTGGCTATTCCTAATCCTAAAAAAACTAAGATAAGTCCTAAAACTATTGATTGCATATTCATTGGTTATACCAAGAATAGTAGTGTATATTGATTTTTGATTCATAAGTCAAAACATTCCGAAATGCATGTAAATACTATTATTGAATCTTGGAATGCATCTTTCTTTGAACATATACTTTCAAATAAGACTGGACAAGAGACTAGTATTAACAAAAGATTTTATGATGTTATTACTAGTCAAGATCAAGTACAATAGCAAGAGATAGATCAAAATGAGGAAGAGGAACCTAGGCGTAATAAACGTGCTAGAACTTCAAAATCTTTTGGTCTAGATTTTCTAACATTTTTGTTAGAAAATGAGCTTTTAACTTTTAAAGAAGCTATGTCCAATCCTAAGGCTCCTTTATGAAAAGAAGTTGTAAATAGCGAAGTTGAATCCATCCTGCAAAATCACACTTGGGAATTAGTGGATTTGCCACCAAGTTGTAAACCTCTTGGGTACAAGTGGATTTTCAAAAGAAAAATGAAAGCGGATGGATCAATTGACAAATACAAGGCAAGACTTGTAGTCAAAGGATATAGACAAAAAGAAGGTATTGATTATTTTGACACATACTCGCCAGTTATTAGAATAACATCCATTAGAATGCTAGTTGCCATTGGATCTTTGTACAATCTAGAAATTCAACAAATGGATGTGAAAACTGCTTTCTTAAATGGTGAGTTAGATGAAGAAATTTACATGGAATAACCAGAAAGATTTTTTGTTCTAGGAAAAGAAAAGAAAGTGTGTAAATTGGTTAAATCATTACATGATTTAAAACAAGCGCCAAAGTAATGGCATGAAAAATTTGACAAAGCAATGATGTCAAATGAATTCAAAATTAATGAATGTGACAAATGTGTTTATATTAAAAATAGAAGCAAGGGTTATGTTATGGTATGTCTTTATGTGGATGATATGCTCATCATAGGTAGTAATAATGATATTATTAAAACTATCAAGAAAATATTGAATAAACATTTTGACATGAAAGACATGGGGATTGCTGATGTAATACTTGGTATGAAAATTACCAAAACATCAGAAGGTTATGCTTTGTCACAATCACATTACATTGAGAAAATACTTGACAAATTTAGCAAAGATGATGAACATTTTGCTAGAACACCTGTGAATGTTAATTTGTTTCTTTCTAAGAATGTATAGGAAAGTATTTCTCAATTAAAGTATGCCCAAATTATTGGAAGCTTACTGTACTTGATGAATTACACTCGCCCAGATATAGCTTATGTAGTAAGTAAATTAAGTAGATATACGAGTAATCCAAGAGTAAAACATTAGAAAGCAATTATAAGGGTTCTAAGATATCTTCGATTTACTCGTAACATTGGGGTTAATTATACTAGATATCCAGCAGTACTTGAAGGATACTGTGATGCAAATTGGATATCGGATACTAGAGACTCAAAATCCACCAGTGGGTATGTCTTTACTCTTGGTGGAGTGGCTGTATCTTGGAAATCTTCCAAACAGACTTGCATTGCTAGGTCTACTATGGAATCCGAATTCATAGCTTTAGATAAAGCTAGGGAAGAGACAGAATGGCTTCGCTACTTCCTTGAAGATATTCTAATATGGCTAAAACCGATGCCTGCTATTTGCATATATTGTGATAGTCAATCGGCAATAGGTAGATCACAGAGTCATATGTATAACGGTAAGTCACGACACATTCGTCGTCGATATAACACCGTGAGACAACCACTCTCTAATGGAATTATTTCCATTGAATATGTGAAATCTAAAAACAACATAGTGGATCCACTAACCAAAGGGTTAGCAAGAGAGTTAGTTGAGAATTCATCGAGGGGAATGGGACTTAAGCCTATTAAATAAGAGTTACCACAATGGCAACCCAATCTAGTTGACTGGAGATCTCAAGATCTACGTTTAAAGGGACAATCAAGTTGTATATGACTCATAAGGATCACTAGGAAATCAAACTCCTACCCGTTTCTATGATGAAATAGTGATGTCTGTAGCGTTTTAGGTTAAGTAATATTTTTAATGATTCTTATATCTAGGAATACCTAGTGGAATGTAGTAGGATACTCTTTATAAGAATCACCTATATGAGTGTGAACTGGGCCGATTCTATGAGATTTGTGAAGGGTTGCAATTCTCTAGAGCACTTATGAAAGATCAGGTTGTTCAGGGCCAAAATGAACACAATAGTGAGAACTAAACTATATCTGGTAATATACTGTGTGAGTTCTATTGTCTTGGTTTACACAAACGGCTGAACAGTTCAAGACATCATGTTCACTGGTTAGCTAGTAAATCCGATAATGTCTTACAATGGAAGGTTCAATGCCAAAAGCTACCTATCATTTGCAGAATATTTCTAATTTTTGTACTTTCTGTTATTAGATCATGTTGTTGCATTTTCTCTCCGTCAAATTCCATTCATGTGGGGGATTGTTGGAAATAATGGTGTTTATAAGCTTATTTTGGGCCAATTTTGAGCCCAAATTTGAGTGGGTCCCACATGTCTTTTAAGGTGGGTCCAAAGAGGTGACAAGTTCCTTACCACATGGCAAGTTACAAGGTGAAGACGGTTCATCAAAACCATTTATGAGTAAATGGGAACTTGACGTCGTTTTTGGGTTCGTGGAATGGACAATTAAAGAATAAAATATGGATTTCCTTGTACGGCTTGTCCCACATTGATAACATAAGAGAATTTATGTGTATATATTAGTTCTAGGTGACAACACTTGGGTTGGGCCCCAAGGGACACCCTAACTTTGTAAAAGGGAGGAATTATGGACAAAGTGGGCCTTAGCCCAAACCACCACATACGCACGCGTCGCTGCTGCCCGTCCGACCGGCCGACCGAGCCATGCCGGTTGCGGGTTGTGGGTCAGGTCAGTTCTAACTTTAATTTTTTGGACAAAATTTATTTGAATTTTTTCAAATTCTTGCGAGGAAATTATTTAAATTTTTCTGTCCAAACAGTGCCCTTTTCTAGTAAGTTCAACAGGTTCAAACAGTTTGAAAAAACTGCCCAGCAATTCCGGACAGTTTTAGATAGTTTTAAAACTGCCAGCAGATCTATTCAATATTAACAATATTATACAGATCTGTTAGCACCAGTGTCAGATCTGTTAAGTATAACAATATTATACAGATCTGTTAATAATTTTTATTTTCTTCATTACAAAGTTCAATTATGTAATAAATTTTTTTGGGGAAAAAAACACACTATAAAAATAATTAGTATTCGTAAAATTTGTTTTGATTTATATATTTGTTCTCTTAATAGTATTCAGGTTCTTTGGGAGTGGGAGTGGGAGGGGGAGGGGGGAGGGGGAGGGGGAGGGAGAGGGGGGAAAACACGACATAAAAAATAATCAGTGTTTATAAAATTTATTTTTTAATTTTTTTTTACTGTAAGTGTATAACAAAACTCTTTATCTTTAAATGTTTTGTGTTATACGATTCATTATAATTTTTATTCTCTTCATGAAAGTTTTGTTTGTTTTTGTGTATAAATTCAGTTTTTTAAAAGTTGGTTGGTTTGTTTGTTTGTTTGTTTAGTTTTGTGTATGTATTTTTTTTTTTTTTTTTTAAATTCAGTGTTCTTAATTGGTTTGTTTGGTTGATTAATTTTGTATGGGTGTTTTAATTTATTTTTATTTTTTTTCAATAAAATCTCTTTGACTATGAGGGTGCAAAGTGTCATCGGTTTATACTTTTCTATCTTGTGTGTTTCTATATTTTTATATATTCAACTTTTTTTTTTAAATTGCAAAGCATAAAATGTGTGCAATTATTTAGACTTATGCCTCATTTGGCAACATCACTTTTTAGTAGAAGCCAAAAAGTCACTAAAAAAATCAAAAATCCAACAACATATACCAAAAAATCAAAATTTTCTTTTTCTCTCTACTTTTTGCACATATTTTCATAAAAAATCAAAAAGTCATCCCAAACATACTTGTTTTTTTAAATCATATTTTAGTCAAAAAGTTACTAAAAAAACATATTTTCAAACGAGGCAGACTTGACTTAAATAGGTTGGGGTTTTTTTTGTTTCACTTTTTTAAGCTTTTTTTTGTTTTTAAAATTTTTTTGGTTTGTTTGTTTACTTCCGTTTGTGTGTTTCAAATTCAATGTTTTATGTGTTTTGGATTTGTATTTTTTTAAAAAACTTTGTATGCTTCTGTATTTTTATATTCTTCTTCTTTTTTTTTTTTTTAAATTGTGAAGTAGAAAATGTATGCAATTTTTTAGACTTCAACTTAAAAAGTTTGGAAGTTTTCCTTGTTTAACTTTTTTAAGCCGTTTTTGTTTTTGTTTTTGTTTTTGTGTATAAATTCAGTTTTTAAAATTTTGGTTTGTCTGTTTACTTAATTTGTGTGTGTGGTTTCACAAAAAATCTGTGTTATTTTTGTGTTTATGTGTTTATAGTTTATGTTTTCAAAAAAATGGTTGGTTTGGATGATTAATTTTTGTTTGTTTAATTTTGTGTGTGTGTGTGTGTGTTTTTTTTTATAAAAAATATCAGTGTTCTTAATTGGTTTGTTTGGTTGATTAATTTTGTATGGATGTGTTAAAATTTATTTTTTTGGTATGATTTCAATAAAATCTCCTTGACAATGAGGGTGCAAAGTGTCATGGGTTTATATCTTTCTATTTTGTGTGTTTCTATATTTTTATATATTCAATTTTTTTTTTTTTTTTAAATTGCAAAGCATAAAATGTGTGCAACTCGTTTGGCATGTAACAGTTTTAGTCTAAAAGTAAAAAAGTTACTAAAAAAACCAAAAAGCCTATAACTTATACAAAAAAGTAAAAGATTTCTTTCTCTTTTTTTTCTACTTTTTGCACATCTTTTCGTAAAAAATCAAAAAGTCATTTCAAATCTACTACTTTTTTTATCTCATATTTTAGCCAAAAAGTCAAAAAGTTACTAAAATAACATGTTCCCAAATGAGGCAGACTTGACTTAAATAGATTGGGGATTTTTCTGTTTCACTTTTTTAAGCTTTTGTTTGTTTTTAAAAAAAAATTTGGTTTGTTTGTTTACTTCGGTGTATGTGTTTCAAATTCAATGTTTTATGTATTTTGGATTTTTATTTTTTTTAAAATTTTGTGTGCTTCTGTATTTTTATATTCGATTTTTTTTTTTTAAATTGCGAAGCAGAAAAATGTATGCAATTTTTTAGACTTAGACTTAAAAAGTTTGGGATTTTTCCCTGTTTAACTTTTTAAAGCTTTTTTTGTGTATGTGTGTGTGTGTGTAAATTCAGTTTTTAAAATTTTGATTTGTTTGTTTACTTAATTTGTGTGTGTGTTTTTAAAAAAAAATCAATATTCCTATTTTTGTGTTTATGTGTTTACAATTTATGTTTTCAAAAAACAGTTCTGCTACGTAGCTTAAAATTTCCAAGCTCGAAATTGGCCTGAATTCAAAACGACGTCGTTTTGATTTTTTTTTTTTTTTTTTTTTTTGTTTCATTCTTTCCATAATTGGGAGAAGAAGAATAGAGAAGAAGAAGAAGAAGAAGAAAGAAGAGAAAAGAAGAGAAGAGGAGAACAGAGAGAGAGAGAGAGAGAGAGAGAAAGAATCATCATCATCAACCAAAAATCAAACCCACCCAACACATCATCATCAACACAGCAGAGAAAGAGAGAGAATCATTATCATCAACCAAACACATTATCATCATCACACATAAAGATCAACCAAAAAGCAAACCCACCATAAAGATCAACCAAAAAAAAATGTAAAAATCTGAAGAAAAAAAATTCAACACATCATCATCATACACAAATCGGAGGCAGAGATCAGAGATCGGAGGCCGGGCGGTGGAGAAGAATCGGAGGTAGCGATCGACCCCCTCTCTGTCTATTCCCTCTTCCCCTCTTCTCTCTCTCTCTCTCTCTCTCTCTCTTCCTTTTCTTCTCTCTTCTCTCTTCGCTCTCTATTTCAGAAGGAGGAGAAAAAAAATGCCCAAAACGACGTCATTTTAGGCAGTCGAGCCATTTGGGGCAGAGAGATTTTGAGCTACAAAGGATTTTCCTTCAAAAAAAATGGCTGGTTTGGCTGATTAAACAAATATATAATTTCTTTTTCTATGCTTGAAAAAATCAAATATGTCATTTTTTTTTTATTTATATGTTTACTTAATGAGTTTGTGATAGTCAGAACAAAAAACTTCTACAGTCGTGTTTTATTAGTACTTATCTTCTACTTCTCTTTTGATTGTAAGTACTTTTAGTTATTTTTTTTATATTAATCAAATGTTTGAAAATTTTATATTCAATTTGTTTTTAAATTTTATCTCAAGTTGCACACGCTTTGGCTCATCATTACTAGGTTCTTTCACTTGCAATTTTATTTAATTCTCCACAAAATGAGATTAATACTTAAAATAATATGCAATATAAGAACATAAAATTTTAATTTAATCAATGTACATTGTTAGCAAATGCAGGTCTCATGTTACCAAATTGAGATTTTATATGAATTTTTGTTGTACAATTTTTTAGTTAAAATTAGTAAATATTATTTATTTATATATATATATAAAGATTTGTACATATTTTAACATATATCTATTTAATTTATCAAATAAATTAATATTAAATGTTATATTGCGCGTACACTGCAAGAAATAGCACTTTTGGCGACTGAATTTTTTGTCGCCAAAAGTCATGTTTTAGTCGACAAAGATTTTTATCGACTAAAAGTTTTGGTCACCACATTAGTCGGTGACCAATTGTTGGGAAAGGTTTTTGGCGACTAGAAATATTTTAGTCGCCAAAAGTAATAAATTGCCGACTAGTTTTTTAGTCACCAAGAACATTAAAGGAAAATTATCTACAATAGTTTCAGCGACTAAAGTTTGTTGTCGCCAAAAGTTGAGAATTATTTTTTACGACTAAAATTGTAGTCACCAAATAATTTTTTTATGTCATGTTAATTTTTTTAGCTACTAAATATTTTAGTCGTCTAAAGTTTGATTTCTTTTCGCTACTAAACTTTTAGTCGCCGAAAGTTTGATTTGTTTTTGGCCACTAACCCTTTAGTCGCCAAAAATGACTTGTTGTTCAAGTTATTTTTGTTTGGCTACTAAATAATTTAGTCACCTAATGTTTGTTTTTTTTTTTGCTACTAAACTTTTAGTTGCCCAAAGTCTGAATTGTTTTTACCTACTAAACCTTTAGTCGCCAAAACATTTTTGTAGTTTGTTTGCAATTTTGTAGCTACTAAACATTTTAGTCGCCTGAAGTGTGATTTGTTTTTTTGGCTACTAAACTTTTAGTTGCCAAAAATATTTTAATTTTTTTTTAGCTACTAACTATTTAAATTATATACTTCCTTTACGCCTACGAATTGTTTAGTTGCTAAAAACAAAAATTTATATGCTTTCTCTCGAAATTCTAATTTGTTTACAGCCTGTATGTATTTTGTGCAACTTGTACTACATATATGAACAAAGCAATACATATATTATCAATCATTCCACAACAAATCTACATCCATTTCACTTCCAACCATCCAAAAATATATAATTGTAAATGTAAAATTGCATACAAACCATAGTCCAACCTGTACTATATAGTCCAAACTAAAATAATAATTCCATTCAAAACATAACTACAAAAGCTGCAAAATCAAGCCCTCTGTGTACAAAAATGTATATACTTCATAATCTGTACCATGACAAAAGGAATTCTATATACCACACCAGTAATTATCAAGTCGATGCCAAAAAATATATGTACGAGCAATAGTAATCCACACAAAAGTGGAGGACGACAAAATTATCAGGATTATGCAAAAGTCGAAATTGTCCTCTATACACAAAAAAAGAGTATTCACAAGTCTACGCCAAAAGCCATCTACCAAAAAAAAAAAAAAATGCACCCATCAGTATTCAGAAATGCATGCTTTAATGTAGCTATGTATTCATGTTTTTTAAAACTAATAGTAATGCATGACTGATAGCCTTTTGGTGATGACTGTAATCTGTCCTATGTACAACTTTTGTGTTTTTAATTTTTTTTACTTTCAATCCAGTTCCATGAACTGTAGAAGACATATTAATGGAGTTGCTACTTTATTGTTCCATCACTTTTCTCTTCTTCTCATGGAAAACAGCTTTAGCATCTAATGATGTGGCCTTATCAAGAAAAACATATACTGTATCCATGCAGTTGGACTGAAAAGTATATGGAAGAATTTTGAAATTAGTCCATTGCATTTCAATTGATTGGTGATCAACCATGACAAATTCTACTACCATATTTGTCATGTTCAAATTCTCATACATGGTCCAATTCAACTTTGTAAGGTGGTCTGAACCCATCCATAAAGTGGTTGTCTGAAATCATCGATGAAGTGGTGGACCAATTTTTGTGGTTCTGTTCAAAAAGTCTTTGATAAGTAATAAGAGGTTGAGCTTTTTTGTTATGTAAATACTAAATACAAGACCTGGTAAACGCGTCTTCATAAAAATTAATCCTATTTAGTTTTTGGTAGTGTTTTAATTTTCCAAACAACATGATTCTGACTTTAACATTTTGGTTGTTTAGATGAGTTGAGGCATTGGGAGTATTGGAAAAGTTATTGTTCTTGACTAATGTATATATACTCTGCCTCTATTTCTCTCTTCTAAACAAGCATACCTCTTATATAATTTAAGGAAACATGTCATGGTTAATATTGCCCTACCAGTTCCTTGCTTTCTTCTTCTTTCTCTAATGTTGTAAGTTTATTTGTTCTTCCTTTTCTTTCTCTTCTTCTGCACATCATTTGTGCCCTATTGACAAAAGTTGTGCATTGGTTCGGAGGCTTGTCTAAATAAATAAATAACTTGATTAAATAATAAAAAAAGTAAATATATAACAAATTCGTAATATCCATACATTGGTTTGGAAGCTGTTTCGCATTTTCGCCCCCCCCCAAAGCCCTTTTTGGACAAATATGAAGGCGTTTTCGACTTTAACTCTCAAACTACGCATGTGAATTACATACTGTCTACGCGACAGTTCCTATTTGTCACAAGGATGCTGCCTGTAACATCCATACATTGGTTTACAGGCTGTTTTACATTTTCACCCCCCGAAAGCCCATTTTCGACTAAGTTCAAGGCGTTTTTGGCTCTAACTCTCAAACTACGGGTGCGAATTACATGTCGTCTGTGGCTGCAGGTCCTATTTGTCATGGGGATGCTACCCATGATAGCCATACATTGGTTCAGAGGCTGTTCTGCATTTTTCGCCCCCAAAAGCCCATTTTTCAACTAAGTTCAAGGCGTTTTTGGCTCTAACTCTCAAACTATAAGTGCGAATTACATGTCGTCTATGGCTGCAAGTTCTATTTGTCACGAGGATGCTGCCTGTGATAGCCATACATTGGTTCGAAGGTTGTTTTGCATATTCGCTCCCCGAAAGCCCTTTTTCGATTAAGTTTAAGGCGTTTTCGACTATAACTCCCAATCTACGTGTCCTATTTACGTATCATCAGTTCTCACAAGTCATTTTTGGCATGAGGAAGCTGCATGTTACATCCCAACAGTGGTTAGGGGCCTATTTTGCATTTTTGCGCCCCTAAACCCCCTTTGTTGACTAAGTTTAAGGTATTTTCGATTTTAACTCCCATTCTACGTGTCTCATTTATGTACCATCAGTTCTCATAAGTTATTTTTTGCACAAGGAAGCTGCCCATTACTATATTTATAGGTTGTTTGGTTATCGGGAAAAAAAAGGGTTAGAAAGCAAAAGTACTCATTTCCCATCAGCAGTCACTTAAATAATAATAATAATAATAATAATAATAATAATAATAATAATAATAATATGAAATAACTTGCTTAATAAAGCACAATGTAAACATGGTGTCAATGAAAATACCAAAAATCCAATATGGAAGAATAAGCAGCTCTGTCAAATGTTGTATATTAATAATAGAGGTGAACTTTTTGTGCATATAAATTAATTAGTAATAAATTAACACTCTAATGCAATAACTCAAAATCAAGCAATTGATAACTATACTTCACCTTCAGCAAATCAAGTCTGAGATTTGGGCCACTTGCAGGGTATTTTCTATGGACATTTCCAATACACACTGCCAAAGCATCTATATCAGTGGTGTCAATGAATACTTGAGCCTAAAATTTATATCCTGCAGTAGTTAACAATGCAAAGAAATGCATTTAATCAATATCCTAGGCGCGCCTTTAATAACACTGGTATACAATAAATACAGTCATATAAATATCATTTTAAATTAAGGGTAAAATATTCATTACAAATTGTTAAAATTTAAAAATTGGTTCTTATCTCTTAATCTTCTAAGTGAAACTAAGTATTTGTTATAAATCAAAATCAAAATTAGTAGGACTTTTCAGTAATTTTCCCTATCTCTATTTTTTTTTTTTTATTAATTTTTTTTTTTTTGGGTATTGGTCAATAGCACAATTGAACCCTTTGTTTGAGAATTTTGCATGTACTTCATATATTGGTTACATAGCTCCCCTATTGAATGGTTTATGTGGGGATGTATTTTCTGAATACCAATACGTGGCCAAGATGACGCCGACGTGTCAGCCGAGGTGCCACGTGTCCTGGTCATGACGCCGAGGTTATCTCGGCAAGGCCGAGGTTATCTCCAAAGATATCGGAACCCAAGATAAGCGGATAAGGTACAAGAGTCCTAGGATGATGAAGGGACTCAGCTTGGATAAAGATAAAGCTCTTAGGGAGTTTATCTCTATCTATTGAAGAGTCCTGGATAAGCACTGAGCTAAAGTCCATTGAAGCTAGGCTTCTATGGGGACTGGGATGGAGTTAACTATAAAAGAAAGGCACCCCCGAGGGTCTAAGGTACGCAATTTATATTTAGAACAGTGAGTTTAGCACTATTAATTATCTTTGAGAGATTTACTGACTTGATCGTCGGAGTGCCCCCGGGTGGACGAACCACCGCCGGAATCCTCTCTTTCTGTTGCAAGTCAGCCATGTGTCATCTATTCTGCCAGTACTCTCTAGCTAATTACTGAGTTGTCAGTGTGGTCAGAAAATCACCCATACAATTTGGCGTCGTCTGTGGGAAAGAAAGAAGAATAGATGGCCAATGACGGACAGAAGGAGAAGGTTGGGGATGACACTCCCAACGGGAGTGGGAGACCTGTTGATGTTGACATTGAGAAAGACAATTGCAACGAAGACCAGAATTACGAAGTGAAAGACATCGGCCAGGAAGGCGACATACCAAAGCAAACAGACCAAAGCAGGTACTATAACGAAGATAACCTCCAGGTATGGAAGGACAGATGCCTGCGGAGGGACAAAGAGGTTAAAGAGATGGCGAACAAGTTGGTGGACCTGCAATCGGTCGTCAACTTCATGATGAAGAACAACGTAATGCAGCCACCATTCCCGCTGCAAGACACGCCGATTCCAGCGGCTAATGCCCAGAAGGAAGGACAGAAAACTATCCCTATAGCCCCCTAGCACCCCAGAAGCGAAAGACATTCTCACCAGCCTTTAAGGGAGGTCGGGCGTGGAGAGCCAGGAAGGGAAGAGTCTCGAAGGACACATCGCACCAAGGAGGTAGACCCCAGAGAACATCGGCATGTTCAAAGATAGGAGTTGTGCTTGGATGCGACCAACGGAGAAAGATCAAAAAGGGCTCACAACGAAGCTAAAAGTAATGCACCTAAGAGACTGAAATCAGGAGATAGCCGAGCTCTTGGGCGGACCAAAGAGGACTTAAGAGATTACCTCAAGAGGAAGCAAGATCATGCCGAGGTAACCTTAACTATTAAACCGAGAACACCATTCTCGGTAGAGCTAGACAAAGTTGAGGTCCCGAAGAGATTCAGTATACCGAGATTCCAGATATACGATGGGAAGTCGGACCCCAACTTTCACGTCGGATTATACCTGAACGCGATAGCGTTGTACACTAGGAACGAGCCGTTGCTCTGCAAGGTGTTCCCCTCATCATTCGGGGAGATTGCGTCGGATTGGTTTCACAAACTACCGAAAGGAAGTGTGAAGACCTGGGAAGGCCTGGCTGAGATGTTCGTGGCCAAGTTCGTGACAAACAAACTACAGCCCTTGAGGGTAGACGCCCTAATGGCTCTGAAGATTGGCGAGGACGAAAGCCTGAGGGTCTACGCCAAGAGGTACTATGAGGTGTTCAACCGAATACCAGAATGCAACCAAGAAGTGGCCGTCGTGTCATTTAAAAATGGCCTGAAAGATGGCTGCCTACTCCAAAAATCACCGGCAAAGACATTGCCAAAAAGCATGGAAAAGCTCATGGCTAGAATTGAGAAGTATACCAGAGCTGAGGAAGATACGTCGGGGACGAATGAGACAAAGCAAGAAAAATGAAATGGCTCGCCAAAGCGAGGCCGAGGAAACAATGGAGCCAGCAAGCAAGAGATAGGACTAAGGGCTACACAGGTAGTTACAACTGTGTTTCGAATCCCGATTCACAAAGTCCTGGATAAAATTCGGAGCCAACCCTATTTCAGAGCACTAGCGAGGGCACCAGGAGAATTTATGGGAAGGAACCTTGGCAAGCATTGTGCTTACCACAATGAAGATGGGCACATGACTCAGGGTTGTAGAGCCCTGAAAACACACTTAGAAGACCTGGTGAGGCAAGGCCATCTGAGAGACCTTGTCGATGAAGCCAGGACAAGAGAAGAGCAGGCAAAGCTGCCTCAGGCACCAGCGGCTCCGCCTCCCCCAGCACAGCAACCTCAAGCAAAAGAACCTCAGGTAATTAATGTAATTCACTTGAAGGTCAAAGAGAATGAAATGAGGGGGGAGACTCAGAGGGTAAAGCACTTGCAGCATGTCTACCAAGTCGGGGAGAAGAGACATCGGGCAGAGGAGTGCCAAGGACCAGTAGTGTCCTTTACAGAAGCCGACCTTGAGATGGTGCAACATCCACATAACGATGCCTTGGTAGTATCCCTCTAGGTTGGGGAATGCCAAGTGAAGCGCATCTTAATTGACCAAGGCAGCTCTTGTGACATCATGTATGTCAGATGTTACAAGGAGCTGGGCCTTCACCCAGACGATATGGAACAATCTAACGGCCCAATGGTCGGGTTCAATGGAACGCCGACATGGCCACTGGGCGCAGTAAGCTTAGATGTGCTGGCTGGCACGAAGAAGGTAACAACAGAATTCACCGTAATCGACACACCCTCCCCTTACAACATTATCTTAGGAAGGCCATGGTTACATGCAATGGGGGCTGTTCCCTCAACATTGCATCAACTATTGCGGTTCCCAACAGAGCATGGAATAGAGGAGGTCAGAGGAGATCAGCTGCAGGCAAAGAATTGCTCCATGGCAGTAATGAAATCCACCTGCAGCATACGAGAACCAGAGAAGGTAGAGATTGAAGACAAGGACGTGGAAGTCCTAGAGGATGTCAGCAAAGAGCCAGTCGAGAAAAGTGAAGAAGCACTGAAGAAAATCCTCATCCAGGAGGGGGATGAAGAACGCTTCTTTCTTCTCAGCTCGAGCTTAGTCGAAAAAGAGGAAAAAGAGTTGGAGGCGTTCCTGAGAGCAAATATTGAGGTGTTTTCTTGGACACCTTACGAAATGCCCGGCATTGACCCCGAGGTCACTTGCCATAAACTGAACGTTGACAGGCCGGCCAAACCTGTAATTCAACGAACAAGAAGACCGACGTTGATGCACGTCGAAGCAGTGGAAGAGGAAGTAGACAGACTTCTGGAGGCCAGGGCCATTCGAGAGGTAAATTACCCGACATAGCTATCAAATACAGTGGTGGTAAAGAAAAAAAATGGTAAATAGAGAGTCTGCGTGGACTTTACTAGCCTGAACAAGGCCTGTCCCAAAGACAGCTTTCCTCTACCCAAGATTGACCAACTGGTAGACGCCACTTCAGGGCATGGAAGGATGAGTTTCCTGGATGCTTACAGGGGGTACCATCAGATAGCCATATAGCCCCTAGATGAAGAGAAGACTGTGTTTATCACTCCCAAAGGGCTATACTGCTACAGAGTGATGCCTTTTGGGTTGAAAAACGCAGGAGCAACTTATCAAAGACTGGTAACCAAGATGTTCAAACACCTGATTGGCGGAACGATGGAAGTTTACATCGATGACATGGTCGTGAAGACCAAGGAACCTGAAGGTCATCTGGCCGACCTTAAAGCAGTCTTTGACATCCTTAAAACATATCGGCTCCGACTCAATGCATCAAAGTGTGCATTTGGAGTGGGATCTGGTAAGTTCTTGGGATACCTGGTGACTAGAAAGGGCATTGAGGCCAGCCCGGAACAGATCGAGGCCATTTTAGAGTTGAAGAGCCCGACATCGGCAAAACAGGTGCAGATGCTAACTGGAAGGGCTGCAGCCCTGAGTAGGTTTATAAGCAGAAGCTCAGACAAATGCAAACCTTTCTTTAACTTAGTAAAGAAAGCCACAGACTTCTTATGGACCGAGAAGTGCGAAGCCGCCTTGGCTAACTTGAAGAAGTATTTAACCACGGCTCCAATTCTCTCAAATCCTGAACCTGGAGAAGAGTTATTTTTATACTTAGCAGTTTCAGAACACGCAGTAAGCGAAGTGGTAATCCGAGAAGAAAAAGGGGAGCAAAGGGCTGTTTACTATGTAAGCAAAACCCTGGCCGATGCAGAAACAAGGTATCTACCCTTAGAGAAATTAGCACTGGCTTTAGTAATGACTTCAAAGTAGCTAAACCATTACTTCCAGGCCCATAAAATTGTGGTGCTAATTGAACACCCCTTGAAGTCCTTGCTGTAACAAGGAGACTTGATAGGAAGAATAGCCAGATGGGCAGTCGCCTTGGGCCAGTATGACCTGGAGTACAGACCCAGAACAGCAATCAAAGGCCAAGTTTTGGCCAACTTCGTGGCGGAGTTCATGCCAGAATCCATCAAACATCGAACTCCGCTGAGCCAAGGTGAACGATGTCCAAACAAGCAAGGGGGAGCCCAGCCAAAGGCGAAAGAACAAAGGAAAGAGGAAAAACTCAGACCCTGCAGCATTTACATCGGCGACTCCTTTCGACTGTTCGTTGATGGGAGTTCAAACCGACAGGGAGCGGGGGCAGGAGTAGTGTTGGTCTCTCCAGATGGGCAGATACTAGAACAATCAATTTGTTTGGGGTTCAAGGCCTCAAACAATGAAGCAGAGTATGAAGCACTCATTGCAGGACTAAAACTGGCAGCAGCAGTACAAGCAGATGAGGTAATAGTCTTTTGTGACTCACAACTTATAGTTAACCAAACAACGGGCGAGTTTGCAGCCCGAGATGAAAGGATGTCGGCCTACGCAAATGAGGTCATCAGGTTGGCAGCCTTGTTTCAAAACCACCGACTACTTCAAGTTAGCCGAGATGATAACAGTCACGCTGATGCATTGGCCAACCTAGCTAGTGCAGTACAACCTGGAAAAGCAAGGACAATAATGGTTGACTATTTGTCGAGCCCGAGCATCGAACCACTGACCACAGAGCGTGAAGCAATGTGTGTGGACATGGGACCAAGCTGGATGGATGCAATAGCAGCATTCCTAAAAGAAGGAAAATTGCCAGATGATCACAAAGAGGCACACAAGATCAGATTGAAGTCGGCAAGATTCAGTCTGACAGCAGAGGGACATCTCTACAGAAGATCCTTCACTGGACCCCTTTTGAGGTGTGTACATCCTTCACAAGTTGAAGATTTTTTATACGAAATTCATGAAGGAATTTGTAGAAGCCACGCTGGGGGCAGATCACTTGCCCATAGGGCCATGACCCAGGGGTATTGGTGGCCCTACATGCAGAAAGATGCAGAAGCCTATGTGAAGAAGTGTGAAAAGTGCCAAAGGTTTGCACCTCTAATACACCAACCAGCAGCAGACCTGAACCCAGTATCCAGTCCTTGGCCGTTTGCCCAATGGGGCATGGATCTTGTTGGACAACTCCCCCAAGCAACTGGTCAAAGGAAGTAGCTGCTGGTAGCAACAGATTACTTCACCAAGTGGATAGAAGCTGAACCCCTTGCCAAGATTCGAGATGTGGATGTGAAGAGCTTCATATGGAAGAACATCATCTCCCGATTTGGGATTCCAAGAGCAATAGTTGCAGACAATGGAACGCAATTTGACAGTAAGCTAATCAAGTGCTTCTGTGCAAAGTTCAAAATCAAGAACTACTTTTCAACCCCAAACTTTCCCCAAAGCAAAGGACAAGCAGAAGCATCCAACAAAGTGATCTTGGATGGGATAAAGAAGAGGCTCCAAGCAGCAAAAGGAAAGTGGGTGGATGAATTGCCTAATGTACTTTGGGCATATCGGACTACACCGAGAAGATCAACGGGAGAATCCCCCTTTGCTATGGCTTATGGCACAGAAGCAATCATTCTGCTGGAGGTCGGCATCCCAGGAATCAGAACCCAGGGAGTAGAAAACGGTACTAATGATGTACTCTTAGCCCGAGATCTGGATCTTTTAGAAGAAAGAAGGGAGAGAGCTGCAATACAACTCGCAGCATACCAGCAGCAGCTTACCAGAGCTTATAATAAAAAGGTCAACCCAAGGCAATTTCAAATCGGTGACCTCGTCTTGAGAAAAGTCGTCAGCAACAAAAAAGATCCCAGAGAGGGGAAGCTTGGCCCAAATTGGGAAGGACCCTATAGAATTATCTCGGTACTGGGCAATGGGGCATATCGGCTTGAAGATAATGAGGGCAAAGAATTGCCAAGGCCTTGGAACACTTGCAATTTGAAATTTTTCTATCATTAGAATTTTTTGTTCTTTTGTCATTTGCCGAAGTAAATAAATAAAGTTTTAGCTTCTTTATTTGTTTATACACTTGTGACTGATAAAAATACATAACGCTGTTTCTAGAATACATGTATAATGAGAACCCAAGTGGAACTTAGGTTCACATTAGGGGTCAAATAGAAGAAAAATGGTTTTAACACTTGTTGAAACTTGAGAAAAGTTTACAAGTTGAAGTTAAACTGAGATCATATTTAACAATTGTTGAAACTTGAGAAAAGTTTACAAGTTGAAGTTAAACCAATATCATGTTTAACACTTGTTGAAACTTGAGAAAAATTTACAAGTTGAAATTAAACCGAGATCATGTTTAACACTTGTTGAAACTTGAGAAAAGTTTACAAGATGAAGTTAAACCGAGATCATGTTTAACACTTGTTGAAAGTTGAGAAAAGTTTACAAGTTGAAATTAAACCGAAATCATGTTTAACACTTGTTGAAACTTGAGAAAAGTTTACAAGTGGAAGTTAAATTGAGATTATGTTTAAACTTGAGAAAAGTTTACAAGATAAAGTCCAACCAAGGAAAAACACTTGTTGAAATTTTATGAAGAGATTTACAAGTTGAAAACAAGGGTGTGCCAAGAGAGGTACTTGGGTATTTGCCAAGGTAAATTATCAGTTTAACCAGGGCGTGTCACCCCGAGAAGGTCACACAAGACTGAAGTATATATTAAAGATACGCAAAATATTCTAAGTGTGGAATCAAACAAGAGCAGTAAAGAGAAGACAAAGATACAAACAGGAAAGTTGTATTAAACGTTCAAAAGAAGGCATGTCGGCCAAAGCTTACAAATTGTTCCAAAAAGGAGAAAAACAAAAATACAGAGCACAGAAGAAAGAGAAAGACATGAAATTAAGATTCTTCAGCATTATTAGTAGGCTGGGTTTAGACCTCGGAGGACTGCTGAGAAGACATCTCGGTGGCCTTCTCAGCCGCAAGCTCAGCGTCAATTTCTTGAAGGGTTAGATCGAGGCTCTTATCAGCATGAGGCACGTCCGATGACGGCTTCTCGGGAGTGGCATCCTTGGGGACTTCCTCACCCTCCTCATCTTGAGTCAAGTCCAGGACTTGCTCATTTAGAGAAAGGGACTTGGTCCCAGCAACCTCCTTTGATTTCCTCACCAAGGTCTCCTCATTAGACTCAGATTCGTCGTCGGATTGACTTGGAGTTGGAGGGAATGGAAGAGGAATGACGTCGGCGTTCCTGAGGGGCGAGTCCTCAGGGACTTCAAGCTTTTTTAGAAGAGACATCCAACCAAGGGTAAAACCCTTGTTGCATGCTTGCTTCACTTGCTTCTCATAGTCCGCCGTGACATCGGCCACCCCCTCATTGTAACCCTTCTCATCGGCCGCCTTAAGCTCGGCGTCCTTCGTGGCCAAGGCTTCTTGCAGTTCTTTTTGGGCCTGGGCCGTTTTCTCCTCGGCCTCCTTCTTTTCGGCCTCAAGAACCTTCTTGATGACCTCAACGGACTCCGCCTTTTCTTCAGCGTCATTTTGAGCTTTGATAGCAGCCTCGGCTTGATCCTCCAAGGTCTTCATCTTTGATTGCAAGTTTTTATTAGTCTTTTGCAGACTACCAACCTCCCTCTTCTTATCGGCCAGCTCCTACCGATTCTCAAAGGCTTGCACTGAGAATGAATGAGCATATTGGATGGCCTGAAAGTGAACAAAAGTTATTAGAAAATATTATAAGTGTGAAATGAAGAGAAGGAAAGAAAAATTACCAAATAAAGAGACTTACCTGAACAGAGTGCTGGAGCATCAAAGCATAGTTCTCATATTCGCTCATCTCGGCGTTTCGGTCGAGATCGCCGGGAAGGAGCAGAGCGGCACCAAGGGCGACGGCGACATTAATGTCGTCGGCACTATCGCTAGCCTTAACTGGCTTATCCTCCAGTGTGATTTGGGGGGGCCTAGGGGGAATCATGCTTTAGAGACCCCGAGGCGGTTGCATCGGATGACCTCGGCTTCTTTGATCGTTTAGACCCGGATGGTTGGGCCTCGGCAGGCCTCTTCTCGGCGGCAGAATAGGACTTATCGCTCTTAGCCAATTTGGAGATTGGCAAGGTGTCCTGAGTGTCAACCTGAGTTACCGTTGCCTTTGGCTGAGCCTTCTTGATCCTTTTTGTCTTCGGCTTTGGCTGATTTGGTGCTGGTTGGACATCAACTGAATCAGGAATATTGGCCAAAAGATCTTTAGCGACTGCTTTTTGGCGGTCCATTTCAGCAGCAAAAACTGTTTGGCGTCGTCGACGGCGTTGGGATATCGGGATTAGGTATGGAGCCGAGGTAGATGGCTGCTCGGCTGGATCAGAGGTCAATCCTTGATCTGGCCGAGATGAGGAGGTAGCTTGAGGAGTTGTGGTAGAAGGAGGTGACTGGCTTTTCTTCTTCTTCTTTGGGACGTCGGGCAACGCCGATTTATAAGTTGGGATGAAATTGAGTACCAGAGGGGCTCTCCGTTTGTGGACTGGCAGATCCAAAAGTTTCCTCAAGTCTTTGCTAGGAAAGAAAGACTGACGGAAGCCCTTTGGCGGCTGAGGAAGTGCTGCAAGGAAAACAGACATTAGAAACAAACAAAGTATTGAAGACTTTTAAAACAACTTAGTATGAACACAGGGCTTTTACTATCGCCCTCTACAAAAACTGATCGAGAGAGAGGGTAGAGATGGAGGTCCTCATCTGGAGCGAACTCCCAGTTCCTCGAGGTAATGAAATAGTCATCCCCAGCTCCCTTGTTGGAGTCAGGGAGGTCGGCGACAATTTTGTACTCTGTGGACCTCGGCTTGAGGTAGTAAATGTAGCCCGTATCTTTTTTGAGGCCATATATGGTGTAGCAGTATTGGATATTGGCTAAGGTAATCCTAGCGTTTTCTTGTTTGGCTAAGGCTATGATACCATTGATGACTCGATAGGAATTGATGGCGAGTTGCATTGGGTTCAACTTATAATAGTGAAGTATCTCACGAAAAAGGGTGTTGAGTGGGAGCCGAAGTCCGCACTCAATGAAGGCTACCACAGGGAAGGGCATAGAATCAGTTGTAGGCATGATGGAGTCATCCTCCCCAGCTAATCTCAGATGGACATCGGCCGGGATGTCAAACTCTCGCCTAAAGTACTCTAACTTGGATGGGGTGTCTACCCTATGCTTCCACATACCCATGATATCGGCTTAACTGAAGGGGTTGGATTTCAGAAGGGTGTGTTTCTAAAGGGTTTTATTGACCTCCGCTAAAGTTTGAAAATACACAGAATCAGTGCGGAATC